>OFHU01001917.1:0-448957 GCA_900245905.1 Lacerta viridis
ACAATTTGGTTCGGCTGTTGGAACACCATGGTTGATCTACTAAAAGTAGATCCCTGAACAGGAAGGCTCTTCAATTCGAAATTCTTTGTACAACTTGACGGAGAGATACCCCGGGAGGGAGAAATTGAGTCCGTCGGAGGAAACCCTCTGGCAGATTTATCATCAGACATTAGGATGATTTTATTGATGCGTCCCATCGGGTCTTCAATCATTTCCGACGGCAGGTCCCGAAGTGTAACATTCGCATTTTCCTTTGAAGAAGGTAATTGAGGGGACATCACGGGGGTGGAAATTGCGGAAGCCTCTCTCGGGGGCATCACTTGTGGACTACTTCTATATCTGGTCGAAACTGGAGAAGATTCTAGATCTGGCATAGATGAGTGAGTTAAAGAGGGATTTGAGTCAAGCAGGGAAATCAGAATTTCGTCCTTAGGTGTGTTGGTTGATGAATGTAGATCGAGGTTACGTGAGGATGGCAGAGCCTGGTCGTCTCGTGATACAGCGCAAGGGGCAGAAACAACTTGAAGATTTGAGTCTTGCAGGGTGGTTTTTGTTTTCAGAGTGGGGCTGAGCTGAAGAAGGTCAACCACTTCTGTCCGGTGCGCCCAAGTGGGGTTATTCGAAACATCGTTAGTATCTTCCCCTCTGTGTTGGACTTGCAAAAGCTGAGATTTAAGCGTGTCAAATCTTTGCATCATCACCGACTGTTCTTTCGGTGGGAGGGCTCTGAACGAATCAATAAGTTCCCTTTCATCAAGGGCAGCCTGCAGATTTTCATCCTCATATATGGCTGTTTGAGAGGGTATCGAGTTGGGTCGAGAATGGCACGCTGCAGAGTCATCGCAGTGGGGCCTGACTGTATTTTGAAGTAAAGCAGAGTCTCTTGTCCTATTGACCTCACCATCAGGGCACCTCTTTAGAAGGGGTTTGATCTTGCTATCTGCAAAAACCCTCGTTGCTACGATGTCGGCCATGGTCAAAAGCGTTTTCCGCCTAGCAATGATAGATGGTATCTTTTCAGAGTGGAATGCAAGTATCACCTTCAAGAAGTTGGTCTGTCGGAACAGGGGCATCACAGCATATAGGTCAATCTGGTGTTTCTTAATTTTTAAAAGTTTGCTTAAACAGTCTTTAGCCCCTTCTAGCGTTGACCATCTTCCTATTTCCGACCTGACAGAAAGGCAACTTTTCTTGGGTTGCAGAGTTAATATCTGGTTATTCAATTGGGAATTTAAGATATATTTAATTTTAGTCTCCTTTATTTTATCTGAATTGGGGCGAGGCAATAAGTTTTTGACCTCACAAACTGAAGATTGTGTTGTCGATTCAAGTTTTTCGACTTTCAGCAGGATATTGGATAATTGTGAAGATACCTCATCCAGCCTTTTAAAAATACAGTGAAGGGTCTTAATTACTAATTGTAACTGCTCACAACTGGGGAACTCCCCCATATCAGATGTTAAACCATCTTCCTGTGATGAGAGTTTTTCTTTCGTATTCTCCTTTACAGGCTTTACTTTTGAAAAATGTTGAGTCATCAGAGTAGGAGTGGATTCTAAGTCAATTAGAGGTAGGAAGCGATTTTGGGTTTCCACCGCAAAGCAATGCTCAGCATGGTCACCCCCTCCTCTATTCCGGTGTGGCTCCAACCTTGATAGTTTTGGTTTAGGGGATGATAGGGGCTCGTCAGAGTCTCTCAAGCGTTTGTTCTGACCCATACTTCCTCAGGCCAGGGATTATACGATTCTTAAAATTCTTAAAATAACATAACACTTAACACACAAATAAGATATTTAAGACCACCAGAAGATGGCACCGCGGGTGAAAGCTCCTTGGATGGATACTAATAGTGAGGTTTTCCTCTCCACTATGATAAAATCCACTTACAACAGCAGTCTTTCGTGAACACCTCGCACCCAGTTTGTTGAAGCTTCTCACAAGGGAAGTATTGAGATGTGACAGCCTCAAGATGTCGAGGGGGTAGGGTGCCAATTGACCTGGCTCCACTGGCCTCTCACAGCCCTCTATGACAGCAGCCTGGGCACAAACGATGTCTTATCCAGGATTTAAACACCACACAGCGTCTTCCTCTTAAGCCCTCTCTCCTCTCTCCAATTAAGGCAATGGCGTTCTCATCTCTTTTAGCAGCCGAGGCCGGCCCGCTGATAAGAGAGAAACAAGGAGCAGTCTGGAGCAGGGCCAAATCTCTCAGAGAGTTGCCATAGCACGCAGCTGCAGCAATTATAAAATGCTTCAAAAACTGACTGAGTCAGTTAAGATAAAATATAAAAGATTAAAAGAAGATTAAAAGAAGTCCGAAGAGCACCGGTAAGCGTGTCTTACCTCGGCGCCATGTTCCAAGCCAAATCTCTTTAAAAAAGGTATGTCGCATATTCTCAATCAATCTACCTCTTCTCTCCTCAGCTTGTACACTCCTAGGCCTTATTCTTCGCCTATTACGCCTATACACCCGTCCTGATGAAGTAACTACCCGGTATGTACGTGGCTGATCACACTTTCTTGTGACCACCGCTGGGGACCATCCTTCTGTTGACTCAAACCATACTGGATCTCCCTCTTTCAATGGCCTAAGAGGCCTTGCAGTGCTATCATAAAAATACTTTTGCCATTCTTGGTTCCTTTTGAGACTGTCCCTCACCCCCACAGGTATTTTAGGATGCAACACTTCCTCAGTCACTGGTAGCTTACTTCTCAGGACTCTACCCATCAACAATTGAGCAGGAGAGTATTCCAGTCCAGTCACTGGTGTATTACGATACTCCAATAATGCTAATTGGGGTTCTTTGTGTGTTTGCTCTGCCTTTTTTAGGAGTAGTTTTATGGACTGTATTGCCCTTTCCACCATTCCATTTGACTGTGGGTATCCTGGACTACTGAAGCGCTGTTCAAACCCCCAGCCTTGGGCAAATTGCTGGAACTCCTGACTTGCAAATGGCATGTTATCAGTGATAACTATCCTTGGAATACCATGCCTCGCAAACACTGCTTTCAGTCTACTAATTACTGCTCCTGCTGTTTTATCTGGGAGACCCACCAGTTCTGGGTATTTTGAGAAATAGTCTATCACCAGCAGAAACGGTTGCATCCTGTACTCAAAAATATCTACTCCCAACTTTTCCCAGGGCAGCTCTGGAATTTCATGTGGTATGAGAGGTTCTTTTTGATTTTTTGGTGCACATCTCGCGCATATTGAACAATTTTCTATGAATGTTTCTATTTCCTTGCCCATACCTGGCCAATACATTATTGTTTTTGCTCTCATTTTTGTTCTTTGCATGCCCTGATGTGACTCATGAAGCTGCTCCAAAACTGCCCGTCTTTGAGATACGGGAATAACTACCCTTTCATCAACATATAGCACACCATCCTGACAGCGCAGCAAGTCCTTCACAGCCCAAAATGCTTTTGCTGCTGATGGTACATCTCTTAAATGCAGTGGCCATCCACGTGATATTAAAGATGCCACCTCCTGTAACTGTATGTCTTGTTTTGTTGCTTCCTGTATAGCTATTACCCCTGTAGGGTGCATTACTATTTCACCTATTTCATATATTACTTTCTCATCATCTATGGGTTCCACATCACTCTCTGGTGGATCTACCGTGGCCCGAGATAATGTGTCTGCCAAGTACATTTCTTTCCCTGGCACATACTTCACCTCCATCTGATATCTCTGCAATTGTAACAGCATCCTCTGCAGGCGAGCAGGTGCACTGCCTAAAGCTTTCTTACAGATTGCCTCTAGAGGTTTATGATCAGTCTGTACTAATACTAGCTTGCCAAACACATACTGGTGGAATTTTCTTATTGCATACAATACAGCCAACAGTTCTTTCTCTATTTGAGCATAATTCTGCTCTGCCATAGTAAGTGCCCGGGATGCATAACATATTGGCCTCCCTTCTTGAAGGAGGCATGCACCCAAACCATTCTTTGAAGCATCTGCTTGAACCACCAGTGGTTTAGATGCACCAAAATATTCAAGCACAGGTGCTCGACACAGTTGCTGTTTTACCATTTTTACCCATTGATGTTTGTTTTTATGCTGTTTTTTTAAGTTGTTTTAATCATTGTCTTACATTTGTTGTTGGCCACCCTGAGCCTGGTTTTTGAATCAGGAAGGGTGGGGTAGAAACAAACATTTATTTATTTATTTATTTATTTATCTATCAATCATTGTGGTCATCTTTGTTTTACTGTTTTCCAGCTGGCTCCCCCCTGTCCCAGCTTCTTCATTCTCTTCCTGCTTCTCCCCTCCCCTGTGTTGTCTGGGGAAGGAAGAGTCTAGGGGGCAGCTGCATTCTGACCCGATAGCCGGGCAGGCACAGGAGGTGTCCACAAAAGCGACTGAGCCAGGAGATTGCATTTCCCACCCATTTCTTAAAAAGGTGGGAACACCATTCTGTTGCAACAACTCAGTGTTTCTCCAGGAGGGCTGCTTACAGAATATTAAATCAGTTTCATTGCCAGCAATCTCAAAGTTGTGACCATGTATACTTCTGTATTTTTCAATTGGGGAAAATGACCCTATTGTGGATGGAAGATTTCATGCAACCTTTACAAAATTACATAGGATAAAAGAGAAATAAATGATTATGAAATAGATGCTGATATAGGGAAGTGATGGGTGTTACAGCCTGAGTCAGTTCTGAAGAATCAAAATTGCTGTATGCTGGCCCAAATGATTACACACTCATGTTATCAGTGGGGCTTTTGTGTGCTATATTGAAACAGGGTGGTTTTCCATTTGAAGTTGTGTTTCAGCTTGAGATGGAGGCAGCAGCTCATTTTGGAAATTCACTCTGTTCCTGCTAATTGGTTTGTGATGTTGCTCCTTTCATGCTTGATATATTGTTGCTTTCATCATTATTGGTTCTGAGTTGCAGTAATTGATGAATCATTTCAGATTTTGGAATGTTTTTGGTGTATCCCATCTCTATTCTGATTCATGTTTGTATATTGTGCAAACATGATTGGTGTCTCTCCTTCAGGTGAGAGCAGGGGCACATCCACTAGTTGTTATTGGGGGAAAGAAGCAATGAGTTTATCCTACTCCCATCTCTTTCTGTTGGATGTGAGGATGAGTAAAGAGATGGACTGAAAGTCGTCTCTTGCAATGTGTATGAAAGGATGGACAAAGAATTTCAGTTTTGGGATCTCACTTTCTCATCCACAAGCTCATTTTGCCATATTTCCATGCCGTAAATCATTCAGTGTTCTGTCATTATTTTTTTGTAGATATTTGTCATTCCCCATCCCACTCGCAATGAAGTCTCATGAAGGTGAAAATGATATATTTATTAATAAACCCAATGAAAGTTCTGCAAACCACAATGATCCAATTCAGAAATTAAAAGCAGGTCTGTATTTTTTTCTACTTTTGGCAGACAAGTGAACAGCCAGAGTTGTAGGTTTGTTTCTAGCCAACCTTTCTTCCTGAAATTGCACTGGAACTCCCTGGTTGAGTCCAACCTGAAAAATCCAGAGCCATCAGGAAGTGGAGCATCAGGCAGAAAGACACAGGGAATACACTTTGGAACAGACACCCAATCAGGATTGAATCTTCCATTCCCCAACCACAAAGGGGAGGATAATACTGAGCTAGATGGACCAATGGCCAGACTGCACAAGGAAGCTCCCTTTGAGGCTCGTGTACCCTGAATTCAGTTTAGAGGGCTTTGTTTAAAGCAAACATATCTAGGGATGTAAGGGAAACTTTAAAAGCCTTCTACAAAACAGGTAAGTCTGTCCCAGAATGGAAAGATGGGGAGTACACTTATCTCTTGAATTCAGTTGTCAGGGGGTTTGCAGCCTTGAAGGGAATATTTTCTTTTGAAGGGAGGTAGGACCCTTATTTTTCAAAGTATATTATAAAAGTACATACCGGTAGGAGGATAATGAAAGGGGAATGGACGTGGAAAATACACATGCTAATGAATAGAGGGCAGTTCAGGGGTAGCTGGATAAAGTCCAGTTCCAATTAATAAAGGACCTTTGAGGACAGGACAGTTTTTGTCTACAAGGGAGGGACTTGCAGTCCTGTAATAGTATAAAAGGACTTGCTGCACATTATTCGAACAAGAGCTTCCCTCACCTTCACCTGAGTACTTCTCTTGAGATCTTGGTAAGTGAGAGAACTCCATGCCTCTTGCAGCCTCTTCCTTTCTGAACTTCACTCTCTCTGTCTCCTTCTTTGAACCTAGATCTGCTTCTCTTTGCTCATAATGCTTGTCATTTGCAGGGTTGTTTGGAGAATTAGATATGTAGGAAGGGATGGGGGAATATCTATGTTCCTTCCAGAGATGCTGGACTACAACTCCCACCATTCCTGGCCATTGGCTGTGCCACCTGAGCCTGATGGGTTTTGGAGTCCAACAGCATCTGGAGGGCCAAAGATGCCCCTCCCCCATTTCTGGTCAACATGGACTGGTTGTGGCTGTCCCGGATTTCAGGCAGGGCCCTTTTCCTGACCTACTGTCATATGTTTCTTCAAAGTGTATTTAATCTACATTTCTACAAAAGGCTCCAAGATCATCATCCAAATGGTCATTTTCTGCTCACAGGCTTGAAATCTAAAAAGCACAGCACCAAAGAAAATGGGAATGAGGAGGGCAGAGGTCTTTAAGAGGCAATATACATTCCATTGCACAAAAACCTAATCCTTGTCCCATGGATGACAGAAAATAGCTGTTTTCTGTTACTAGAGAAATGGGGGTCACAACTAAAGTGAGAAAAGGTGAGTGGTGGTGACACCAAGAGGCCACACCTAAAGCACTATTGCTGCCTTGTATTTTATGATAATTTTTTTTATTCACTTGAACATTATGCTATGATGTTGTTCTGCCCTGTATTTCACTATCTCTTCTTGTTGTTCTTCACTGTTGTCGATGGTTGTTGCTGTTGTTGTTATCATGATTATTATAAATTGGATGATTGAAACATGAATAAATTGGATGAATGTCTTGCTTGTCATCATTTCAGATCCAGCTGCATCACTCCAAAATGATTCAGATGCCACTAACTGAAGTAATCATCATCCGACTTCCATTTGACTTGATTCTCCGTGGACCAATACCCAATGCGATTTAGACATTCTTCATGCTATTAAAGGGAGCACTCAGAGCAGCAGATTGCCCAGACAGGCAATTGACAAACTCAGCATGGCTTCACGATTGATTCTCTCATTGGCCTAAGTGCCAGAAATGTCAAGCGTCCCATTTGCAGCATGCCAAGATGTTTGCTCATCCATGTTTGTCTTACAATTGTGCAGCTGCTTCCTAGCATGTCTTGATCCCAACCTCTATTCACAGTGCATTTTTCTTCTTCTTCTTCTTCTTCTTCTTCTTCTTTGCTTTTGCTATGGAATTTATCTCGAGCTAAGCGGCAATTTTTTGAATGCTTTCAACTTGTATTCCATTCGAAACATGATACAACTCTGAATGTGCATGTATGATCTTTGTAATCAATATCAATTTCTGAATTACTGCAAAGCCTAGAAGGTGGTTCTTCTTGTTTCTGGAATGTAAAATGTTCTCTGACTACTTCTTTTCCATTAAACTTACTTTCAGCATAGAACCTGTTCTCTGTGAGTTTCTTTAATGCTTCCTCCTCACTCCAACATCAACACCCACATTTGTTTCCTTGCACTGATCCACATTCCTCAGAAAGATAACACTTTTTGTGGAGGAGGGGCAGTATTTTACTCCCCAAAGATAAATTGCACCCTAAAATGTCCTAAAACAAAGGCAGATATCAGAAGTATTGAGGAAAATACCCTTAGCCATGTTCTTTTCCTTTGGTGAAATGTTTTGCATTAGTGAATGCTGTTGCACAGAAAAATGCAAAAGCAGTGTTTTGGTGACGTTGTTGCCTAATAGATTGTGTTATTTGTTTTGAAGAATGGGTTTCTCCTTTGGCAACAGTTGTGTTGGATTGCTGCTGCTGAATATTAAAACTCACCTCTAGTTCAAGAACACTTGCAGTAGTGGACGATGAACAGCACATGCAGACCGAAGCTTCATAGACAAATGAGTTCCACTTATAATTAGATTCAATGAAAACAATTGACATTAGGCAATTTTGAAGGGTTTCAAAGCAACCTTTTTAAGCAGCATAATCAATGTGAGGGCACATTTGACCTGCATGTTTATCTATGTTTGGAAGTCCTGAAGCTCTCTTGTCACACTTCAGCACCCACTCCATCTTCATGTAGAGAAATACAGTTCCACCATATGTAACCCTGGTGTTACTCATGTGTTGCTGATGGAATGGCACCCGTTTGGGACTGGGAAGCACACCAACTTCTCCACCATAGTAGGCTCCCAGCACTGAACCCTGGCCTGGTGGAGGCCAAGTGTCCAGCATCACGTAAATTGACCAGGATGAGAGATTATGGACTAACTGTTACATCTGCCGTATGTCTATTATTGTCCTCAGACCAAAATTGCAGCATTAATTAGACACACGATGATACTATCTTCGGCAGTCATGGCTTCAATCCCTGTTTTGAGCACCCTGAAACTAGCACAACTCATGGAATACTACTGTATTCTACAAAATCAGAATGGTGTGTTGTAAGAACCTTTCCATGTGATCGTAGACATGGGATCCTGGTCCGGCGGGCATAACCCCCTGCCTCCAAGCCTCGGGTGTCAAGGACGCGGCTCTTAAGAGTGGGGCACAGCAGAACTCAGGGCGAGCCGCGCAGCTTCGGAAGAGGAGAGGTGCTAGGCAGTGCCCGCTCCGTGCAGCTGGGCAGGGGCCGGCATCGAGGGGCCGGGCGGGAGCTGCCAAGCGCGGCCGGGCGCCTCTCGCCATCCCCTCCAAGCGGGCCTTGGCCTGCATGGCATTGCTTCACCTTCTAGCCCGCCCGGCAGCTACTGGCAGTGTCGGCCGCGTCTGCATTGCTCGGGCGACCGGCAGCGTCTCTCGGCGCCCAACAGCCTTCAAGGCGGGCAAGGAGCGCTGCAGTCCCGCAGGCCTGCACGGACCTGCACGCCGATCAGCAGCAGCAGCCACATGGCAGGGTGGGCGCCCCTTCTCTGAGCATCCGGGGGAGAGCGTGGGCGGCGCAAGCACCCGGCCACCCGTGGGGGCGGGGGGAGGTCCGCTGGCGGGGCCGCGCGGCTCCACCCGCTCGCTGCGCTCGAAGATGGGGCTGGGTGGCCGGCTTGCAGCCCGCCCGGGAGCAGCATGAGCGCCCGCCTGCCCACCCACGCCGCGCCACCAGCCCCAATGGACGAGAGGGGGCTGGCTAGCCCGTCCCGCCCAAGCCTGGCCAGCGCCCCCTCCATTTTGGCGCCCTAGGCAATTGCCTAGTTTGCCAAAATGGACGCGCCGGCCCTGAATACATCAGAGGCTGTGAAAACATCGGAAGGGAATGAAAGCAATGGAAAATAGTTGGTTATACACCTCTTGCGTTTGAAGCATGGGAAGTCAAAAAATTAAATAATAATTTGGCAGAATTGGATTTTTTTAAAAAATTGATAATTGTATAAATAATTTGGAATGTAATTTGGAATGTTTCAATGTGATTTTGATTGGCTGTTGTATTGAAGAGTTTAATAAAAATGATTTGGCAAAAAAAATGTAATTAAAAGGGGGGTAAAATCCTCCACTCGTACTCAAGAAACAAAATGAGACTGGTGTCATAATCAGAAAGCCAAGAAGTGGGTGAGACGAGAGCCAATCGCAGACAGAATGAGCTCATTTTAGCATCCCATTCCTCCTCTTCCTAATTTGAACCTATATGTTTAGCTTATAAAAGAAAAGGATTACCTCAAAACCTCTGGAGCTGAACTTCATCTGATTATTGGTGCTCACAGCTAGCAGTTGTGAGTCCGGATATATGGATCAATCCATCACCCCCATCCCTAAAAATGCAGGCATGTTGCTGAATGGCCTTCTTGGAAAAACTACTTTGCTCAGCTGCTGAGATATTCCTCTTTTTGGCCCACTTCAATAACAGATGATTTAATTTCATGGCATACAGATTTATCATGATAGGCATTAGGACCGTAGCTGTAAACTTTTCCCTTTTCTCGCGAGGAATCCTATTCGTAATAAGGGAATTTCCCTTAAAAAAGGGAAAGGTGACAGCTATGATTAGGACTATAAATCCGTACAAGAGAAATCCAAGGCCATGTGGACTGAGAAATGGTATTTGAGATGAAAATCGACACCACACATTTCCAGAGCTGCAGGGCATGAAATGTGTTAATTCTTTGTAAAGGCTTATTATGTTTATTAGTCACTCAAGAGATTAGTAATGTTTTATTTGATCCATTAGCACCTACTCAACTAATTGTATATACAATAAAAATATGGTTACCTGTAATTGTAAAAAAGGGAAAAAACAAACAAACAAAAAACACACACCAGGTATTCCAAAATTGAGAGAAAATGAATTTATTCATCTCATTGATCAACATGTCTCACTCCTGAAAACCACAGAAGGCCTTCCTCCTACAATAAACTTTTTATTTATCCCAGTCTGCATCTGTGTGGGAATTATTTTTTGACTGCCCTAGATATGGAACTGTTTTGTTACAATCTTCTCATTATATGGTTGTAGCAGTTTTCTATGTAAATGTATATTTTATGGCTATAACCCACCCTGGGACCTTATGACAAATGACAGGTCCAAAATCCTATCCTATCCTATCAAATCAACAGTATCGATAAAACTACAACCAGACGGCGGAAAGATTCCCTAAGTGAAAAGTGGGGTTGGATTACAAGCAATTGATGAAAGGAGGGGAAAGAAAAGTCACCTAGCTGATAAGCCTATGACTTGATGCTGCAATGCATTTAACATGGGACACTGTTTATTTGGTAACTGGACACTGTGAATGGTATCTGACTATATTCCATTTGGATTAGACCCAACAAATTGTCCTACTAGTATTATTCCTCTCAGATATCATGCATCCACCTTTAGACTTTGAGAACAGCCTTCAACAGCATGCAGCCTTCATGTTCTTTACAGTGCAGTTTCTTTCATCCCCAGACTACCTACTCAACTAATTGTATATACAATAAAAATATGGTTACCTGTAATTGTAAAAAAGGGAAAAAACAAACAAACAAAAAACACACACCAGGTATTCCAAAATTGAGAGAAAATGAATTTATTCATCTCATTGATCAACATGTCTCACTCCTGAAAACCACAGAAGGCCTTCCTCCTACAATAAACTTTTTATTTATCCCAGTCTGCATCTGTGTGGGAATTATTTTTTGACTGCGCTAGATATGGAACTGTTTTGTTACAATCTTCTCATTATATGGTTGTAGCAGTTTTCTATGCAAATGTATATTTTATGGCTATCACCCACCCTGGGACCTTATGACAAATGACAGGTCCAAAATCCAATCCTATCCTATCAAATCAACAGTATCGATAAAACTACAACCAGACGGCGGAAAGATTCCCTAAGTGAAAAGTGGGGTTGGATTACCAGCAATTGATGAAAGGAGGGGAAAGAAAAGTCACCTAGCTGATAAGCCTATGACTTGATGCTGCAATGCATTTAACATGGGACACTGTTTATTTGGTAACTGGACACTGTGAATGGTATCTGACTATATTCCATTTGGATTAGACCCAACAAATTGTCCTACTAGTATTATTCCTCTCAGATATCATGCATCCACCTCTAGGCTTTGAGAACAGCCTTCAACAACACGAGCCCTTCATGTTCTTCTAGTGCAGTTTCCTTCATCCCCAGACTATTGGCATTTCTGGGTAGAGCTTTTGGAAGTTGTTCTGCGGTAGATACTATTTGCCTTTTGGTGTGAGCGAATGGCGGAACAGGAAGACTGGGAAGTGTGCACTCAGTCTGATCTTCTCTCTCTGCCTACAGCTGAGGGGGGGGGGAGAGGGAGAGAGAGAGAGAGATGCTTTAGTGCTGGAAGGATTACTCTGCATTAAAACCTTGGGTTTTGCCCACTGGGTCTGGTGGGGAAAGTGATTTGTGAATTCGTAAGAATATGTATTGGCTTTCTTTAAGTGATAATTGTTTCGCTTTGGCCTATTTGATCGGAGCTTTGCTTTTAAAGAGGTGTAAGCAATCATTCTGCCCAAAGGCAGAGATTTTATCTGCATAACAAGGGAGATTTATTCAAAATAAAATATAATAAAAAATCCTTCCACCTTAGAGACCAACTAAGTTTGTTCTTGGTATGAGCTTTCGTGTGGATGCACATTTCTTCAGATATACCTCTTCAGATACATAAAGGGGGAATTATTGTTCACAGGGTGAAGCCTGTCCCAGCTGAGGTGGAGAGGAGAATTAACCCATTAAAGATCGGGCAACTCACTAATTAAGATGATTGCTAAATCAACCTGGGGAAGAATAAGGAGTGTGCCTGATTCCAGGAATGCAGAGCTATTAACCATCTTCAGCTGTGTGGAGTTTTGACTGCCTTATGCCTCCCTTTTAGTCTCTAATTATTGGCCCTTGCCCTTTGGGGAAGATTCTAATTGGGTAAAATTTTGAATCCCTCGTGGTAGAACTGACCATAAAAGGTCCCAGGGAACCAATAGTTAAGTGCCCTTTTGCTACACGCGAAATCGCCAGGGTACTTCGCCTGCGGGTGTTGTCCCAAAATAACTATTGTTTATTCCTGTGGTTGTGAGTATTTTAGATAGAGATATTAAATAACGTATTTGTTTTGATGTCTGTGTACCTTATAAGAATTGTGCGCATTTTCCTTTTAAGTTGTCTCTCGCTTATATAAAGAATTTGGGAGCTGATTTTTGGTTCTTGTGTCCGTGTCTCTGAGTTTTGGCGAAGCTAAAGACAGTACCTTCCCTTTGTCACCTACTGAAGTGATTGAGCTAGTACTGGGGTCATGGTAGTTAGCTTAGGCTATTTACCTGATGGAAGACAGGATTTTTCCTCCCTGGCTCCTATCTTCTGGCCTTGAATACAGGAGGGTGGTAGTAACGTTTTAGGACTAATTATTGGTTGGTATAGTAAAAGTACCCCCCCCCTTTGGTGTAGTTGTCCTCCTACCAGAGTTGGACATAAGCAGGAGCCGACACGATCACTCTATGATAAATTGCAGTTTAATAACAAATAGAAAACATACAACCAGCCTAAGAGCTGAAGCCCTTGCTCCCACGACTGCTGGCTACAACTAATGATGACTCATCTACTCAGCAGCCACCCTTCCGGCGTTCCTTCAGACTGGGTGGTGGAGCATCACTCTCTGAAGAACTACATTCTTCTATCTCTCGGAGTTGCAGTTCCCCTCCTTCTCTTTCCTCCGTAACTCCTCCATCATTCCTCCCCTGCAGGTCCGGACTGATACCCACATCAGACAGCTGGGAATCTTCAATGATGTGCTCCATCCTGACATTGGAGGAGAGGGCGCAGGAAGAAGGGGGGGGCAAGATTACCACAGATGTTATACCATTTAAGGAAGAATGACCTATCTACAAGATAGTGGAGGAAGAGGAGGAGGAGGGGAGAATGCAGCCGGCAGACACCTCCCTGGGGAGAATGAGGGATCATCCATCTCCATGGGAATGTGGAAGGGGGTGGGACCCCTGGGACTACCCGTTGGTGCTCAGGATGTTATTAGGGAAGGAAGAGGTGGGGCTCAGAGTAGCCAACATCTCTCTGTGTGTGGAGACATGAATTCTTGTCTTGCAACTGTTGCAAGAGTTTTCAGCCAAACAACCAGCCCCGTCTTACACATTGGAGCTACTGGTGCGGGGCGCCAGGATGGTACCCCCCAGGGGCGCCCCCCGAGCGCAGCGAGTGGTGTGCCGTGCGGCCCTGCTGGCGGGCGGGCGTTCGCGCGCCAGCAGCGCTGCCACCCATGCCGCTCCTGGGCGGGCTGGCAGCCGGCCGACCTTGCCTTCCGTCCCGCGTGAGGAGCCGCAACTGGAGCGCAGCCCCACCGGCGGCCGGGCACTAGCACGCCGGCAGCGCTGCCGCCCATGCCGCTCCTGGGCGGGCTGCCAGCTAGCTGGCCTCCCTCGCCTCCAGCCCCGCGTGGGGAGCCACAACTGGAGCCGCACCCCGCACTCTCCCCCGGACACCACCCTCTCCCCCTGCCAGCCCACCACCACCACTACTCCCTGGGGCACGGGGGTGCCGGAGGGATCGCCGTGCCACGCCGGCCGATATTCCTAAAACGGCCCTGCAAACAGCACACCAAAGGGTTAAAGGAAAATCACCTCTATTTTATAGCTGCAGTTTTAGCCCCCCCCCCCCCGGCCTAATCAGACTGAGGCACTGAATGCTATTCAGATGGGACTTTTATACCGGTACATTTCAAAAGGTACGCCCACATGACGTATGAACATATTGCAAGCAAAAAAAAATCTGACAGGATTTATGAAAAAAGGATTTATGAAAATGGTGTTGTCTTCAAATTCCTCATTTCCTCCATCCAAATCATTTAGAAAGATGTTGCACAACAAATGGGCCTAAGGCAGAACCTTGCTGTACCCCGCTTGAAACTTTCGCCCCCAGGATGACGAGGAACCATAAATGAGTCCCCTTTGGGTTCAGTTAGTCAATCAACTCAAATCCACCTAACTGTTACCTCACCCAGCCCACATTTCACCCAGAAACTGCTTCTAATTTATCTAGTGCAACAGCATTATCCTCAGTAGCACCAACTTGCCCTGCAAATTGGGAAGAATTTTTTTTTTTTTTTTAAAAACCCCACAGAGAACATGTTCAATGCTGAAACTAAGTTGAATGCAAAAGAGGAAGTCAGAGAATATTTTCCATTCCAGAAACAAGGAAGAAACGTCTTCTAGGCTTTGCAGTAACGTAATTCAAACATGGATATTGATGAGAAGAAGAAAGAAGAAGAAGAGATTGTAACATAATCTGCAAGTCTGTATCATAAAAAATACATCAAGCCAACAGTAGTGCCACAGTACAGCCTTGGAGGCCTCTTGGTGGTGTCACCGCTGGGCTTGTCTCAGTCAGTTGTGGCCCCATCAGATGGTCTTCTTACAGATGGCTCCCCGCTTTTGGAATGCCCACCCCATTCAGGTTTCTCAGGAAGGTTCTAAAAGCATCCTTGTTTACCCACACATTTGGTGGCTAAAAAATGTCCCCCTGCTAACCCTGAAATTATCACCTTTTAATGCTTTTCTTTTACATTTCCATGGGTTCTGGGGGGTTTTCAGACAAAAGCAATTTTTATTCTTGTGGGCTGAACAAGGGGAGAAGACAGGAAAACTCTAAGAAATATACTTACGGGACCACCTCTCCTGGTATGTCCCACAGAGAAACCAAAGGTGCATGAATAATAGCTTAAGGGTCCCTGGCCCTAAAGAAGCCAGATTATCCTCCACCAGGACCAGGCCCTTTTCAGTGATGGCTCCGACCTGGAATGCACTGTCCCATGAGACTAGGGCCCTGCAGGTCTTGATCTCATTCCACAGGGCCAGTAAGACAGAGCTATTCAACCTGGCCTTCAATGTAGCCTGATCCTTCATTCCTTTTCCCCTTCCCTTTTTCTATGAAGAAACCCTTTCTGAGACCCCACATTTAAACTCTTCCCCTTTCTCCTTGCTGGCCCTAGCAGGACTAACTTGGCCAGCTAGCCCTGGCGATGCTACATTTATGTTGTACTTTATGCTGTTTTAAAGATGTTTTTAAAGTTGTTTTTAATCAATGTTTTATATTTGTTGTGGGCTGCCGTAAGTCCGGTTTTTAAATTTTGAAGGGCAGGGCAGGATATAAATTGAAAATTATTATTATTATTATTATTATTATTATTATTTTATAGGTTATCTTATTTCATTCAAAGTTTTCTGTCCTTTCTTTTCACGTACACATACCCCTTCTTTGGTTGGGACTATATTATGTTTGGATCACCATATGCTGTCAATTTTAAAAGGTTGATAGCATATAAAAAGGTTAAATAAGCAATATCTGACCTAGGAGTGGCCAATGCCTTCAATGTTGGTGCGTTCCATTGTTAAACTACTTGCGCCACAGGGAAATTCATCTTCATTTCCACTTGAAAGAAATCCCATTCCTTGTAATATGAACTTTTTGGTTCAGCTCTTATTCTCTACAATAGGGATGATGAACTTGTGGTCCCCCAGATGTCCTTGGTCAACAACTCCAACCATCCTTGGCCCCAGGCTATTGGCTATATATACTAGCTGGGCTTGATGGTATTTGGAGTGCAACAGCACTGAGACAGCCACAGCTTCCCCGCCATTTCTGCAGCCACAGAAAGCAGATATGTTCCATCATGCACTTGTCAGCCCTTAAGATATGGGGCAATGGCAGGTATATTGCCTCTTCATCACCTCTGCCATCCTCACCCACTTTCCCTTTTCTGTTATCATTGGAAGCCTGTGGGCAGAAACTGATCATTTGAAAGGTGTTCTTGGAGCCTTTTGTAGAAGTATTGGTTAAAGGCATTTTGAGGAAGCAAATGGCAAAAAGCTCATTTTCAAGACTCCGAATATATGTACCCCTGCAGAAATACTCTGTCATTCATGACTGAAGCCATTGTTTGTCACCAGGTTCAACGAGGAGATTTATCTCCACTTCCCAATCATTGGCGCAAGGGCTGCTCTTTAGGCAGCTACCTTTCATTTCTGAGACTGGGAGACCCATCCCTTCCAGAGCACGCTCTTCCCAGAGGTATAGCTTGTTTCTCCTAATACTCTGTGATAGAGGAAAGGCTGTAGCACAATAGTAGAGAACATGCATGGCATTGAAGACACCCCAGGTTCAATACCTGGCATCTCAAGGTAAGGCAGGAAAAGGACCTTCCCTGAAACCCGGGAGAGGCACCACCAGTCAGTGTAGACCAGGAATTGGGTGGGGACTTCTGTGGCCCTCCAGATGCTCTTGGACTCCAAGACCCATCAGGACCAGTTTGTACAGCCAATGTCCAGGAATGATGGGAGTTGTAGTCCTTTAACTCTGTGAGGACAATAGGTATTCCTCATTCCAGCTGTAGAGAGATGGAGCATTGCTCTGACTCCATATGAAATGAGCCTTTCTACATCTCTAACCTGTGGGATGTAACTTCATGGGCTCCATGATCACTGCAGATGGTGACAGCAGTCAAGAAATTAAAAGACGCCTGCTTCTTGGGAGGAAAGCAATGACAAACCTAGACAGCATCTTAAAAAGCAGAGACATCACCTTGCCGACAAAGGTCCGTATAGTTAAAGCTATGGTTTTCCCAGTAGTAATGTATGGAAGTGAGAGCTGGACCATAAAGAAGACTGATCGCCGAAGAATTGATGCTTTTGAATTATGGTGCTGGAGGAGACTCTTGAGAGTCCCATGGACTGCAAGAAGATCAAACTTATCCATCCTTAAAGAAATCAGCCCTGAGTGCTCACTGGAAGGACAGATCCTGAAGTTGAGGCTCCAGTACTTTGGCCACCTCATGAGAAGAGAAGACTCCCTAGAAAAGACCCTGATGTTGGGAAAGATGGAGGGCACAAGGAGAAGGGGACGACAGAGGATGAGATGGTTGGACAGTGTTCTTGAAGCGACTGGCATGCGTTTGGCCAAACTGTGGGAAGCAGTGCAAGACAGGAGTGCCTGGCATGCTCTGGTCCAGGGGGTCACGAAGCGTCGGACACGACTGAACAACAACAACAACCTGTGGGATGTAATTCACTGGGTGCAGTAAAATACTGCATTCCATGTTTTGTTAGAATGGACATGCAAGGGAATGGACATGCAAGTTGAAACTTCTTGTTCCTCCTGGCCTCGAGCATTCTTCCTTGCATGTGACTAGTGGGTGGGCGTGACCTTCCAGACCTGGTAAAAGGACAAGGAATCTTTTGTCACTCTCTCTTTTCCATCTTCTTTTTGTCCTGCGAAGTTCCTGGAATGAATGGCTGGTTGCCAGCCAAGCAGTCCCCCAGGTCCCTTATGGAATAAAACTGTTAGAATCAGTTTGTAATTTTAAGCTTAAGCACACAGTCCTCTGCCTGATTGTGAGTAAACTTCCTTTTAATTGCCTATGAATAAGACTGAGGTGTCTTTATCATTTTAGGAAGGATTTAAGGCGTCTTACCAGGAAAAATATTAGAACACAAGCCAGATTGAATTGTGTATTGTGTTAAGAAACTCACAGGACTTTGCAACTAGTTTAATGCTGTGTAAAGGGGAATGCACTCTGCTAAGTAAAGAAACTTGCTAGAAGATTAGAACACATTTCAATTGGACAAGCCAGATTGAATTGTGTATTGTTTTAAGAAACTCACATGACTTTGCAACTAATTTCCTGCTGTGTAAAGGGGAATGCACTCTGCTAAGTAAAGAAACTTGCTAACGCAAGTTCGGACGAATATCAACAAACACTATATCCTCTCCTGCCACCCTCAACATTCCCACATAACCTTCCAAAGTATCCAATGTAATGACAAAGAAGATGAGCAAAGAGGTACAAATAAGGAGACAGGCAGAGTGAAGTTCATAAAGGAAGATGCAGCAAAAAGCATGGACTTCTCTCACTTACCAAGGTCTCAAGAGAAGTACTCAGGTGAAGGTGAGACGAGCTGTTAGACTCGTGGGCAACACTTCCTTTTATGCGATTCCAAGGCTGCAAGTCCCACCCTTGTAGATGAAAACTGCCTTCAATGTCCTACCCTCAAAGGCCCTCACTAATTATTGGAAGCAGATCTCATCCTTAGCCACCCTGTATTTATTAGCCTCATTATCTTATCCAGCATCCGTAAGCTATTTTTGAGTTTCTTGGCATGGGAGGTAGAAAAACAGGATGTAAGATTTTAGTTCATTTATTCCAAAGTAATGCAGTTCTATAATGCATGGAAGTGAGAGCTGGACCATAAAGAAGACTGATCGCCAAAGAATTGATGCTGGAGGAGACTCTTGAGAGTCCCATGGACTGCAAAAAGATCAAACTTATCCATCCTTAAAGAAATCAGCCCTGAGTGCTCACTGGAAGGACAGATCCTGAAGTTGAGGCTCCAGTACTTTGGCCACCTCATGAGAAGAGAAGACTCCCTGGAAAAGACCCTGATGTTGGGAAAGATGGAGGGCACAAGGAGAAGGGGACGACAGAGGATGAGATGGTTGGACAGTGTTCTCGAAGCGACTGCATGAGTTTGGCCAAACTGAGGGAGGCAGTGGAGGATAGGAGTGCCTGGTGTGCTCTGGGCCAGGGGGTCACGAAGAGTTGGACAAGACTGAACGACAACCATCACCCTTCAATCAAATCTCATTGGTTTCTTTTTACCAGTGCCTGTGTTGAGTTTTGATCAAAATCTGCAAGTCATGCAGCTCCCTGTTTACTGTAAAAACTTCCATCACAGCTAATTACCGACAGAAACCCAAGGGAGTAACAATTCTAGGCAGCTCAACAATAATATATTATGTACCATTCCCAGTCCCAAGTTGCAACCCACACATAAATGCAAACTATTAACATATGAAGTCAAAAGCACAATAACACATTCCAAGATGAGATGTCCTCTCCAACAAGATTTAATTGAAAAGGAGACATTCCAAGAGCAGGGGAAAACATGGGGGCTGGAGACAAGGCTTGGCTATTAACATATCATTGGGGGAAAACTTCTGCGAGGTGCCCTTTTATACAGTTTCATTCCCCACTTCAGACTTTGAGTCAGCCCTAATAAGCTAATTGTTATATGCAGTCTGGTATTTGCTATTTTGGGCACTTAGCCCTTAAACAGTCCCATCAACCACATCCACACAGCGTTCTTTTCATTTGGTATTATGCACCTCATTTCAAAAAAACTCATCGAATTTGTTAATTGCTGTGTGTTTTGGTTTCCACCACACTTGATTAGTGGTTTGGAAGTTTAATCTGAAAAACAACCACCAAGAAGCCAATGTTGGCAACGGTGGAGTGCCAGTGCCTGCCAAGATGAGCAGTTGCTCATTGCAATTTCTGTACTGATTGTACTTGTTTGGCATCTCCCGGAGGTTTCTGAACCACTGCTGATGGATCTTGGAGGAGGAAGAATGACTTAGTCAATGCAAACCTCTCGTCCTGCAGGGCTGATTTGAAGGCATGGGAGTCTATTGGGTCATCCAGGTTCCATGACACAAGCGTCCTCTAAAGTCGGCTTAGGAGCTTTCAGGTACTGTGTCAGTCCTGAAGAATAAAAATTGTTATGTGTATCCTGGCCGAAAAGATTACACATTCATATTAATGATCACACCATTTCTCTCTGCAGGTCTTTTGTGTGCTATATTCACAAAGTTTCTCTCTCACTTGAAGTTGTGTATAAGCTTGTGATGGAGGCAGCAGCTCATTTTGGAAGTACACTCTGCTCCTGCTAATTGGTTTGTGATGTTGTTCCCGGGCTCAAAAGATGTCAGATTATCCTCCACAAGGGCCAGGGTTTTTTCAGTGTTGGCTCCGACCTGGTGGAATACTCTGTCCAACGAGACTAGGGCCCTGCGGGACCTGACCTCCTTCCGCAGGGCCTGTAAGACAGAGTTATTCCGCCTGGCCTTTAATCTAGCCTGATCCCCTATTCCTTTTCCCCTTCCCTTTTTTCTGAAGAAACCCTTCTGGGTCCCCACATTAAAATTCCTCCCTGGTCTCCCTACTGGCCTAGCATGACTAACCTGGCCAGTTAGCCATTGATGTTTGTTTTTATGCTGTTTTTTTTAGCTGTTTTTTAAGTTGTTTTAATCATTGTCTTACATTTGTTGTTAGCCACCCTTAGCCCGGTTTTTGGATCGGGAAGGGCAGGGTAGAAATAAAAATGTATTTATTTATTTATTTATCATTCTGATCATCTTTGTTTTACTGTTTTCCAGTTGGCTCCCCCCTATCCCAGCTTCTTCATTCTCTTCCTGCTTCTCCCCTCCCCTGTGTTGTCTGGGGAACTAAAAGTCTAGGGGGCAGCTGGATTCTGACCCCAGTGCCGGGCAGACACAGGAGAAGTCCACAGCAGTGACAAGGTGAGGAGCTTGCTTCTCCCTCCCATTTCTTAAAAAGACAGATTTCTGTTGGAACAACTCAGCATTTCTCCAGGAGGCCTGCATAATAAAAAGGCCTGCAAAATATTTAATCAATTTCATTGCCAGCAATCTGAATGTTGTGAGCATATATACTTCCATATATTTCAATTGGGGGAAATGACCCTATTGTGGATGGATGAATGCTTGCATCCAACCTTTGCTAAATAACACAGGATAAAGGAGAAATGCAATAGATGCTGATATAGGGAAGGGAATGATATTCCATAATGATATTTTTACTATTTATACCCCACACATAGGGACCCAGGTGGCGCTGTGGGTTAAATCACAGAGTCTAGGGCTTGCTGATCAGAAGGTCGGCGGTTCGAATCCCTGCCACGGGGTGAGCTCCCGTTGCTCGGTCCCAGCTCCTGCCCACCTAGCAGTTCGAAAGCACATCAAAGTGCAAGTAGATAAATAGGGACCGCTCCAGCGGGAAGGTAAACGGCGTTTCCGTGCGCTGCTCTGGTTCGCCAGAAGCGGCTTTGTCATGCTGGCCACATGACCCGGAAGCTGTCTGCGGACAAACGCCGGCTCCCTTGGCCTATAGAGCGAGATGAGCGCCGCAACCCCAGAGTCGGACACGACTGGACCTGATGGTCAGGGGTCCCTTTACCTTTACCCCACACATCTTACTGTGCTGTCCCAGGCACTCTTTAAAACATAATAAAACATTAAACGTTTAAAAAACTTCCCTATACAGGATTGCCATCAGACGACTCAGGGGTCGGATAACTCCATACCCTCCAACATTTCTCCTATGAAAATACGGGCATCCTAAGGAAATGTGGGACATTCCAGGATCAAATCAGAAACCGGGATGGCTTCTCGAAGTCAGGGATAGGGACACTTGGAGGGACTGGTGTTATAGTTCTGTTAAGTTGTTTATTGCATTTTCTTATACATCTATGGTTAAGAGTTTGGGTGTAATCCTGGACACCTCCCTTTCCATGGAGACGCAGGTTACAGCAACAGTTAAGACGACATTTTTCCATGTGTGCCATATCAAGCAGTTGGTCCCCTACCTTTCCCACCCCGACCTGACCACAGTGATCGATGCAACGGTCACCTCCAGGCTTGACTACTGTAACTCAATCTACGTGGGGCTATCTTTGAAACTGTCCTAGAAATTCCAGTGGGTGCAGAATGCTGCAGTGAGGCTCCTCACTGGGACCTTGCCATGGGAGCATATTCATCCAGTGTTTGACCAGCTACACTGGCTCCCGGTGGAGTACTGGGTCAGGTTCAAAGTACTGGTTCTGACCTTTAAAGCCCTATGCGGCTTAGGACCCTCGTACTTACAGGACCGCCTCTCCTGGTATGCCCCACAGAGGACCTTAAGGTCCACAAATAACAATAGCCTTAAGGGTCCCGGGCCCAAAAGAAGCCAGATTATCCTCCACAAGGGCCAGGGCTTTTTCAGTGTTGGCTCCGACCTGGTGGAATACTCTGTCCCACGAGACTAGGGCCCTGCGGGACCTGACCTCCTTTCCGCAGGGCCTGTAAGACAGAGTTATTCCGCCTGGCCTTTAATCTAGCCTGATCCCCTATTCCTTTTCCCCTTCCCTTTTTTCTGAAGAAACCCTTCTGGGTCCCCACATTAAAATTCCTCCCTGGTCTCCCTACTGGCCTAGCATGACTAACCTGGCCGGTTTGGATCGGGAAGGGCGGGGTAGAAAGAAAAATCTATCTATCTATCTATCTATCTATCTATCTATCTATCTATCTATCTATCTATCTATCATTGTGGTCAAAACAAAATCGAAAATTCTTTCCAGTAGCACCTTAGAGACCAACTGAGTTTGTTCCTGGTATGAGCTTTCGTGTGCATGCACACTTCTTCAGATACACTGAAACAGAAGTCACCAGATCCTTAAATATAGTGAGGGAGTGGGGAGGGGTATTGCTCAGAAGGGTGGTGGGAATGGGTGATCAGCTGATAGGTGTAGAAAACCTGTTGACGACTCTTAATGGCTGTAATTAGTCTTGCAGGGAAAGGCAAGTGGTGAGATGGCTAAAGATAGCTTTGTTATGTATAATGAGATAAGAATCCAATGTCTTTGTTCAGACCAGGTTTCTCCGTGGTTTTAAGTTTGGTGATTAGTTGTAATTCAGCCACTTCTCTTTCCAGTCTATTTCTGAAATTCCTTTGTATTAAGACAGCTACTTTGAGATCTTTTATAGAATGTCCTGGGAGATTGAAGTGTTCTCCTACTGGTTTCTCTGTCTTGTGATTCCTGATATCAGATTTATGTCCATCAGATATCAGATATCAGATTTATGTCCATTCCTGATATCAGATTTATGTGGTCATCTTTGTTTTACTGTTTTCCAGTTGGCTCCCCCTGTCCCAGCTTCTTCATTCTCTTCATGCTTCTCCCCTCCTCTGCGTTGTCTGTGGAAGGAAGAGTCTAGGGGGCAGCTGCATTCTGACCCGATAGCTGGGCAGGCACATGAGATGTACACAAAAGCGACTGAGCCAGGAGATTGCATTTCCCCCCCCCCATTTCTTAAAAAGGTGGGAACACCATTCTGTTGCAACAACTCAGTGTTTCTCCAGGAGGGCTGCTTACAGAATATTAAATCAGTTTCATTGCCAGCAATCTCAAAGTTGTGACCATGTATACTTCTGTATTTTTCAATTGGGGAAAATGACCCTATTGTGGATGGAAGATTTCATGCAACCTTTACAAAATAACATAGGATAAAAGAGAAACAAATGATTATGAAATAGATGCTGGTATGGAGAAGGGATGGGTGTTACAGCCTGAGTCAGTTCTGAAGAATCAAAATTGCTGTAAGCTGGCCCAAATGATTACACACTTATCATTAGGGCTTTTGTGTGCTATATTGAAACAGGGTGGTTTTTCATTTGAAGTTGTGTTTCAGCTGGAGATGGAGGCAGCAGCTCATTTTGGGAATTCACTCTGTTCCTCCTAATTGGTTTGTGATGTTGCTCCTTTCATCCTTGATATATTGTTGCTTTCATCATTATTGGTTCTGAGTTGCAGTAATTGATGAATCATTTCAGATTTTGGAATGTTTTTGGTGTATGCCATCTCTACTCTATTCTGATTCATCTTCCTATAGTGCGCAAACATCACTGGTATGTCTCCTTCAGGGGAGAGCAGGGGCACAGCCACTAGTTGTTATTGGGGGAAAGAAGCAATGAGTTTATCCTACTCCCATCTCTTTCTGTTGGATGTGACGATGGATAAAGAGATGGACTGAAAGTCTTCTCTAGCAATGTGTATGAAAGGATGGACAAAGAATTTCAGTTTTGGTATCTCAATTTCTCATCCGCAAGCTCATTTTGCCATATTTCAATGCCGTATGTCATTCAGTGTTCTGTTATTATTTTTTTGTAGATATTTGTCATTCCCCATCCCACTCACAAGGAAGTCTCATGAAGGTGAAAATGATATATTTATTAATAAAACCAATGAAAGTTCGGCAAAACCACAATGATCCAATTCAGAAATTAAAAGCAGGTCTGTATTTTTTTCTACTTTTGGCAGACAAGTGAACAGCCAGAGTTCTAGGTGGGTATCTAGCCAACTTTTCTTCCTGAAATTGCACTGGAACACGCTGGGAGAGCCCAACCTGAAAGATCAAGGGCCATCAGGAAGTGGAGCATCAGGCAAAAAGACACAAGCAAATGGACTTTGGAACAGATGCTCAAGCAGGATTGAATCCTCCACTCCCCAACCACAAAGGGAAGGATAATACTGAGCTAGATGGACCAATGGCCAGACTGCACAAGGAAGCTCCTTTGAGGCTGATGTCCCCTGAATTCAATTTAGAGGCCTTTGTTTAAACCAAACATATGTAGAGATTTTAAAGGAAGCTTCAAAAGGCTTCTATAAAACAGGTAAGGCTGTCCCAGACTGGAAAGATGGGGATTACACATATCTCTTGAATTCAGTGGACAGAGGGCTTGCAGCCTTGAAGGGAATAGTTTCCTTATGAAGGGAGGCCGGACACTTATTTTTAAAAGTATATTATAAAATCACAAAAGTAAATAGGACGATAATGAAAGGGAAATGGAAGAGGAAAATACACATGCTAATGAATACAGGGCGGTTCAGGGATAGCTGGATAAAGTCCAGTTCCAATTAATAAAGGACCTTTGAGGATAGGACATCTGAAGGCAGTTTTTGTCTACAAGGGAGGGACTTGCAGTGCTGGAATAGTATAAAAGGACTTGCTGCATATTATTTGAACAAGAGCTTCCCTCACCTTCACCTGAGTACTTCTCTTGAGACCATGGTAAGTTAAAGAACTCCATGCCTTTTGCTGCCTCTTCCTTTCCAAACTTCACTCTCTCTGTCTCCTTCTTTGACCCTAGACCTTCTTCTCTTTGCTCATCATGTTTGTCATTTGCTGGGTACTTTGGAGAATTAGATATGTAGGAAGGGATGGGGAATATCTATGTTCCCTGCAGAGATGCTGGACTACAACTCCCGTCATTCCTGGCCATTGGCTGTGCCACCTGAGCCTGATAGGTTTTGGAGTCCAACAGCATCTGGAGGGCCAAAGATGCCCCCCCCCCATTTCTGGTCAACATGGACTGGTTGTGGCTGTCCCGGGTTTCAGGCAGGGCCCTTTCCCTGAGCTACTGTCATATGTTTCTTCAAAGTGTATTTAACCTACATTTCTACAAAAGGCTCCAAGATCATCATCCAAATGGTCATTTTCTGCTTGAAATCTAAAAAGTGCAGCACCAAAGAAAATGGGGAAGAGGAGGGCAGAGGTCTTTAAGAGGAAACATACGTGCCATTGCGCAAAAACCTAATCCTTGTCACATGGATGACACATTCTGTTGCTACAGAAATGGGGGTCACAACTAAAGTGAGAAAAGCTGAGTGGTGGTGACACCAAGAGGCCACACCTAAAGCATTATTGCTGGCTTGTGTTTTATGATAATTTTTTTATTGACTTGCAGATTATGCTGTGATGTTGTTCTGCCCTGTATTTCACTATCTCTTCTTGTTGTTCTTCATTGGTGTCGATGGTTGTTGCTGTTGTTGTTGTTATTATCATGATTATTAGAAATTGGATGATTGAAACATGAATAAATTGGATGAATGTCTTGCTTGTCATCATTTCAGATCCAGCTGCAGCAATCCACATTGATTCAGATGGCACTAAATGACATCATCATCCGAATTCCATTTGACTTGATTTTCCAGGGATCAGTACCCAGTGCGATTTAGCCATACTTCATGCTATGAAAGGGAGGACTCAGAGTAGCAGAATGCCAAGACAGGCAATTGACAAACTCGGCATGGCTTCACGATTGATTATCTCATGGGCCTAAGTGCCAGAAATGCCAAGCGTTTGGCTCATCCATGTTTGTCTTACAATTGTGCAGCTGTTTCCTAGGATGTCTTGATCCCAACCTCTATTCACTGTGCATTTCTTCTTCTTCTTCTTCTTCTTCTTCTTCTTCTTCTTCTTCTTCTTCTTCTTCTTCTTCTTCTTCTTCTTCGTTGCTTTTGCTATGGAATTTATCTCCAGCTAAGGGGCCACTTTTTGAATGCTTCCAACTTGTATTCCATTTGAAACATGATACAACTCTGAATGTGCATGTATGATCTTTGTAATCAATATCAATGTCTGAATTACTGCAAAGCCTAGAAGGTGGTTCTTCCTTGGTTTCTGGAATGTAAAATCTTCTCTGAGTACTTCTTTTCCATTAAACTTACTTTCAGCATAGAACCTGTTCTCTGTTGGTTTCTTAAATGTTTCCTCCTCACGCCAACATCAACACCCAAATTTGTTTCCTTGCACTGATCCACATTCCTCAGAAAGATAACACTTTTTGTCGAGGGGGGGGGCAGTATTTTACTCCCCAAAGGTAAATTGCACAATAAAATGTCATGTCCTAAAACAAAGGCAGATATCACAAGTATTGAGGAAAATACCCTTAGCCATCTTCTTTTCCTTTGGTGAAATGTTTTGCATCAGGTGAATGCTGTTGCACAGGAAGAATGCAAAAGCAGTGTGTTGGTGACATTGTTGCCTAAAACATTGTGTTATTTGCTTTGAAGAATAGGTTTCTCCTTTGGCAATAGTTGTGTTGGATTCTTGCTGCTGAATATTAAAACTCACCTCTAATTGAAGAACCCTTGCAGTATTGGCCAATGAACACGACATGCAAACCAAAGCTTCATAGACAAATGAGTCCCACTTATAATTAGATTCAATGAAAACAATTGACATTAGGCAATTTTGAAGGGTTTCAAAGCAAACTTTTTAAGCAGCATAGTCAATGTGAGGGCACATTTGACCTGCATGTTTATCTATGTTTGGAAGTCCTGAAGCTCTCTTGTCACACTTCTGCACCCACTCCATCTTCATGTAGAGAAATACAGTTCCACCATATGTAACCCTGGTGTTACTCATGTGTTGCTGATGGAATGGCACCCGTTTGGGACTGGGAAGCACACCAACTTCTCCACCATAGTAGGCTCCCAGCACTGAACCCTGGCCTGGTGGAGGCCAAGTGTCCAGCATCACGTAAATTGACCAGGATGAGAGATTATGGACTAACTGTTACATCTGCGTATGTCTATTATTGTCCTCAGACCAAAATTGCAGCACTAATTAGACACACGATGATACTATCTTCGACAGTCATGGCTTCAATCCCTGTTTTGAGCACCCTGAAAACAGTACAACTCATGGAATACTACTGTATTCTACAAAAGCAGAATAGTGTGTTGTAAGAACCTTTCCATGCCGATTAAGTGTGGGTAGGGCTGGATTTAGGTTTGATGAGGCCCTAAGCTACTGAAGGTAATGGGGCCCTTTATATGTCCAGCTGTCCTTTGTCAACAACAAATTGTCACTGTTTTTTGTGTTGAATATATGCTATATGGTAATTTATGGACCTAATAGGTATCTAAAGCCATTTGCACATAACAAAATATGTACATCATAGGAGCCTACACAACACAAAACACTGTTGCTGTATGTAGGTTTTATTTTATTTGTTTTTTTTTTATCTTATATTTTGGAAATGTACATCCAGATGTTTTTTTCCTTTAATTTTTTTGGGTGCCCCAAGAGAGTGGGGCCCTAAGCTCTAGTTTGCTTAGCGTATATGTAAATCCGGCATTGGTGTGGGATGCCTTTGCCTGGTGACCCATAGGCTGCAGCAAAGTACTGGGCAAGGTTTTGCCCAGTATCTTGTCTGTGTGATGTGGCTGATGGGAAAAGCTGTCCCATAAGCCCTTGCAAAGGGGGAGGGTAAAGCCTACATAAGGCTACTTCCCCTGGGGCACAGAGACATTTTGCTGTGGTAGCTTCTCGCCCGCCCACCCACACGTTAGCATCTTCACTGAGCAATTTGGGGTTGCTGGTTGACAGGACCAGAAATTATTATTTTCTCGCTCAACCTGATTGCCATTTATTTTGGTCCCCCCCCCCATTTCCTTCAGTGAAATTATGACCTTCCTTTGTTAGGTGGAAGAACATTGTTTGTATTTGCACAGAAATGGCATTGGGCAGTATTAACACACTATGGGGTGGGACCATTATTGTCCTGAGGGGGAAATTGGCTACGACACTGTGGCCTTCGTACAGAACCCCTGGTCTTTTCATGGACTATGACCTGTATACCACTGCTTTATTCTTCCGCTGCCACCAACCAGCTTTCATCTGGTGAGATACTGAGTCTCCATCAGGTTGTAAAGTCAACAACGAAGATTAAAGCTTATTGAAGAACAAACAAGTTTTAAATATATTCAGAACGGTTTCTCAAAGGTGTGCCCTTAACTAGATGTGGCACTATCTCACACTGTCACACTCTTCTTTCTCAGTTCTATCCCTCTCTCACACTCAACTGCCTTTGGCCCAAGGAGGGCTATAACAATGGCTTCTCCTACACTCAAATTATGCTTGCAAACAACATGACCTACTTAGCTGTCCCCAAGGTGCTTTTGAGAAGAAAAGTCATATTGCCCACCTTCTCCAAACTTTGTGGTTGGAGAGTTCCTGGCATTGTCAAAAGGGTATCACCCAGGAGGGAGGGAGTAGTGACAGTGACTTCTGTACCCACCAAAGCCTACTTTTTGAGGAACCGAGTCTCTCAAACCAAGTCTGAGCCCAATGTTATGTACACCAGCAGTTGTAAAAAAATATCATGGAATAAAATCTCTTTTTTTTTAAAGCAATACAAAAAAAAATTTAATTTGTTTTTAAAGCCTCCTCCTTCTCATGAGATCCCGTGGAATGATGAGAGGAGAGGCTGAATTTAAATGAGAATATAGGGCTGCTTAACTGTTGTCATTTGTGTGACAACAAGCCTGTGGGTTTTCCCTCTATATATACATGTTTTCTTCCCTCATGTCCCGTTCCATGAGGGCATTCATAGGCCTATACAATTTAGGAATAAACCCTCAGATCTGAACTAGGAATTTGACACCACTACCGCAGAGCCATGACTCTGGGAATAGTGACTCAGTGGTCAGGAACCTTTTTCAGCCGTGGGCAGGTCCACCGTCTTTGAGACCTTGTAGGGGCCCAGATTATTTTTTGGGGAGGGGGAGTGAACAAATTCCTATGACCCACTAATAACCCAGAGATGCATTTTAAATAAAAGGACATATTCTACTCATGTAAAAACATGCTGATTCCCAGACCGTCGGCAGACCAGATTGAGAAGGTGATTGGGCCGCATCAGGCCCCCGGGCCTTAGGTTGCCTACCCCACTATATGTCATAAGAACTATGCCTCTTCTTCAGAAAGCAAACAACAACACACGGCCAATATAAAGAACAGTAACACTTCAAAATCCAAAAATATTGTTACATCTAATTGTCACAAACAAGAACCATGTATTCCAAAATTGAAAGAAAATTAATCTCCTTGATCAACATGGCTCACTCCTGAAAAAGTGAATTAATCAGCTCTGCTCATCTTTGGGCATGCCATCCCATGTGACCAAGGCTCTTATGTCTGGGCATATTTTTAGTGTGCTGAGTCCAAGATCACAGAGACACAGAAAGAGAATGAGAGAGAGAGAGAGAGAGAGAGAGAGAGAGAGAGAGAGAGAGAAGCAGGATTAGAAATTGTAAATAAACTTGCAAAGAGACTTCCACTCGTGCGCAATGGGAAATGGCTGACTAGTAATATCTCTCCCAACCCTTGTGGGGAAATCAGAGGCTGCGATGGGAGTAAGCAGCCTCCCAACCTTCCCAGGAGTGTGGGAAGGACTGCCTCGCCCACAGGACCTGGTGCTAGGGAGCAGGGGTGGTGGTGGTCTGAGCGGATAGCACCCACGGGGGGAAGAACTCCTGGGCGCCACCCCGATCATGCATGAGACCCAGCGCTTCAAAATATAAATTAGTGAGAAGTCTTGGGCATGCTTCAAACAAAGGAGGGAAAGTATCTTGCTAAAGAACCCAGCCACCGAATAGCTAAGAAGAAAAAGAAAAGGAAGAAGATTTTACCATCATATCGGTATGTGGGAGCGAGACGGAAAGGGGGGGGGCTCAGACTCTGTGATTGTACTTTTCTTTACTATATAATAAATAATGGGCAAATCCCCCCTAGAAGAACCACTTTCACCATGCATAACAAGCGAGATTTGAAAGACTGATAGTTTGATTTTGGCTCAGAAGATTCGATACCATAATTATAAACTCTGTTGGAAATGAAAAAAGTATTTAATAGCGCTGTCCCTATGTGATAAAGAGCTACATCGTTAATACTTGGAAGAGGATAAAAAGCGCTTTAACATGTTGACTTGGGCAAAGAGAGAACCCTTTGGACATTGATTGATCTTTATTAGAGGAATTTGGACGGTTTCCCAGAAATGACGCAGTTTAATTAGAGCCACGCCATCTTGGGAAGCTCGAGCTGCACAACACTGTATCACAGGGAGAGGCAAGCCTCAATTAATCTACAATATACGAACGTTTAATATAATTAGCAAACCCTCCCGAAAAGGTACAAGTGAAAAGCAGACGGATGAGCAACAGCTGTGAAAAAGACGTCTGGATGTTATTGGGATTGAATGAAGATGGCGGCTTTCCGTGATCAGGCTTTTGGAATCAGTGCGTCAAGGGGCAAGACGATCTTATGGTGTTGGACTATGAACTTAAATCCACACAGAGACATTGTTCACTTTGATTAATCTTCTTTGTGGGAATACATCAGAGGCTGTGAAAACATCGGAAGGGAATGAAAGCAAAGGAAAATAGTTGGTTATACACCTCTTGCGTTTGAAGCATGGGAAGTCAAAAAAATTAAATAATAATTTGGCAGAATTGGATTTTTTTTTTTAAAAAAATTGATAATTGTATAAATAATTTGGAATGTAATTTGGAATGTTTCAATGTGATTTTGATTGGCTGTTGTATTGAAAAGTTTAATAAAAATGATTTGGCAAAAAAAAAATGTAATTAAAAGGGGGGTAAAATCCTCCACTCGTACTCAAGAAACAAAATGAGACTGGTGTCATAATCAGAAAGCCAAGAAGTGGGTGAGACGAGAGCCAATCGCAGACAGAATGAGCTCATTTTAGCGTCCCATTCCTCCTCTTCCTAATTTGAACCTTTCCCCCTGTTAGCATTTTCATCCCTCCCTTTCTGTCAATCTCCTGACTCAGTGGAGAGAGGGGGGGAGCTTACTTGATAACTGTTATTTCTAACTGTCAGTTCTGAGGAGAGTATTCTGAGGTAAAATGTGTTCTCATCTCTGCTACGTGACTGAAACTCACACAGTCCGTATATGTATATGTACATGTGTGTGTGTGTATACACATATATGTTTAGCTTATAAAATAAAAGAAGGATTACCTCAAAACCTCTGGAGCTGAACTTCATCTGTTTATTGGTGCTCACAGCTAGCAGTGAGTCTGGATATATGGATCAATCCATCACCCCCATCCCTAAAAATGCAGGTATGTTGCTGAATGGCCTTCTTGGAAAAACTACTTTGCTCAGCTACTGAGATATTCCTCTCTTTGGCCCAATTCAAATACAGATGATTTAATTTCATGGCATACAGATTTCTCATGATAGGCATTAGGACCATAGCTGTCAACTTTTCCATTTTCTTGTGAGGAATCCTATTCGGAATAATGGAATTTCCCTTAAAAAAGGGAAAGGTGACAGCTATGATTAGGACTATAAATCCATACTAGAGAAATCCAAGGCCATGTGGACTGAGAAATGGTATTTGAGGTGAAAATCGACACCACACATTTCCAGAGCTGCAGGGCATGAAATGTGTTAATTCCTTGTAAAGGCTTATTATGTTTATTAGTCACTCAAGAGATTAGTAATGTTTTATTTGATCCATTAGCACCTACTCAACTAATTGTATATACAATAAAAATATGGTTACCTGTAATTGTAAAAAAGGGAAAAAACAAACAAACAAAAAACACACACCAGGTATTCCAAAATTGAGAGAAAATGAATTTATTCATCTCATTGATCAACATGTCTCACTCCTGAAAACCACAGAAGGCCTTCCTCCTACAATAAACTTTTTATTTATCCCAGTCTGCATCTGTGTGGGAATTATTTTTTTGACTGCTCTACATATGGAACTGTTTTTAATTGTTACGATCTTCTCATTATATGGTTGTAGCAGTTTTCTTCCTATGTAAATGTATATTTTATGGCTATAACCCACCCTGGGACCTTATGACAAATGACAGGTCCAAAATCCTATCCTATCCTATCAAATCAACAGTATCGATAAAACTACAACCAGACGGCGGAAAGATTCCCTAAGTGAAAAGTGGGGTTGGATTACCAGCAATTGATGAAAGGAGGGGAAAGAAAAGTCACCTAGCTGATAAGCCTATGACTTGATGCTGCAATGCATTTAACATGGGACACTGTTTATTTGGTAACTGGACACTGTGAATGGTATCTGACTATATTCCATTTGGATTAGACCCAACAAATTGTCCTACTAGTATTATTCCTCTCAGATATCATGCATCCACCTCTAGGCTTTGAGAACAGCCTTCAACAACACGAGCCCTTCATGTTCTTCTAGTGCAGTTTCCTTCATCCCCAGACTATTGGCATTTCTGGGTAGAGCTTTTGGAAGTTGTTCTGCGGTAGATACTATTTGCCTTTTGGTGTGAGCGAATGGCGGAACAGGAAGACTGGGAAGTGTGCACTCAGTCTGATCAGCTTCTCTCTGCCTACAGCTGTTTCAGGAGGGGGGGGAGAGGGAGAGAGAGAGAGAGATGCTTTAGTGCTGGAAGGATTACTCTGCATTAAAACCTTGGGTTTTGCCCACTGGGTTTTGTGGGGAAAGTCCCAAAAGAACTCTTGTTTATTCCTGTGGTTGTGAGTAGTTTAGATAGACATGTTAAATAACGTATTTGTTTTGTTGTCTGTGTACCTTATAAGATAGATAGATATTTATTATTACGGCCATTGGCCCATCACACACGATTTTTCAAACAACATATGAACCTTAAAGGAATTGTGTGCATTTTCCTTTTAAGTTGTCTCTCGCTTATATAAAGAATTTGGGAGCTGATTTTTGGTTCTTGTGTCTGTGTCTCTGATTTTTGGCGAAGCCAAACCTTCCCTTTGTCACCTACTGAAGTGCTTGTGCTAGGACTGGGGCTCGTGGTAATGTGAGCTTAGGCTATTTACATGATGGAAGACAGGAATTTACCTCCCGGGCCTTGAATAGGGGTGCGGGGGTGTGGCAGTAACCCTTTAGGACTAATTATTGGCTGGTATAGTAAAAGTACTCCCCCCCTTTGGTGTAGTTGCCCTCCTGCCGGAGTTGGAGGAGGGGGCGCAGGAAGAAGGGGGGGGGTAAGATTACTACATGGTAGGCTGTGGTGGGATAGACTTCGCCAAGGTCAGAGACTTAGTCCTTTTTACATGCGCACATATTTCTTGTAACGGATGCAGACGTTTGGTAATTGGTTAGTGAGTCAGGGAGGGCAGGAGCTTTGGACCCTGCGGAAATCTCAAATATCGCAGATCAGTGGGATAGACCGGGGGATGTTGCCCACCCCCATCCCCCAACTTGATGGAGTCTCCAAGAAGAGCAGCACCAGCTTCAAAAGTGGCCGCGTTGCTGTCGGTTGCTGGCAATAACCCGAATGAGGGAGTTGAAGAGACCCGTCAACTGAGAGGGTTCCCAGCGGAGGCAGAGGAGCGAGTGAGCCCGACGGTCACGACATCTGTGGGACGCCGAGTCTCGTGTTCTAGCCGAGGGAGAGCTATGCTGGGAATTTGGAACAGACGGTGGCGCGGCCGAGATGGGCAGCCCCGCGTTCACCGTGTTGAGAAGGGGAGTCTGCACACCTTGTGGAGGTTCCGAGGGAGCGTTACCAATATGCTGCGGGAGCCAGGCCGGCTAGCCATGGGGAGGAGGCTTACAGAGAGCGGTATACCAAGAGGCCCGAGGGAAAGCCGTGCCCTGGACGTGAGTGTCTACCGACAGCTGGAACGCAAACCCAGAGAGAACCTGATGCATGTTACTTACCGAGAGGACAGCCCTGTGAGAACCTACTCGCCGGAGGGACGGGGGGATTTCCACGTGGTTGCCTCAGTTATATGGGCAAGAAGAGGCATTTGTGCCGTGTTCGAGAACTCTGCACATGTACCAGGAGGAGGAGATCAATTGTCTGGAAGGACGAGGTTTGAGTTACCCCCCTGCCCGGGAGTATGGCTAATTATGCACATCCTTGTGGGGAAGGAAAGGACAAGGGTGGTACCGAGTGCTTATAGATTGGTTTCCCCTCATAGCGTGTAATTATGGATAAAGGTAAACGACGAAATTTAGGGGCTTAACCCATTAATTTCATTTTAGGGGGGAGGATGTATTGCTCGAAGGATTACTCTGTATTAAAACCTTAGGTTTTGCCCGCTGGGTCTTCTGGGGAAAGTGATTTGTGAATTCGTAAGAATTTGTATTTGATTTCTTTAAGTGATAATTGTTTCGCTTTGGTCTCTTTGATTTCGGATCACTCCGGCCTGAAGGCAGAGATTTCATCTGCATAACAAGGGGGATTAATTGTTAACAGGGTTAAGCCTGTCCCAGCTGAGGTGAAGAGAATTAACCCATTAAAGATCGGGCAACTCACTAATTAAGATGATTGCTAAATCAACCTGGGGAAGAATAAGGAGTGTGCCTGATTCCAGGAATGCAGAGCTATTAACCATCTTCAGCTGTGTGGAGTTTTGACTGCCTTATGCCTCCCTTTTAGTCTCTAATTATTGTCCCTTGCCCTTTGGGGAAGATTCTATTTGGGTAAAATTTTGAATCCCTCGTGGTAGAACTGACCATAAAAGGTCCCAGGGAACCAATAGTTAAGTGCCCTTTTGCTACACGCGAAATCGCCAGGGTACTTCGCCTGCGGGTGTTGTCCCAAAAGAACTCTTGTTTATTCCTGTGGTTGTGAGTATTTTACATAGAGATATTAAATAACGTATTTGTTTTGTTGTCTGTGTACCTTATAAGAATTGTGCGCATTTTCCTTTTAAGTTGTCTCTCGTTTATATAAAGAATTTGGGAGCTGATTTTTGGTTCTTGTGTTTGTCTCTAATTTTTGGCCAAGCTAAAGAAAGTACCTTCCCTTTGTCTCCTACTGAAGTGCTTGTGCTAGTACTGGGGCTCCTGGTAGTGAGCTTAGGCTATTTACCTGATGGAAGACAGGATTTTTCCTCCCTGGCTGCTATCTTCTGGCCTTGAATACTGGGGTGGTGGTGGCAGTAACCCTTTAGGACTAATTATTGGCTGGTATAGTAAAAATAACCCCCCCTCCTTTTGGTGTGGTTGCCCTCCTACCGGAGTTGGAGGAGAGGGCGCAGGAAGAAAGGGGGGGGCAAGATTACTGCAGATGCTACACCATTTGAGGAAGAATGACCTAGCTACAAGATAGTGGAGGAGGAAGAGGAGGGGAGAGTGCAGCCGGCAGACACCTCCCTGGAGAGAATGAGGGAATCCATCTCCATGGGCCTGTGGAAGGGGGTGGGACCCCTGGGACTTCCCGTTGGTGCTCAGGATGTTATTAGGGAAGGAAGAGGTGGGGCTCAGAGTAGCCAACATCTGTGTGTGGAGACATGAATTCTTGTCTTGCAACTGTTGCAAGAGTTTTCAGTCAAACAGCACACCAAAGGGTTAAAGGGAAATCACCTCTATTTTATAGCTGCAGTTTTAGCCCCCCCCCCCCCCAGTCCTAATCAGACAGAGGCACTGAATGCAATTCAGATGAGACTTTTATACTGGTACATTTCAAAAGGTACGCCCACATGACATATGAACATACTGCAAGCAAAAAAAAATCTGACATGATTTATGAACACAGGACATGTAGCTAGCCAGGAAAACAGTATGATATATATTACAGGAGGCAATTTGGCAAGCGACCACCACGGGTTCCTTAAAAGAAACCTTTCATTCTTCCCCTTTGATAGCTTGCCAACTTCCTAAAGCATTCAGGTCTGGTCAGGTCAGGTAGGCTTCCTGAAGAATAGTTCATTCACAGTTCACTCTTTACAGAATAGAGTGGTACTGTTACTTCCCCGGATCTAGACACTACATACACTCCTGTAGATGCAGCCTAGAGTAACATGACCTTTTTTGCTGCTGCATCACACTGTTGACCCATGTTAAGGAGCTGCTGCATCACACTGTTGACCCATGTTAAGGATGAGGTCGACTAAGACCCCCTAGATCCTTTTCACATGTACTGCTAGTAAGCCATGTGCCGCCCCCCATCTTATATTTGTGTGGCTGCTTCTTCCTGCCTAAGTGCAGAACCTTACATTTATTCCCATTCATTTTGTTAGCTTTGGCCCAGTTCTCCAATCCGTTGAGGTCATTTTGAATTCTGATTCTGTCTTCTGAGGCATTGGCTACCCCTCCCAGTTTGGTGTCATCTTCAAATTCCTCATTTCCTCCATGCAACTCATTTAGAAAGATGTTGCACAACAAATGGGCCTAAGGCAGAACCTTGCTGTACCCCGCTTGGAACTCCCCCCCCCCCAGGATGACGAGGAACTATAAATGAGTCCCCTTTGGGTTCAGTTAGTCAATCAACTCAAATCCACCTGTTACCTCACCCAGCCCACATTTCACCCACAAACTGCTTCTAATTTATCCCATGCAACAGCATTATCCTCAGTAGCACCGACTTGCCCTGCAAATTGGGAAGAATTTTTTTTTAAACAAACCCCACAGAGAACAGGTTCAGTGCTGAAACTAAGTTTAATGCAAAAGAGGAAGTCAGAATATTTTCCATTCCAGAAAAAAGAAAGAAACATCTTCTAGGCTTTGCAGTAAGGTAATTCAAACATAGATATTGATGAGACAGATAATGCATACACATTCAGAGTTGTATCATGTTTCTATGGCATTCGGGAGGAATACTGCTTGGATACATTCAAAGATTTGCCCGTAAGCTGGAGATACATTCCATAGCAAAAGCACAGAGGAAGAAAACATGTATAGTGAATAGAACAACACATCCGAGGAAGCAGCTGCACATTTGTAATACAAGCATGGATGAGCCAAGCATCCGGAAATCCTGTAAACTTGGTGATTGAACTGAGGGCACTTGGCGTTTCTGGTACCTAGGTCCATGAGATCATCCATCGTAAAGCCATGCCGAGTTCGTCAGTTTCCATTGTGGGTATTCTGCTGGTCTGAGCGCTCTTAAAAATAGCATCCAGAGCAGCTGTATCCGTGGCCTCCTCCCACAGATGATGTGCCCCCTCAGGCAGTATATCTTTCCACACGAATTGGTTCACACGAGATAGAGAGCCTCAGTTGTGGGAAAGTCATATTAAGTCGAGGTGACTGTGTGATGCCATCAACACTGGCAGCAGGATTTATAGCAAGGCAACTGGGTGGCACTCCACCACCAGTTGAACCCCCATTGACTCCAAAGGTGTCAAAGCACCCCAAGCCCCCAAAGCCACAACTTGGTTTCAGCGAGCCCAGACCACCAACTGGGTAACAAGATGGGGCGCAGGAGGAGGAAGTGTAGCCGCAGGATATTTTGGACTGCTGGACGCTGGATCTGAAAAGATGATGAGTAGGACAATTTCTTGGTGATTCATGCATCCAAGCTGTAACAACAACCACAAAAATCTGCACTACCACCACCAGCGAAGAAGAAGAGGAGGAAGAAGAGATTATAACATCATCTGCAAGTCTGTATCATAAAAAATACATCAAGCCAACAGTCGTGCCGCAGTACAGCCTTGGAGGCCTCTTGGTGGTGTCACCGCTGGGCTTGTCTCAGTCAGTTGTGGCCCCATCAGATGGTCTTCTTACAGATGGCTCCCCGCTTTTGGAATGCCCGCCCCATTCAGGTTTCTCAGGAAGGTTCTAAAAGCATCCTTGTTTACCCACACATTTGGTGGCTGAAAATGTCCCCCTGCTAACCTTGAAATTATCACCTTTTAATGCTTTCCTTTTACATTTCCATGGGTTCTGGGGGGTTTTCAGACAAAAGTAATTTTTATTTTTGTGGGCAGAACAAGGAGAGAAGACAGGAAAGCTCTAAGAAATATACTTACGGGACCAGCTCTCCTGGTATTTCCCACAGAGGAACCTAAGGTGCATGAATAATATCTTCAGGGTCCCTGGCCCTAAAGAAGCCAGATTATCCTCCACCAGGGCCAGGCCCTTTTCGGTGATGGCTCCGACCTGGAATGCACTGTCCCATGAGACTAGGGCCCTGCAGGTCTTGATCTCATTCCACAGGGCCAGTAAGACAGAGTTATTCCGCCTAGCCTTCAATGTAGCCTGATCCTTCATTCCTTTTCCCCTTCCCTTTTTCTATGAAGAAACCCTTTCTGAGACCCCACATTTAAACTCTTCCCTGGTCTCCTTGCTGGCCCTAGCAGGACTAACTTGGCCAGCTAGCCCTGGCGATGCTACATTTATGTTGTACTTTATGCTGTTTTAAAGATGTTTTTATCAATGTTTTATATTTGTTGTTGGCTGCCATGAGCCTGGTTTTTAAATTGGAAAGGGCAGGGTATAAATTGAAAATTATTATTATTATTATTATTATTATTATTATTATTATTATTATTATAGGTTATCTTATTTCATTCAAAGTTTTCTGTCCTTTCTTTTCACGTACACATACCCCTTCTTTGGTTGGGACTATATTATGTTTGGATCACCATATGCTGTCAATTTTAAAAGGTTGATAGCATATAAAAAGGTTAAATAAGCAATATCTGACCTAGGAGTGGCCAATGCCTTCAATGTTGGTGCGTTCCATTGTTAAACTACTTGCGCCACCGGGAAATTCATCTTCATTTCCACTTGAAAGAAATCCCATTCCTTGTAATATGAACTTTTTGGTTCAGCTCTTATTCTCTACAATAGGGATGATGAACTTGTGGTCCCCCAGATGTCCTTGGTCAACAACTCCAACCATCCTTGGCCCCAGGCTATTGGCTATATATACTAGCTGGGCTTGATGGTATTTGGAGTGCAACAGCACTGAGACAGCCACAGCTTCCCCGCCATTTCTGCAGCCACAGAAAGCAGATATGTTCCATCATGCACTTGTCAGCCCTTAAGATATTGGGCCTCTTCATCACCTCTGCCATCCTCACCCACTTCCCCTTTTCTGTTGTGATTGCAAGCCTGTGGGCAGAAACTGATCATTTGAAAAGTGTTCTTGGACCCTTTTGTAGAAGTGTTGGTTAAAGGCATTTTGAGGAAGCAAATGGCAAAAAGCTCATTTTCAAGACTCCGAATATATGTACCCCTGCAGAAATACTCTTTCATTCATGACTGAAGCCATTGCTTGTCACCAGGTTCAACGAGGAGATTTATCTCCACTTCCCAATCATTTGCGCATGCGCTGCTCTTTAGGCAGCTACCCTTCATTTCTGAGACTGGGAGACCCATCCCTTCCAGAGCACGCTCTTCCCAGAGGTATAGCTTGTTTCTCCTGATACTCTGTGATAGAGGAAAGGTTGTAGCACAATAGCAGAGAACATGCATGGCATTGAAGACAGCCCAGGTTCAATACCTGGCATCTCAAGGTAAGGCAGGAAAAGGACCTTCCCTGAAACCCGGGAGAGGCACCACCAGTCAGTGTAGACCAAGAATTGGGTGGGGACGTCTGTGGCCCTCCAGATGCTGTTGGACTCCAAGATCCATCAGGACCAGTTGGTACAGCCAATGTCCAGGAATGATGGGAGTTGTAGAGACGTTGACAAGAGTTCCCAGCGTGCACAGCGGGAGGATGGCGGACCGTAACATCTCTGCTATCTACCACGAGTTAATTTGGTGGCTGCGATGGGAGTAAGCAGCCTCCCGACCCCTCCGGGATGACGGGGAGGGCTGCCTTGCCTGCGGTACCCTTTAACCCACTTTGGATCCTTCGGGACTGAGTGGGTGGGTCTGGGCACATAGTGCTCGTCCTAGATAGAGCTCCTGGAGCCGGCCCCGTTCGTGCACGTTCCCTAGAATTGGATTTATAAATTTGGTTAAAGATTTTGGGCATGTCTCGGACAAAGGAGTGGGAAGAATGTTGCCAACTGCAGCCCTGAGTGATTAAGAATGAAAACTGGAAGAAGACGTGGACTTTACATCGGTATGTGAAGGAGGGAAAAGAAGGGGGGGTAAGCTCTGGAATCTCCGTTTGTTTTGCCTCAATATTTTACTTAACACGGGCGAAACCTCCCCCAGAAAATCCACTTTCACAGGCAAATGGCAAGTGGACTTTAAAGACAGAATGTAAATTAGATTGGAAATTACAAAAAATAAACTGTGTGGAGGTGAAATAAGACTTGGACTTGATTCAATAGTAATGGAGGATCCTCGGCTGGCAGTGACGCAGCTAGAATTAATTGCGGATTGTTGATGAGAGCCTGTGGAGCTGTACACCACTTCAAAGGGAGAAGCCAGATTTGATGGACGATTGATAGTGGAATTTACGAGGTGTCTGGCTCTCCTGGAAAGGAGTGGAGGAAGGCATGCAGGGGAAGAGACTGGTGTGTCGCAGTTTGATTTACAAGCTTGATTTATAAGAGACTTTCAAGATGGCGTCAGCCGAAATGCGATATTTGGAGAGGATGGCTTTTTCCACACAGAGACATTATTTATTATAATCGTGTCTGCTTGCTGGCATCTATCAGAGGCTGTGAAAATACTGGCTTTATGAAAGCAACTGGAAGAGATTATAAGAAAGCGCTCCGGAGTCCGAGACATGGGGAACTCACAAATTAAAAAATTTGGCATAATTGGAATTGTTATAATTGGAATTGTATAATTAATTTGGATTGTAATTCGATTGGTAATTGGAAATATATATTGGAAAATCAATAAATATGATTTAAAAAAAACTCTGTGAGGACAATAGGTATTCCTCATTCCAGCTGCAGAGAGATGGAGCATTGCTCTGACTCCATATGAAATGAGCCTTTCTACATCTCTAACCTGTGGGATGTAACTTCTTGGGCTCCATGATCACTGCAGATGGTGACAGCAGTCAAGAAATTAAAAAGACGCCTGCTTCTTGGGAGAAAAGCAATGACAAACCTAGACAGCATCTGGTCGTGCTCTGCTCCAGGGGGTCACGAAGCGTCGGACACGACTGAACAACAACCTGTGGGATGTAATTCACTGGGTGCAGTAAAATACAGCATTCCATGTTTTGTTAGAATGGACATGCAAGGGAATGGACATGCAAGTTGAAACTTCTTGTTCCTCCTGGCCTCGAGCATTCTTCCTTGCATGTGGCTAGTGGGTGGGCGTGACCTTCCAGACCTGGTAAAAGGACAAGGAATCTTTTGTCACTCTCTCTTTTCCATCTTCTTTTTGTCCTGCGAACTTCCTGGAATGAATGGCTGGTTGCCAGCCAAGCAGTCCCCCAGGTCCCTTATGGAATAAAACTGTTAGAATCAGTTTGTAATTTTAAGCCTTAAGCACACAGTCCTCTGCCTAATTGTGAGTAAACTTCCTTTTAATTGCCTATGAATAAGACTGAGGTGTCTTTATTATTTTAGGAAGGATTTAAGGGGTCTTACCAGAAAAATATTAGAACACAAGTCAGATTGAATTGTGTATTGTGTTAAGAAACTCACATGACTTTGCAACTAGTTTAATGCTGTGTAAAGGGGAATGCACTCTGCTAAGTAAAGAAACTTGCTAACGCAAGTTCGGACGAATATCAACAAACACTATATCCTCTCCTGCCACCCTCAACATTCCCACATAACCTTCCAAAGTATCCAATGTAATGACAAAGAAGATGAGCAAAGAGGCTCAAATAAGGAGACATAGTGAAGTTCATAATCGAAGAGGCAGCAAAAAGTATGGAGTTCTCTCACTTACCACGGACTCAAGAGAAGTACTCAGGTGAAGGTGAGATGAGCTGTTGTTAGAATCGTGGGCAACACTTCCTTTTATACGATTCCAGGGCTGCAAGTCCCACGCTTGTAGATGAAAACTGCCTTCAAGTTCCCTACCCTCAAAGGCCCTGACTAATTATTGGAAGCAGACCTCATCCTTAGCCACCCTGTATTTATTAGCCTCATTATCTTATCCAGCATCCATAAGCTATTTTTGAGTTTCTTGGCATGGGAGGTAGAAAAACAGGATGTAAGATTTTAATTCATTTATTCCAAAGTAATGCAGTTCTCTGGCGTGCTCTGGTCTATGGGGTCACAAAGAATCGGACACGAGTGAACGACTGAACAACAACAATGCAGTTCTATAATGCATGGAAGTGAGAGCTGGACCATAAAGAAGACTGATCGCCAAAGAATTGATGCTTTTGAATTATGGTGCTGGAGGAGACTCTTGAGAGTCCCATGGATTGCAAAAAGATCAAACTTATCCATCCTTAAAGAAATCAGCCCTGAGTGCTCACTGGAAGGACAGATCCTGAAGTTGAGGCTCCAGTACTTTGGCCACCTCATGAGAAGAGAAGACTCCCTGGAAAAGACCCTGATGTTGGGAAAGATGGAGGGCACAAGGAGAAGGGGACGACAGAGGATGAGATGGTTGGACAGTGTTCTCGAAGCGACTGGCATGAGTTTGGCCAAACTGTGGGAGGCAGTGGAGGATAGGGGTGCCTGGCGTGCTCTGGTCCATGGAAAGCCGACTTCAGAAAATTTAGGGAAATGCTGGGTGTGATCCCATGGTCAGTAATACTAAAAGGGAAGGGAGTTCATGATGGATGGGAGTTTGTTAAAAGGGAGATATTAAAAGCACAACTTCAAGCAGTACCAATGAGACGAAAACATGGAAGGTGCCTAAAGAAGCCAGGGTGGCTATCTAAAGAACTTTTAACTGATTTAAGATTTAAAAGGGATATGTACAAAAAATGGAAAAAGGGGGAAGTCACCAGAGAGGAATTCAAACAAATAGCCAGCAAGTGTAGAGACAAAGTCAGAAAAGCTAAAGCACAGAATGAACTCAGGCTTGCTAGAGAGGTTAAAAGCAATAAAAAGGGCTTTTATGGGTATGTCCGTAGCAAAAGGAAGAACAATGAAACAGTGGGGTCACTTAGAGGAGAAGATGGTGAAATGCGAACAGGAGACAGAGAAAGGGCAGAACTCCTCAATGCCTTCTTTGCCTCAGTCTTCTCCAAAAAAGAAAACAATGCCCAACCTGAAGAATATGGAGCAGATGATTCAGCAGGGGAAACACAGCCCAGAATAAGTAAGGAGGTAATACAAGAATACTTGGCTAGTTTAGATGTATTCAAGTCTCCAGGGCCAGATGAACTACATCCAAGAGTATTAAAAGAACTGGCAGAGGTGATTTCAGAACCACTGGCAGTAATCTTTGAGAATTCCTGGAGAACAGGCGAAGTGCCAGCAGACTGGAGGAGGGCAAATGTTGTCCCTATTTTCAAAAAGGGGGAAAGAGAAGACCCAAACAATTACCGCCCAGTCAGCCTGACATCAATACCAGGAAAGATTCTAGAGCAGATCATTAAGCAAACGGTCTGTGAGCACCTAGAAAGGAACGCTGTGATCACTAAAAGTCAGCATGGGTTTCTGAAAAATAAGTCATGTCAGACCAATCTGATCTCATTTTTTGACAGAATTACAAGCCTGGTAGATGAAGGGAACGCTGTGGATGTAGCCTATCTTGATTTCAGCAAGGCCTTTGACAAGGTGCCCCATGATGTTCTTGTAAAGAAGCTGGTAAAATGTGGGCTGGACAAGGCTACCATTCAGTGGATTTGTAACTGGCTGACTGACCGAACACAAAGGGTACTCATTAACGGCTCCTCTTCATCCTGGAGAGAAGTGACTAGTGGGGTGCCACAGGGTTCTGTCTTGGGCCCAGTCTTATTCAACATCTTTATCAATGACTTGGATGATGGGCTTGAGAGCATCCTGATCAAGTTTGCAGATGACACCAAATTGGGAGGGGTGGCTAATACCCCTGAGGACAGGATCACAATTCAAAATGACCTTAACAGATTAGAGAACTGGGCCAAAGCAAACAAGATGAATTTTAACAGGGAGAAATGTAAAGTACTACACTTGGGCAAAAAAAATGAAAGGCACAAATACAGGATGGGTGACACCTGGCTTGAGAGCAGTACATGTGAAAAGGATCTAGGAGTCTTGGTAGACCATAAACTTGACATGAGTCAACAGTGTGATGCAGCAGCTAAAAAAGCCAATGCAATTCTGGGCTGCATCAATAGGAGTATAGCATCTAGATCAAGGGAAGTAATAGTACCACTGTATTCCGCTCTGGTCAGACCTCACCTGGAATACTGTGTCCAGTTCTGGGCACCACAGTTCAAGAAGGATACTGACAAGCTGGAACGTGTCCAGAGGAGGGCAACCAAAATGGTCAAAGGCCTGGAAACGATGCCTTATGAGGAACGGCTTAGGGAGCTGGGTATGTTTAGCCTGGAGAAGAGAAGGTTAAGGGGTGATATGATAGCCATGTTCAAATATATCAAAGGATGTCATATAGAGGAGGGAGAAAGGTTGTTTTCTGCTGCTCCAGAGAAGCGGACACGGGGCAATGGATTCAAACTACAAGAAAGAAGATTCCACCTAAACATTAGGAAGAACTTCCTGACAGTAAGAGCTGTTGACAGTGGAATTTGCTGCCAAGGAGTGTGGTGGAGTCTCCTTCTTTGGAGGTCTTTAAGCGGAGGCTTGACAGCCATCTGTCAGGAATGCTTTGATAGTGTTTCCAGCTTGGCAGGGGGTTGGACTGGATGGCCCTTGTGGTCTCTTGCAACTCTGATTCTATGATTCTATCACGAAAAGTCGGACACGACTGAACGACTGAACAACAACAATCACCCTTCAATCAAATCTCATTGGTTTCTTTTTACCAGTGCCTGTGTTGAGTTTTGATCAAAATCTGCATGTCATGCAGCTCCCTATTTACTGTAAAAACTTCCATCGCAGCTAATTACCAACAGAAACTCAAGGTAGTAACAATTCCAGGCAGCTCAACAATAGTATATTATGTACCATTCCCAGTCCCAAGTCCCAACCCACACATAAATGCAAACTATTAACATATGAAGTCAAAAGCACAATAACACATTCCAAGATGAGATGTCCTCTCCAACAAGATTTAATTGAAAAGGAGACATTCCAAGAGCAGGAGGAGACACGGGAGCTGGAGACAAGGCTTGGCTATTCACGTTATTGGGGAAAAACTTCTGTGGGGAGGCCTTTTATTCAGTTCCATTCACCACTTCAGACTTTGAGTCAGCCCTAATGAGCTAATTGTTATATGCAGTCTGGCTGCACTTCCTGGGTATTTGCTATTTTGGGCACTTAGCCCTTAAACAGTCCCATCAACCACATCCCCACAGCGTTCTTTTCATTTGGTATTATGCACCTCATTTTGAAAAAACTTCTTGAATTTGTTAATTGCTGTGTGTTTTGGTTTCCACCCCACTTGATTAGTGCTTTGGAAGTTTAATCTGAAAAACAACCACCAGGAAGCCAATGTTGGCAACGGTGGAGTGCCGGTGCCTGCCAAGATGAGCAGTTGCTCATTGCAATTTCTGTACTGATTGTACTTGTTTGGCATCTCCTGGATGTTTTCTGAACCACTGCTGATGGATCTTGGAGGAGGAAGAATGACTTAGTCAATGCAAACCTCTCGTTCTGCAGGGCTGATTGGAAGGGCCTTCACATTAGCTCGATTTCATGCCATTCCCACAGCATTCTTACAGGGTGTATTTTCCAATACTCCTCTGGATCTTCGACTCTGCCCATGCAACAAAGGAAAGATAGAGGACTTTATTCACTTCTTCCTCTACTGCCCACTATATGCCTCAATAAGACCTAGGCTTCTCCCTCTAATCCCGCCGACTATCGCCAGGGACGTTGACCGCATGAAATACTTACTGGCGGATGCCAACCCCTTGATTTCACGTGGAGTGGCCATCTACATATTACAGGCCCTGAAACTCAGGACCACCTTTTTGGCTAACTTCCCTTAGCCTTAGTCTTATGTATCTTCCTGACATGGACTCTGTCGTCATGCCCTGCTATTGCTCTTTATTTTATTTGTATTTTCCAGCACGATTTTACCTCCAATGTTTTAACTGTATCTGTTGTATTCTTTGTATAATCGTGCCAGGCTACTGCCTGGTCTTTTACTATGTGCTATGGCCATATGGCTAATGTAATAAATAAATTGATTGATTGGAAGGCATGGGAGACTATTGGGTCATCCAGGTTCCATGACACAAGCGTCCTCTAAAGTCGGCTTAGGAGCTTTCAGGTACTGTGTCGGTCCTGAAGAATCAAAATTGTTATGTGTATCCCGGCCAAAAAGATTACACATTCATATTAATGTTCACACCATTTCTCTCTGCAGGTATTTCGTGTGCTATATTCAAAAAGTTTCTCTCTCACTTGAAGTTCTGTATAAGCTTGAGATGGAGGGAGCAGCTCATTTTGGAAGTTCACTTTGTTCCTGCTAATTGGTTTGTGATGTTGTTCCCTTGATGCGTAATGTATTGTTGCTTTCATCATGATTGGTTCTGAGCTGCAATAATGGGTGTTTCTATGACAAAATAATTTTCCACCACATTTTGTGAGCTTCGATGATCTTTTTAATTAGCTTGAAGTATTCTTGCTTTCATTATTGGTTTTGAGCCAAAATGATTGCTGCATCATTTCAGATTTTGGCATGTTTGGTGTATGTCATCTCAGCTCTATTCTGATCCATGTTTGTATACTGTGCAAACATGATTGGTGTCTCTCCTTCAGGTGAGAGCAGGGGCACAGCCACTAGTTGTTATTGGGCAGTATTTTTTCCCTACTTTTGGCAGGCAATCGAACAATCAGAATTCTGGGTTTGTTTTTAGCCAACTTTTCTTCCTGAAATTGCACTGGAACACCCAGGGGGAGCGCACCCAAAAGATCAAAGACTGCAGTGGTACCTCGGTTTTGGAATGAAATCTATTCCAGAAAACTGTTTGAGTTCTGAAACATTTAATAAGTGAAGTATTTACTCCCGGAAGCATTTAATTAGGGGAAATTCAATAAGGAAGCTGCGTGGCCAGTTTGACTTCTGAAAACATTCAAAAACCAAAGCAGTTACTTCCAGATTTCTGGCCTTCGAAAATCGAAACGTTCGCCTTTTGAGATGCTCAAAAGCCGAGGTACCAATGGATCAAGAAGTAGAGCAATAGGCAGAAACACACACTTCAGAAAAGACCCCCAAGCAGGATTGAAACCTCTACTCCCCAGCCACAAAGAGGAGGATAATATTTAAGTAGGTGGACAAACGACCATACTACACAAGAATGCTCCCTTTGAGGCTGATGTCCCCTGAATTCAATTTAGAGGGCTTTGTTTAAAGCAAACATATGTGGGGATTATAAGTGAAACTTAAAATGGCTTCTAAAAGAATCAGATAAAGCTGCTCTGGACTGGAAAGATGGGGATTACACATATTTCTAGAATTCGGTGGAACAGGGGTAGCAGCATTAAAGGGAATAGTTTCCTTTTGATGGTGAGGCAGGACACTAATTTTTAAAAGTGTATTACATAACCAAAGGAGTAAACAGAAGGCTAATAAAAGGGGAATGGAATTTGATAAAACTCACGCTAATGAATACAGGGCGGTTCAGGGATAGCTGGATGAAGTTCAGTTCCAATAAATATTCAGGGCCTTTGAGGGTAGGACACCTGAGGGCAGTCTTACTTTACAACGGAGGGACTTGCAGTCCTGGAATCGTTTAAAAGGACTCGCTGACCATGATTCAAACTAGAGCTCCCCTCACCTTCACCTTCACCTGAGTACTTCTCTTGAGACCTTGGTAAGTGAGAGAACTCCATGCCTTTTGCTGCCTCTTCCTTTCCGAACTTCACTCTCTCTGCCTCCTTCTTTCAACCCAGACCTGCTCGTTTTTGCTCCTCTTGTTTGTCATTTCCAAGGGCACTTTGGTGAATTAGATACGTAGGAAGGGACGGGGAATGTCTATGTTCCTCCCACAGAACTGCAACTCCCATCATTTCTGGCCATCTGGAAACAAGGACTTGTGTGAGCCACAGATTTTGTCCAAAACTCAACATTATCTTTGCAAAAGTAAAGCCATTGATTTCACTGAAGATTTGATTACAGAGGCCCAAGTGCCCCAAACAGCTGTAAATCTTTCTTTGGATCCAGTGTTGAATTAAAACGTTTGCAGTTTTCATGGGTGTTTAAGGAAATATAACAAAGCAACTGAAAATAACCGTAACACCCATGTCTCCCCTTTACTACGTATGTGTCAATTTCTCTTTTAACCTGTTATTTTGTAAAGGTTGCCTAGAATCATCTATCCAGAAGTATACTGTATATGATCACAAAATCCAGATTTCCTGCAATGAAACTGATAAAATATTTTGCAGACCTTTTTCATATGAAAGAACCAGACACTACATGACAAAAAGCCACCCCTCTCCTCCTTTTCTGTCAGCACCATTGCATTGTGGGTTATTTTCACAGCTGTAGACCTGCTCCAACTCCTTACCCAACATCCTGTTATCCTAATCTGTTGGTCTGAACTTTTGCACAGTGCCACTTGGTGTTACCCTGATGCTGTGGACATTAACCGGGCCCGGAAGAAAGCCAATCGGGCAGTACTCCAGAGGGTCCTACAGTGGAACCACAGGGTGATTCAGCACCCTGACATTAATTTAGACTAAGAGTGCTTATACCGGCCTGATGGGGTGAACTTGTTGGGGGAAGGGTATGAGATGTGGTTGTCTGACATATCACAGGGCATAAAATCTTGGTTGCAGATGTAAGGGTTTGGCGGTGAACCTTTTGGCTCGAGTGGCAGTTTAGGCATTGAGTAACCTTAGCCTTGGTTGAAGGAAGAGTGTTGTAGCCTTGCTGTCCTCTCCAGAAATAGGTTGTCCTGTTAAAGGGATCTGTGTTGGAGTTGCTTCTGTCCATTTTGCCTAGATACAGGGCTTGGGCCTCAGCACTCCTAGAGTTGGTGATCCCTGCGGGAATCCCAATATTTGATGTAAGTCATAGGAATCCCCACTGATGGGTTGACCCTGATGTCATTTTCTGTAGGCAGCCAGGAAATAAATGCTTTGTTGTTGTTCAGTCGTTCAGTCATGTCTGACTCTTTGTGACCCCATGGACCAGAGCACGCCAGGCACCCCTATCCTCCACTGCCTCCTGCAGTTTGGCCAAACTCATGCTAGTCGCTTCGAGAACACTGTCCAACCATCTCATCCTCTGTCATCCCCTTCTCCTTGTGCCCTCCATCTTTCCCAACATCAGGGTCTTTTCCAGGGAGTCTTCTCTTCTCATGAGGTGGCCAAAGTACTGGAGCCTCAACTTCAGGATCTGTCCTTCCAGTGAGCACTCAGGGCTGATTTCTTTAAGGATGGATAAGTTTGATCTTTTTGCAGTCCATGGGACTCTCAAGAGTCTCCTCCAGCACCATAATTCAAAAGCATCAATTCTTCGGCGATCAGTCTTCTTTATGGTCCAGCTCTCACTTCCATACATCACTACTGGGAAAACCATAGCTTTAACTATACGGACCTTTGTCAGCAAGGTGATGTCTCTGCTTTTTAAGATGCTGTCTAGGTTTGTCATTGCTTTTCTCCCAAGAAGCAGGCGTCTTTTAATTTCGTGACTGCTGTCACCATCTGCAGTGATCATGGAATCCAAGAAAGTAAAATAGATGCTTACCCAGTGCCTATTCCAAACCACTTCATCTGTAGTCAATAAAGTTTTGGCCTGAATTGATCCAATTCAGCTGTGTGGTGTCCTTTATTGGTAGCTCGGCGGAGGGGCGGAGGTGTGCGGCCTCCGCCTGCAAATATCACCACATCGTCTTTGAATGCTTTTAATTGATATTTTCTTTGACCCACCCTTATTCCTTTAATAGCTTGGTTATCTCTCTTTTCTTTGTGTCAAAACTTCTAATGCTAAAATAAACAATAATGGTGACAATGGGCAGCCTTGTCTAGTTCATTTTGTTATTTTTTGTTATTAATCTTGTAACTTTTTGCAAGCGACAGGAAAGTCCTGGTGCTTTCCCAAATTTTGCCTGTGATATTACTTGCTGTGTCTCCATCATTGAAACCAGTCCTTTCAAAATTGTCAATTTATTTCTATAGATCTTAGGTATCCCTCTGTCTTCTAAATATTTTCCCATTTCTCTGTTTCCTCATTTGGCTCAATATAGCTCTTTAGAGAAACTCACAAATTGATCTTATTTCCTTTGGATTCTCCATAACTCTTCCTCCTATATTTATTTTATTAATGCTGGCTTTTCCTTGTTCCTTCTTCAGTTGCCAAGCTAAAGGTTTCCCTGGCTTATTAGCCTGTTTAGATTGCTTCTGTTTTAAATATTTAATATTTCACTCTATTTCCTGATTCGTTATAATTGAAATCTGTGTTTGTAATATCCTAATGTCCTGTTTCACTTTCTCTTTTAGAGGAGAATTTAATTCTTTTTCTTTCCTTTTAATGTATTTTTCCAATCTTTCCTTACCTCTGTTAATTACCGGTATATGGATGCCAAGGGCCATCTGTCATGGATGCTTGAGATTTCTGCCTTGCGTGGGGTTAGACTACATGTTCCTCCTTTTTTCAGTTTCTCAACTGCCTTTCCACAATGTCATCTATATAAACATAATCAAATTCTACGATTCTATGATTCTAAGTGTTTCTCTCCTTTTTTCAGATTAACCTTTCAAGATGTCATCTATGAACATTGGTATATCCATCCAGCCACGCCGCATTCCTGTTGCTGTTTGAGTTTCTGCAACGTCTGCAATATACAGAGGCTCTTTCGGTAGAATAACCGACACCAACCTTATGTGAATAAATTCAGGGCTCACTGCATCTCGCCTGAAATACAGTTGCCATCTCTGATACATTTTTTTACATCCCACAACTAGCGCTCTGCCCCTCTAGTGCAGTGTTTTTCAACCTTTTTTGGGCAAAGGCACACTTGTTTCATGAAAAAAATCACGAGGCACACCACCATTAGAAAATGTTAAAAAATTTAACTCTGTGCCTATATTGACTATATATAAAGTAATTCTCTTGAATTTTTCAATTTTTCCCACGGCACACCAGGCAACATCTAGTGTGCCGCGGAACAGTGGTTGAAAAACACTGCTCTAGTGAAAGCTCCTTTACTGACAGAAGGATTAACTTGTTCCTCTTTTGAGTCTGAACATGAACCCCAGAGGAAAAGGAAAAAAATGGTCCCTGAATTGAACATATTGGATGAATGGCTGATGATTGTATGGGCTCAGCTGCCAGTAATGCTGAGACTTCCCTTCTAGACAAGCCCAAATTGAGTGGATCAAGGATCTCTCTGAGGCTCAGGTCTACACCTCTCTGCTCAGTGCAATTTTCTGTTTTCTTCCCCTTTCTCTTAGATATATACCCTTTTCTCCCCTTGTACCAAATGTACTTTGACCAAAATTTGTGGGATGCTGAAGTGTGAATGACATACTTGTCATTCATTGATGGATCTCTGAATATGATGCTTTCAGCTTTGTTTTTCTCTGTATACCTCTGATCAAATCACAGCAGGCAACCTTTAAACAGTCTTTTAATTATTTTACACTTCAATGAATTGATTGCTTTATTATTATTATTATTATTATTATTATTATTATTATTATTATTATTAAGGATTTATATATTGCCTTATACCAGGAGGTCTCAAGGTGGTTCACAGAACAAAATCAAAGTATAAAACCACAAAATAGATAAACAAGATAAAATCAACAACCCAATAACCCCTGCCCTCTCCCTGTTGTTGTTGTTGTTCAGTCGTTCAGTCGTGTCCGACCTCTTCGTGACCCCATGGACCAGAGCACGCCAGGCACGCCTATCCTTCACTGCCTCTCGCAGTTTGGCCAAACTCATGTTAGTAGCTTCAAGAACACTGTCCAACCATCTCATCCTCTCCCTACAAACCCACAAATTTTAAAAGGGCATGGGATGTCATTGTGGGATGTAAACACAGAGCAGCCAAACACAACACTCCTAGAGAGGACATGAAGGTAACTCAGTCCTCCAGGCTTAACTTCCTGTTTACCTGGACTGAGTTACAGGAACCAGAAGTAGGTGTGGTCTTACCTGGGAACCAGATCCCAAAGAAGACTGCCCATTTTGCCTCGTCCTTTGAAGAAGCAGCATGCTCTCTCTCAGCCTGCAGCTGAGAGAAGCAGAAGTGAAGCTTCTTTCCTTATGGAATCAGCTTCACCACATGTAAATATGTTTATCTAAGTTTATCTGCCTCTTTGAGCCTGTACTGTGACTCTTGGATGTCTGTGAGTAAACTCTTTTATATCTAATAATCAGTACTGTATTGTGTCTTTGCTTTTGAGAGGGATATAGGGGAATACACCAGGAATATATATATTATTTTAGGCTTTAGCAAGCCTGTGCAAGTGCATCTGCTGTGTGTGTTTTAAAAGGGAATGAAACTCTGCTAAGTTTGGAGCTTGCTCACACAAGCTGGGATTGAGAGATATAAATAATATATACTCATCCACACTCCTAAACATTCCCACAAATCAAATCAACCAAAGGCCCGCTTAAAAAGGAACATTTTTGTCTGGTGCCTAAAGATGTATAATGAAGGCAGCAGGTGAGCTTTCCTGGGGAGAGCATTCCACAGATGGGGAGCCACTGCAGAGAAGGCCCTGTTCTCAAGTTGCCACCCTCCAGACCTCTCAATCTACCACCCATCTGGTCTAGGGAACAACCCACTAACAGTGTCTCAGTCTTATCTGGACATCATACAAGGGAACCAAAGAAGTTTCTGTGCCAAAACTGTTCCTAAACCTCGATTGAAATGGATGCAGAAAATAAGTTTCTTCCGAAAGTGCCTGGTTCTGGTCTGCAACCACTCCAGAACCTTGTTCAGGAAAGTGAGATTAGCAACTGGCCAGTAATTAGTTAGGTTTTCCAAATCCAGGGAAGGTTTCTTAAGGAGTGGTTTTACCACTGCCTCCTTCAAACAGGCAGGGACCACAATTGCTTAACATAAACAGTGGTACCTTGGGTTACGTACCTGATCCGTTCCGGGGTGCCGTTCGCATCCCCGAGAAGTACGCAACCCGAGCTGCGATATCACGTGTGTGCGGAAGCACGATATCACACTTCTGTGCATGCACAAACTGCGTTGAACGCTTCTGCGCATGTGCGCACTGCGAAACCCAGAAGTAAACACTTCCGGTTTGGGCGTGTTCGCAATCCGCACCGAATGCAACCCGAAGCGAATGCAACCCGAGGTATGACTGTACATTATGTCACACACTGACCTCCCACCACAATAAATCTCACCTATGTGTATCACCATTGGTTGTGGTTCTATTGAGTTTCCTTTTATTAGACTTATAGTCATTCATAGAATCATGTATGCTCGTGTCTTTTTGTGCTTCCAGAGATATTTGGCTGTGTTTCAGCCTGCTCTGAGTCATTCCATTGGCAACCTGCATTCCACTGTCTGGAGGAGTTGCCTCTAACTGATATATCTTTTGCGCAACCTGATTAACCTTCTCTGTTCCTGGCTGTTAATTGCAGCCAGCTGCAATTCTTCAATGAGTTGCTGCTGCTGCTCAGCCTGAAAGCTGCAAGTGAGAATATGAAATGAAAACTCTGTAGAACCATATCACTTTAAGGCTGGTAAGTTAGATTTATTGGGTGGGGTGGGGTGGGGGACAGTGGCATGAAAGAAGCCATACGCTAAGCAACTGCAGAAAGGAAAGGAAAACACCGGGGTGTAAAATGAGCGAAAGGTTAATGACTGATTAAATTGAAGAAGGCAAAGGTACACAGGGAAAAAACAGAGCTTCTTGGGAAACTGGCGGCATCATAACTGTTTCAGGCCCGAAGAATGTTCAGAGATCCATCAATGGTTGGCAAGCTTCTGTTATTCAGACATTTAGCCTGCCTGGATAGAAAGGAAGCAAAAAGGTAAAAATCTAAGAGAGATAGCAGCAAAACAGAAAGGAACATTGGGCAGCAAGGTGAAGGCTGAGTGGCAGAGATGTCGAGAGATCCTTGATCCAATCAAATTGGACTTGTCTGGAAGGGGTGTCTCTGCATTTCTGGCACCTGGGCCCATACACTCACCAGCTGTTACTCCAATATGTGCACTTCACATACCATTTCCCCCCCCCCGCTTTCCTCTGGGGATCATGTTCCCATTCAAAAGAGGGACAAGCTCATCCTTCTCTCAGTAAGAAAGCTGTCAGCACAACATTTCAGGCAATGGACCAAGAAGGGTGGAACCATGGAGCCCTCCAGATACCTGGGTGGGGTTGCTGTTGTGGAGTGCTGTACTACCATATGTCATGAACTGGCAGGGCACCAGGGAAGGAGAAGGGGATCCTGGCAAGGGATGTAGCTATGATTGGTATACACTGGGACAAGTTGAAGATGGGGAAAGGGAGCTTAGGGGCGGGAGGGACTCAAGGGACATCAGACGATGATGAAGGGGCAGCCACAAGTTCACAGGTACCAGGGGAAGTCGACACATCATCAGAACCAAAGGTGCCCGCACAGATGCGGAGGAAGCCTCTTGGCCGCCCGGGGCAGTGTGTGGAGGCACCCCCCCTGGGGGTGGGGCGCCATGGCGCACGTCGGACGGGCTGCGCATGAGTGGAAATGCCGCGGATGCGCAGTCCATCCGGCCCAGCGCTGCTGCTGCTTTCGCGGCGGCCAGCGACTCACCGAGCAGGCGGCAGGTCGTGGGGCTGCCCCGTCCATGCTGCTTTACGGATGGGGTGGCCCCACGGGCTGTCACTCACTCGGTGGCTCACTTGGTCACCGCGGGAGCAGCGGCGCTGACTCGGATTCACTGCGCATGCCTGGCCCGGTGCTGCTGCTCCTGCAGCGACCAGGGGAGCCACCGGATGAGCCGCGGCTCTTGGGGCTGCCCGATCCGTCCGTGGAGCAGCACGGACGGGGTGCCGGGTGGCGGGAGGGGCCGCCAAGTGTCACCCCCCTCCCCTGGAACCCGGGGCACCCTGCCCCTATCGCCCCTCCCTTGCTATGCTGCTGTGCCCCCATCTGCATGAACACGGTGGGTTCTCAGGCATTGGGAACACTTTCAGAGGTAGGCGAGAGAACACAGCTCAGCTTACTGGTTGACCAGATTATGGGACTCCTTGGGTTTGAGAGAAGGTGTGTATGAGAGATATCTGCTTTGGGAACTCCACTGGCCTGTGATTTTGGGACTGATCCCAACCTTGGCTCTTCCGCAGAGGTGGGAACCTGACCTTATGGTTTGACTTTGAACCTTTCTTATTACAGTGGACCCGAACCTTTATTTGAACACCTTGCTGTCTGAGCCCTCTCTAGCATTGCCATTGGGACTGAATGCACTATGAGGACTTACCTGAGGCTAGGCCAGGGTTGAGGATGCCGATGAAAAATGATAAAGAAGACACATCATCATCTGAAAGTAAAACGGCTAAGTGCACAGGGACGTTAATGTTGCCAGATGACATCATAAAAAGGAGGCTGTGAGCCTGAAATAATGTGGGGTAGGACACATTGTGTTAGAATTTAAGCAGGTAAATGCTGGTGTCTATAAAGACCCTCTTTAAATTGTGATCTTAATTGTACAGTTAAAGGCATTGTGGGGAAATACTTTAGAAAGTATTAAAATTGGATGGATTAAATTATAATATACAGCTGCCAGAAATTTCACTTTTGTATAGATACCATATTTTCACTTCCCTTCTGAAACGTTGAGAAGAGAGGCCATTGCAAACATTGAAGGGGTGGGGTTTTTTCTCTCTGGGGAGGGGGAAAACAGAAGTGGGGATGTCATTGGGGCTTCATCCCTCATCTTCCCACCTGCTCCCCCCCCCCAGGAGAATGGGGTCTCCGTTCCTCACCTACAACAAGGCAAGAATACAAAGGATGTGTGAACTATCTTTCATGACCTCTACCCTAGGTGCACAGTTTTGAGGGGGTGCAAGGGGTGAGTGAGAGAAAAGGCGGAGTCCTTTGCAGTGAGACCAGCAGGGATGTCCAAAGAGTCTCATTCCTATTTCTATCAGAGACATAGATCTAGGAAAGGAAACACGAAGTGTGAGAATATGAAGGTACATGGGCTGACCTGATAAGTTCCTGCAGCCAATTATTTTATTTTATTTTATTTTATTTTATTTTATTTTATTTTATTTTATTTTTTTATTTTATTTTATTTTATTTTATTTTATTTTATTTTATTTTATTTTATTTTATTTTATTTATTTTGCCTCAGGTGACAGGCACCTTCCTCACCACCCATTTTTACTTTTGCTTGCAATAAAATAAAGGCCTGCAATGAGTGTAAACAGTGGCATTTGTTCCAGTTACAGGTGGGTAGCCGTGCTGGTCTGCCATAGTCGAAACAAAATAGAAAATTCTTTCCAGTAGCACCTTAGAGACCAACTGAGTTTGTTCTTGGTATGAGCTTTCGTGTGCATGCACACTTCTTCAGATACTTCAGATATCTGAAGAAGTGTGCATGCACACGAAAGCTCATACCAAGAACAAACTCAGTTGGTCTCTAAGGTGCTAGTGGCATTTGTGTTGACGTGTGTCAACTGTCGGATCGCTGAAGCTCAATCGCTCTGGCATTGTTGGCGGCCGCGAGTGTTACGGTTCAACACTGAGCTACAGAAAAGATTTACCATTTGGGGTGGGAGGGGTGGGCCTCTGTAATCAACTTTTAAATCTATTTTCTTTGGTTTCCCTTATCCAAAGACAATGCTGAGTTTTGGACGACATCTGTCAATCACACATCTCCATCTTGACTGTGAAAATGCCTATTTCAGCTAATTTACCCGCAGAAGCGCAAGAGGCTAACAGTCTCAGGCAGCCCGACAATAATAAATCAGGTCCCCATTTGCAACTTAAACACAAGTCCAAACTATTAGCATTTGAAATCTAAAGCACAACAGCACATTCCAAGGAGAGACACCCTTCCCCAAGAGGTTGCGTTTAAAAGGATTCATACCAACAGCAGGCAAATATGCGAGAGCTGGAGAGAAGGGATGCCAACAGACACTGCTGGAACAGAGCTCTGTATGACATGCTTTTATAGTGTTTCATTCACAAGGTCAGAGTCCTGAGGCAACCCTCAAGATCTAATTGTTATTTGCATACCCTGGATATTCACAACCCTATTTTTGACCATTAGCCGTGTGGGATTTCCTTCAAGCATATCCCAAGGTGTGTATCTGAAGAAGTGTGCATGCACGTGAAAGCTCATACCAAGAACAAACTTAGTCATACCTCGGGTTGCGTTCACTGTGGGTTGTGTTCAGCACGGGTTATGAATAAGGTATAATAATAAGGAATAATAAGCAATGATTTATTGGCCAAGTATTCAATCATACTTGCAATTTTGCTTCGACTGCATTGCAATGTAAAGAAAAGTGAACCTCATACGCGCCGAACCTGGAAGTACCGGAACGGGTTACTTCCAGGTTCGGCAGTTCGCACATGCGCAGGCGCACTTCAGGATACACGCTGCTCATGTATGAACGGGGCTCCGTAACAGATCCCGTTCGCAACCAGAGGTACCACTGTAGTTGGTCTCTAAGGTGCTACTGGAAGGAATTTTTTTTTTCCATTTTGTTTTGACTACGGCAGACCAACACGGCTACCTACCTGTAACCTCTCATCTGAGAAGACTTTCTGCTCTTGTTAATTACTGTGTGGAATGAGTGCTTTGGGGGCTTTAATTAAAAATAATGAGCCAATGATGGCTGCAATCCTTACGTAGTGAAGTGTCTGGCGGCTGTCAAAATGAGCAGCCACCTGCTGTACTTTACTGTACTGTTTGTACTTTCTCGAGGCCTCCTGAATGGCATCGACACCACCGCCAATAGCTCTTGAAGGCGGAAGGATGTTTTAGTCATGTGCAGCTGTGCTAGGCATGAGATGGAAGCAGCATTTTGGAAGTTCTCTCAGTTCCTGCTAATTCATTTGTGGTGGTGCAATTGTTGCTGTTTCTATGGTAAAACAATTTCCCACCTTGTTTTCTAAGTCTCAGTGTTCTTTTTATTTAATAATAATAATAATAATTAATAATAATAATAATAATAATAATAATAATAATGTATTATTTTCCCTAGCCACTCTGGGCAGCTCCCAACAGAAGATTAAAAATACATTAAAACAGCAATAAACCCAGATGCCAACTTTGCTGCCACATAAACCCGGACAACACCATTACTGGCCCCAACAACATCAAACATACCATCTCAGGACTATTTAATTGCTCATCTTCTAACATTGTGTATGCCATCAAATGCCAACAGTGCCCTTCAGCTCTCTATATTGGACAAACAGGCCAAACCCTACGCCAAAGGATAAATGGACATAAATCTGATATCAGGAATCACAAGACAGAGAAACCAGTAGGAGAACACTTCAATCTCCCAGGACATTCTATAAAAGATCTCAAAGTAGCTGTCTTAATACAAAGAAATTTCAGAAATAGACTGGAAAGAGAAGTGGCTGAATTACAACTAATCACCAAACTTAAAACCACGGAGAAACCTGGTCTGAACAAAGACATTGGATTCTTATCTCATTATACATAACAAAGCTATCTTTAGCCATCTCACCCCTTGCCTTTCCCTGCAAGACTAATTACAGCCGTTAAGAGTCGTCAACAGGTTTTCCATACCTATCAGCTGATCACCCATTCCCACCACCCTTCTGAGCAATACCCCTCCCCACTCCCTCACTATATTTAAGGATCTGGTGACTTCTGTTTCAGTGTATCTGAAGAAGTGTGCATGCACACGAAAGCTCATACCAAGAACAAACTCAGTTGGTCTCTAAGGTGCTACTGGAAAGAATTTTTGATTTTATTAAAACATCAGTCATTAAAAAAAAACTACCCTAAAGAGGGCTGCCTTCAGAAGTCTTCAAAAAGTCTGATAGTTGTTTATTTCCTTGACATCTGATGGGAGGGTGTTCCACATGGAGGGCATCACCACCGAGAAGGCCCTCTGCCTGGTTCTCTGTAACTTTGCTTCTCGCAGCGAGGGAACCGCCAGAGCTGGACTTCAGTGTCCAGGTTGGACAATATGGGTTAGACACTCCTTCAGGTATACTGAGCCGAGGCCATTTAGGGTTTTAAAGGTCAGCACCTACACTTAGAATTGTTCTCGGAAACATACTGGGAGCCAATGTAGATCTTTCAAGACCAGTGTTATGTGGTCTCGGCAGCTACCCCCAGTCACCATTCTAGCTGCCGCATTCTGGATTAGTTGCAGTTTCCGAGTCACCTTCAAAGGTAGCCCCACGTAGAGCGCATTACAGTAGTCCAAGCAGGAGATAACCAGAGCATTCACCACTCTGGCAATACAATTCAAATGACTGCATTTACTAAATCTTTAGCCCATAGGGGGATTGTTTGCATTCTCTAACCTATCTTGAATCCTTAATTGCTCATATAGCTCTGATTTGTAAAGGCTTGGTATCCAGAATTTACAATATACTAATTAGCCAGGCAATTGTCTCTCCACTGAGTCTTAGGACAGCCTGCGAGGGTGACCTTAAATATCAAATTGAAGCATGTAAGTCGGATAAATGGGATCGGATTTTGGTAAATGCTTCTTTAAAAACTATATCTTCTCAAAATCCAATTTAAAAATCATACTTAGGTGGTATTTGCCTGCAGTATGCCTTTCCAAAATCAATACAAATATCTCTCCACTTTGCTGGTAGGACTGTAAGACTATAGGAACTTATATGCACATATATGGGAATGTTGTTGTTGTTGTTGTTGTTGTTTTTAATTGTATTTTATATTTGGTGTTAGCTGCCCTGAGCCCAGTCTTGGCCGTTTTGAATAAAGGTTTTTACCATTATGTTTCTAATCATGGATCAATCATTAACACCAGATCCAGCCTTGACCTTGCCTTCAATAGAAAGCAATACAAATCCCAGAATAACTCATAAATCACTGGTCTTTTTTATTATTAGCGGCAACAAGAATGCTAATAGCCAGTCAATGGAAATTTGCTTAACTCCGTTGACTGATTATTGGTTTCGTAGAGTCTGGGATACAGCTATCTGAATATCTCACAGAGAGACAACTAGAAAGGTAGCCAGGGAAAATCTAAATCAGATTATTCTTACGCTATCTGGTTTAAATTTTTAATGTAAGTCAATGCAACAAAGATGGAACACAGAGCCCCCAGTGGTTCAATTAAGTCTGTGGAAAGGATATATTTTAGAAGATTAGGGTAAAGTGATTTCTTGAAGCCTTGGATGGTGACTATCAAAGATACATTGCATGAACTAATGTAAGGTATTAACCACAAATTACTCTATCCAAAGGTTATTCACACAGTTAGCAATCTCCATTATTTTCTCCCTTCTGCCTTTAATTGGTTTGCATTCTTTCTTCAGGGAAACCAGGCACCTTAGAAAATCCTGCTGCCTCATCTCACAACCAGATGCCTGCACAAAATAATAATAATAATAATAATAATAATAATAATAATAATAATAATATATTATTTGTACCCCCCCCCCATCTGGCTGGGTTTCCCCAGCCACTCTGGGCGGCTTCCAACAAAGATTAAAAATACATTAAAATGTCACACATTAAAAACTTCCCTAAACAGGGCTGCCTTCAGATGTCTTCTAAATGTCAGGTAGTTGTTTATTGGGTGGGCGCCACTACCGAGAAGGCCCTCTGCCTGGTTCCCTGTACCTTTGCTTCTCCCAGTGAGGGAACCGCCAGAAGGCCCTCAGCGCTGGACCTCAGTGTCCGGGCAGAACAATGGGGGTGGAGACGCTCCTTCAGGTATACTGGCTGAGGCCGTTTAGGGCTTTAAAGGTCAGCACCAACACTTTGAATTGTGCTCGGAAACGTACTGGGAGCCAATGTAGGTCTTTCAGGACTGGTGTTATATGGTCTTGGCGGTCGCTCCCAGTCACCAGTCTAGCTGCCACATTCTGGATTAGTTGTAGTTTCCGGATCACCTTTCAAAGGTAGCCCCACATAGAGCGCATTGCAGTAGTCCAAGCGGGAGATAACCACTCTGGCGAGACAGTCTGCGGGCAGGTAGGGTCTCAGCCTGCGTACCATGTGGAGCTGGTAGACAGCTGCCGTGGACACAGAATTGACCTGCGACTCCATGGACAGCTGTGAATCCAAAATGACTCGCAGGCTGTACACCTGGTCCTTCAGAGGCATAGTTACCTCATTCAGGACCAGGGAGTCCCCCACACCTGCCCGCCTCCTGTCCCCCAAGAAAAAGCCACAAGCACAACAAGACTCTCCCCTCCAGCAGTTTTCAGAAACTGATATTCAGAAGCACTGCTGCCTCCAGCCAAACAGCATTCCTTTTTAATTACAGTCCACAAGACTGCTGGGTCGCGGTTTCAGTAATACCTATCCTTTAATGCTTAATGAATTGACTAGTTGCGTAGGTGCCAAAGGATCAAAGAAAACATTCACAATTCATTGTCTGGCTCTCATAACTGTAATGAATAATAATGAGGAAGTATAGCATATGCCCTGGAGTGAAATGTGTGGAAGATTATCTTTGCAACGCCTTCCTCCTCCAAGAGGCAGGAGGATCTGAGAAAGTACAAACAGTGCAGCAAAGGGCAACAGGCAACCACTCCATTTGGCAATTGCCACTCCACGACAACTGTAGCCAGCAGCACCTTATTAGTGTTATTTTATTGCGCTTCCAAAGTATTAATCAAGGGGAGGCAGAAATCATACCACAGCGCAATTAACAGGAACAGAGAGTCTTCCCGAATGGCATAGCAGCAAGTGAAAGGAGTCCTCTTGAGATGTGGCTGATGGGACTCCCACAGAGCCAAAGGTCACAGACACGATCGCAAGTATACAGTGATTTATTTTTTTTAAAAAAAATATTTTTTATTGGTTTTTACATATCAAGTTCTCCTCAGGGAGAGCACGTGTTTTGGTGGGGGCTGGCAAGCCACCTCCCTTGCAGCTGGGCGGGATAGTTGGCTGGCCACGGCTTCGATAGGACCTTGGGGTGTTGCTGGGGAGAACTATATGTTACCATTTGTGATGGACAGCCCAGCGTCCTTTATATTATCTTGCACGCACGGTGATCATTCTCTTGGCTGCGTGCTTTGGATCACCCTCCCTCCCTCCCTCTTTCTTAGGCCTCTGCATTGACCTTGCAACTGCCTGTCATGGGGTCGTCTGCTTTTGGGGCAGGGGCCCAGTAGGAATTTTGTCCATTTGGCTGATTGGCTGTTGCCATTTGGTTTTCGCCTACTGCAGTAGCAACTAGTCACAACTTGTAAGGTTGGCGGTTAGGCATTGGTTATTGTGTTTGTTACTGGAGGGGTGGTCGCCCCTCCAAATGATGGTGTGTAGGGAATTCCGTTAAAGCAGGGGTGGCCAACTCCCAAGAGACTGTGATCTACTTTCAGAATTAAAATCTGGCAGTGATCTACCCCCATTTTTGGGGGTTCAGCTCAAAGTTGTTGACCTTTTTGGGATGAGGATTGGAATGCCCCGTTTTTTAGGGGGTTCGGCTCAAAGTTGTTGATTTTTTTTTAGGGAGGAAAGGGGGGGTGACCAGATTTGGTAACCTTTTACGGGGGACAACAGAAACTTTTACAGATTTCTTTGGAGAGAGTTACATAAAAGCACTCACAAATCTGTACTCCGCACAAACTCCTTTACCCACTCCTTTAACCTGCCTATCAAGAGTTCTTTAAAAATACATGCCTTCATCCTTTGTTAGTGTGACACCTGCATCACCATTTCAGTAACCAACTGTTCAATATCAGGCGAGTACTGTGTCAGGGCCAGCTTCAGGGAATCCTTAAGGTGCTCATCTGTCATGTTTGAACGTTGCTTACTCTCCGTCATTTTTAAATATGAAAATGCAGTTTCACACAAATAAGTAGAACCAAAACATGAGTGTAAAATTTCACTGCATCTTCTAAATTTGGAAATTTCTGTCTAGGCACAAACTTCCAAAATGATGATTATTCTGCACGGGCCCTCAGAAAAATGTCATTTTTCAGAGTTAATATCTCATTTTCAAGAGATGTTTTGCACAATGAGTAATTTGTACTGATAATGACTACAATTTTTTAAATGTCCAAATCAGATTTTAATGGAAATGACATGTATTCTACAATTAATTCAATTTTTTGGAAGTTGCCAAATCTTTTTTCTAACTCCAGAATACCAGAATCAATTTTGGCCACATACAATATTTTTCGCTCCATAAGGTGCACCTGACCGTAAGACGCAACAAGTTTTTAGAGGAGGAAAACAAGAAAAAAAATATTCTGAATCAAATGTTGTACTAACTAAACTATTTAATAAACTACCAGTATATCAGAATAATATTTCAACAATGTAAAGTGAACAGCAGTCAGTGGTGGCATTAAGAACCACCATTACTGTCATTAACAAATAAGGAGAGACTTTATCCCCTAGTAAGGGGGGGCAGGCAATGGAAATATATGAGCTTCCCACATCGAGTCCTTTAGCTCTAAGGACTGTATGGTTTGGACCTACACAGTTGTTTTAATAAAGGCAAAAGAAGTGGGACTTTCTTCTTTTTTGTTCATTGCAGAGAGCTCTGGGGGCTTTCATATGAGGGAGGAATGAGGGAGAAATCTCATTCAATTTCCATTTAAAGTCAAACCCCTACCAGTAATTCACACCTTCCCCAAATGTTCATCTTGCTGCTGCATCCTCCTCCTCCTGAGTAGTAATAAATGCTACCGTACTTTCACAGAGGGAGGACTGGGGTGTGGGATGAGGGAGGGAGATGCTGCCTGCATGGAAGGAAGACTGGGGTGTGGGGTGAGGGAGGGAGGGAGGCTTGGGAAGGAAGCTTCAGGCTTCCATCCTAAGCCTCTGCAGGGATCGCTCTCCTCCCGCGGTGGCTTGGGAGGCAGGGCCGGTGCTAGGGATTTTTGCGCCCTAGGCGAGATCACCTTCTGCTGCCCCGCCAATGGAAGGAACGAAGGAAGGAAGGAAAGGTGAGAGAGGGGGGGAGGAAGGAAAGAAGGGAGAGAGAGAGAGAAGAAAGGAAGGAAGGAAGGGTGAGAGAGAGAGAGAGAGAAGGAAGGAAGGAAGGAAGGAAGGAAGGAAGGAAGGAAAGAAGGGAGGGTGAGAGAGAAGGAAGGAAGGAAGGAAGGAAGGAAGTGAGAGGGTGAGAGAGAGAGAAGAGAAGGAAGGAAGGGTGAGAGAGAGAGAAGAAGGAAGGAAGGAAGGAAGGGTGAGAGAGAGAGAAGGAAGGAAGGAAGGAAGGGTGAGAGAGAGAGAGAAGGAAGGAAGGAAGGAAGGAAGGGTGAGAGAGAGGAAGGAAGGAAGGAAGGAAGGAAGGAAGGGTGAGAGAGAGAGAGAGAGAAGGAAGGAAGGAAGGGGAGAGAGAGAGAGAGAGAGAAGGAAGGAAGGAAGGGTGAGAGAGAGAGAGGAAGGAAGGAAGGAAGGAAGTGAGAGAGAGAAGGAAGGAAGGAAGGAAGAAGGGTGGAGAGAGAGAGAGGAAGGAAGGAAGGAAGGAAGGAAGGAAGGAAGGAAGGAAGGAAGGAAAGGAAGGGAGAAGAAGGAAGGAGAGAGAGAGAGGAGAAGGAAGAAGGAAGGAAGGAAGAAGGAAGGAAGGAAGGAAGGGGAGAGAGAGAGAAGGAAGGAAGGAAGGAAGGAAGGAAGGAAGGAAGAGGTGAGTGAGAAAAGAGAGAGAGAGAGAAGGAAGGAGGGAGGGAGGGAGGGAAGAGAGAAGGAAGGGGTGAGAGGGAAAGAAAGAGGGGGGAAGGGATGAGAGGGAGAAAGAAAGTAAGAGAGACAAGGAAGGAAGGGGTGAAAGAGAGGGAGGGAGGGAGGGAAGGAAGAGGGGGGGAAGGAAGTCTGCTCTTGCAAGAGGTGGTAGCAGGATGAGCGCCCCAAAAGGAGAGAAGCCCTTTTGAAAAAAGAAAAGGCAAGGCAAGCAGGCTGCTTGCCTTGCCTTTTCTTTTTTAAAAGGACTTTTCTCCCCGCTGCAGGGGCGGCCAGCAAGGAGGAGGAGTGTCACAAGGGTGACATCCCCCCATCCTCGCTCTCCCCACCCGCAGGCGGCTCCGCCCGGCAGCGGGGAGAGAAGCTCTTTTAAAAAAAGAAAAGGCAATGCAAGCAGGCTGCTTGGCTTTGGCTTTTCTTTTTTAAAAGGACTTTTCTCCCCGCTGCAGGGGCGGCCAGCAAGGAGGAGGAGTGTCACAAGGGTGACATCCCCCCATCCTCGCTCTCCCCACCCGCAGGCGGCTCCGCCCGGCAGCGGGGAGAGAAGCTCTTTTAAAAAAAGAAAAGGCAATGCAAGCAGGCTGCTTGGCTTTGGCTTTTCTTTTTTAAAAGGACTTTTCTCCACGCTGCAGGGGCGGCCAGCGAGGAGGAGGAGTGTCACAAGGGTGACACTCCCCCATCCTCGCTGCCCCCCCTCCCCCGCAGGCGGCTCCAATGGGAGGTGCCAGCCAGCCATCTGGCACACACACACAGAGAGAGAGAGAGAGAGAGAGGCCAGCTGTGGTCCGGCAAGAGGAGGGAGCTCTCCCTGGAGAGCTTTTTTCCCCTTTTAGGCTGCCGATCGCTAAGCAACCCAAGATCTACCTGCGATCGACCAGGAACTTGCTCACGATCGACAGGTAGATCGCGATCGACCTGTTGGCCACTCCTGCGTTAAAGGAATCCAGGGGCTCGACATGCTTTTGTCCGAACCCCCGGTAGGGGGACAGGGCCACGCAAGAGCCCCTGGGAACCTCCGGGGAGAGGGAGGGCTCCGCCCCCAGCCTCCATATCTCTCCCCAGATGGGATCTCCCGTTGCTGACCGGTGGTCAGCTCTGTCCCGTCGGACAGCTAGTCAGAACCAATGCCTGCGCAACCACTCACATAATTTGTAATTTAATAAAGTTGTGGCCTAAATTATTGCCCAAAACCCGAACAAAATTTATGCCTGAAGTGTGAATTTATTGGGTGGCTTGGGGACCTCGACACACAATAACAGATTCAAAATAATAATAATAATAATAATAATAATAATAAAACTTTTACCATATCCATATATGAGATTTTCTAGGTCTTGTGACTTCTCCCCATTGCCATTCTAAAGCTACATACTGTATTACTACATTCTCCACAGTTTCCATCTCTCTGAATTATCCATATTTTTCATTTCTTTACAAGTTACTTTTAAGAGTCCGGCTAACGTTTATATTTGTTTACAATGGTCTCCTAAGTAAGTTCTTCCCCATCCTTTTTAAAAGTCATTATATTCTCGATTCCCGAATCTCCCAGACAGTTTGGCCATTTCAGAATAGTCCAGCAGTTTGGCTTGCCATTCTTCTGTCAATGTTGGAAATGTTGTTTCTTTCCATCTTTCGGCTAGTAGCATACTTGCCACTCTGTCGCACACGTTGTCCTTTCTGGTCTTTTGGGATATCAGAACCTGTAATTCCTAACAGAAATGCTTCTGGTGTTTTGTTTTGTTTTTGACAAATATTGTTTGAAACATTCCCCCCACCCACCCCAATTCATTGTATATCAATTCCCCAAAAGACTTTGTTATCTTGCAGGACCACCACATATCATAAAAGGTAACCTCATTTTCTTTTCACTTCCAACAAATATTGGAGCACCAGGTACCCGGCAAGTATGATTCCTCCTTTCAACAGCTGTTGAGTGGAGACATTGAACATGTGGGACACAGCTTCACCGGAGGGGCAGCAGGCAGGAGGCAGTGTCTGGTACCATGGGGCTCCAAAGGGCTTCATGCTCCAAAGGAGTACCCCACACCCAGGGGCAAACGAAGGCATTGCGACACCCAGGGCAGGGAGTTGCTACATACGATGCATGCTCCATACGTAGCGACGCTGCACATGCACTGTACATAGTGGTTTGCTAGGGGCACCGCTCCAGCGCCGGACGGACGGCACCAGGATCCTCAGCTTGGGGCTGCAGCTGCAAATGGAGGATCCTCCACATGCGGCTGCGGCGGCGCGATGGCCTTCTTGTCACCCCCCCCTCCAGACATGGCACCCAGGGCAACACGCCCCCTACCTCCCACCCCACGTCGCGACGCCACTGCCCACACCTAAAGGCATCCATCTGCCACCCATTCTCTTGGGAAGACACAGCTAGCACTTGGGTAGGGTTCAGCCTTTTGTGGGTTATCCTGCCCAATTCCTGCTTCTACGTTCTGTCTGATTCTTATCCTCTTAACAGCCTCAGATGAGCCCAGTCTGCCCTACCTGGTTGGCATCAATCTTGAACGATTTCAACCTGACTTAATTGATGCCTGGATCCTTATGATTAAGCCCAATTTGGTTTGGTATTTGGGTCATGGTGTGCATCTAGTGCTACTCCTACTCAAAACAGTTCCACTGGCATTCATGAAGTTGGCTAGCGTAGGTCCTTTAATTTCAATGGTTTTACTCTGAGTAGCACTTAGTGCTTAGCACACAGCAACCTATTATGATAAAGCGCACTCAAGCTGCTTAATCCAGTGTTCAGAATGCATAGAAAGGTACAAATTTATGCTACCAAGTCCATAAAAGGCTAAGAATTAAAGTGCACAAATTTCAAAGTACAAATCACACTGGTCTGCTGTTCTTCTGATCATTCTCTGCTAGATCAAAGCAAAGGTTCATCTAGCCCAGTAGCCAAACAGAAGTCTCCAGGAATCCTAAAACCAGGAAATTCAGGGAGGTAATAGATCACTACAGTCATACATCGGATTGCGTTCGCTGCGGGTTGCATTTGCTATGGGTTACGAACGCGACGAACCCGGAAGTACCAGAACAGGCTACTTCCGGGTTTCCACGCGCACGCAGGTGAAGATCCACAAAATTGCGCATGAGCAAAAGCGCCGAATTGCACAGCGTACATGTGCAGATGCGGTGCTTCAGCTTGTGCTCTGTTCATGTTGTGAACGGGCCTCTGGAACGGATCCCGTTTGCAACCAGAGGTACCACTGTATAATTATTATATATGAATGTGGGGACCAGAGAAAATGATGTTAATGAATCCACTTATTGCTGACTATTGAGTGACCCCCTGTGAGAAAATAATAATGGCTGGTCTTTCTCAGCACTTATGGCATGGGTAGGCAAACTAAGGCCCGGGGCCCGGATCCGGCCCAATCGCCTTCTGAATCTGGCCCACGTACAGTCTGGGAATAAGCGTGTTTTTACATGAGTAGAATGTGTCTCCTACATCTCTGGGTTATTTGTGGGGCATAGGAATTCGTTTATCCCCCCCAAAAAATATAGTCCACCCACCCACAACGTCTGAGGGGCAGTGGACTGGCCCCCTGCTGAAAAAGTTGGCTGACCCCTGGTATATGGTGAAGCTGCCATGCAATACTGTTTGATAAAGTTGTATGCCTTATTATTATTATTATTATTATTATTATTATTATTATTATTATTAGAATCGAGACTCCTCCTTTCCAGCTCCACCTTGGCTTTCTTCCCACCCAGGAAATTGCTGCCCTCTGCCTGCCCCTCGGAGCCAGAGTGTCCTGTGGGGCTGGGCCTCTGCTGCAGCAGCCTATGCTGATCCTCTCTTGCTCTCCAGCATCCGCTATAAGCAGCCCAAGGAAAGAGGCCATGGAGAGGCCATGGGGTGCTCCCTTACAGCCACAGTTTCCGCCAGTGCTCTGGACAAGGGCCAGATCCTCCTCCTCCCTCGGCTTGGTGGCGGCAGCACTGGTGGGAAAAATAGGGACATTCCAAGATCAAATCAGAAGCTGGGATGGCTTTCATCATACCTGGAAAATGGGACACTTGGATGGTGTGAAATGCGGGTGGGATATGTGTGGTCTTTCAGAAGTTCTTTGTCTATGATTCTCATCATCCCTGACCATTGGCGGTTGGAGCTGAAGGATTTTGGAGTTCAAGAACACCTGGAGGACCATAGGTTCATTCCCCCTGTCTTAAGTGGTTGCAAAACAAACTTCTAGATTGTATCTGGATACAACTTCAATCTCATCCATTAATGCAGAAGTCCAATGTACAGTATGTTCAGAATTTCCACCCCTCAAGGTGCAGTGTCTGTGTAAATCTTCTAGCCCTGAGGAACATGTTGCCCATTGAAGTCTGAGAGGCTTCAGTGAACATTTCACGAGTTGCTGAAAACTTTGCTACTACTAAAGTATTTCCCAGGAAGAGTCACTGACTCGTGAGAAACGCCTGATTCCATTAGGAAGGCTGTTTCCATATATTTTATTTCATTGTACTAATACTGATTGTCAGGGCGTATGGGTTTCCTCTCTTGACACAATCACTACGAGAGCCTTCTGGAGGTTTATGCCTTTTATTTACAATATGTACAGCAGTCATTATCACCTAATGATCATTCATCCGATTCGCTTACATAAGATCCCTGCTCAGATCTGTGCTTGTCAGGAAATGGCGAATTCTGCTCTCCGCCATTTGGCCCTCTCTACATGCCTCATGAGAGCCTCCTTGAACCGGCCCACTGAATCGGAACCGGAACTTAACCCTCACTGTTCCTGTCGACCTCCTAGCTTGGTGACCCATCCAGTGTGCTCTTCCAGACTAGCCTCTGTAACTCTCTCCTCCTTGGCCCTTTCTGGCACGCCTCCTCCTTCCTCCACCCATGGGTCTCCCCCCCCCGGGGGGGGGGGAAACTTGAAACCTCTGGCTCGTCCCTGACATTGATGTCTGTCACTCTGATATTTGTTAATGTTTTGTCTTCTTTATATTTTCCATTTACATAAATTACTTATATTTGTGTGTGCGTGTGTGTGCGCGCGCATAAAACTATATTAACAGATACCAAGATTAGAGAAAATGGTGGATTTAGTTTATTAATGTGTTCTGAATGTGTCTCTTTATGCAGCTACAGGTAGGTAGCCATGTTGGTCCTCCATAGTCAAAACAAAATCAATTTTTTCCTTCCAGTATCAACTTAGGTAAAGGTACCCCTGACCGTTAGGTCCAGTTGCAGACGACACTGGGGTTGCGGCGCTCATCTCACTCTATAGGCCAAGGGAGCTAACGTTTGTCTGCAGACAGCTTCTGGTTCATGTGGCCAGCATGACTAAGCCGCTTCTGGCGAACCAGAGCAGCGCACGGAAATATCATTTACCTTCCCACCAGAGCAGTACCTATTTAACTACTTGCACTTTGAGGTGCTTTCTAACTGCTAGGTGGGCAGGAGCTGGGACTGAACAATGGGAGCTCACACCATTGCAGGGATTCGAACTGCCAACCTTCTGATCGGCAAGCCCTAGGCTCAGTGGTTAAGACCACAGTACCACCCACGTCATTTTTTTCCCCTTCCAGTAGCAACTTAGAGAACAAATAAGTTTGTTATTGGTATGAGCTTTCATGTGCATGCACATTTCTTCAGATACAGAATATGCAGCATATTGGGTCACAGTGGAAAAAGAATATGAGCGTTGCCTCCACCCTGTTTTGAATGTAATCCATTCATTAGCATGCCTGCAATCTGAAGCCTGCAGGACTGCCATGGAATCTGTTCCAAGAAGCTCCCTTTCATTCTGAGCCAAATTACATGTACGTTTTGCATTCTGCCTCATTGTGGGAGGCTCTGTGTTATTTTTAATTAGTTTGTAGCATTATTGTTCTTCTCACTACTGTTTCAGAGCCAAAATAATTGCTGAATGATGGCAAACATTGCAGTGGAACGCCTGGTATCTGCCAGCTCAGTGCTGTCCAATTCCATGACTGCGCAAGGTGCGTATGTATTCAGTCCCTCTTTTTGTTGTTGTTGTTGTTGGGGAGAGATGGGGACAACCACTAGCTCTTGAGGGAGCTGGAAGATAAAGGGGATGATTAGAGAAGCCTCCTCCTTTTTCCTTTTTCTCAGACTTTCAAGATAACAAACCCCAAATGCCTAGATTAACAAAAACATTGAACACATTGGGGAATGGACAAGTCTACCATGTTCTTTGTAACTGTTATTGTGAGTGTGTAATTGTGATCTCTTAGAAATAATTTATATGGAAGACATATACCAGGCTAAACATTAGCAGATATCAAGAGAAGCAGAGATCAAGCAAAGGTGCATATGAATTCAGTGTCTCTCTTTGTTGTTGTTGTTGTTGGGGAGAGATAGGAACCAGAAAACTTGTAACGTGCAGCGTTCGCAACATGAGGTATGACTGTACCTGTACAAGGAAAATAGAATATGAGAATACTTATTGTTTAGGGTTATGTGTCCCCCTGTTTACCCCCAGAAAAAAAGCACTGGGTGTGACGGACATTTGCGTCCTTTTGTATAATCAAATAACATAAAGGTTGAGACAATGTGGTGTTAGTAATTAAGGAGATGTGCTTCCAGCAAAGTCATCCAACCATGGACCATAATAATGTATAATGAAATATAAACTCTTGATTGAGATGGCACTGTTCCCCATGGGGTTAATTATTGAAAGAAAAATGTTTGTGAGATTTCTAGGCATTTGCACCAACTGTCCATTAGGAAATAGCTATGCTGACTCAAGGTGTGGAAACTAAAAGCAAATGGTATAAATGCTCCAGACATTTCTGTATTCCTCACCAGTGTCTTCCAGCTTCCCTTGACTTCAGTTGCTCAGCCTTTCCTGCTGTTGGTAAGTGGTCTTTGAATCAAAGCTTTCCTAGGAAAAGGGCATGGAGCAGGTCCCCCACACCTGATTTAGTTTCAAACAAGGTGGGATGGAAGAAACTGTTCAGTTTTGGTTCTCATTTCTCTCCCTCTCAAATTCAATTCTTCACATTTAAACAGAAATTCACCAGCATTTCATTGCAACTTTTGCCTACATTTTGTATGCTGATTTCACTATCAATTTAATGCACATGGTATATATGCTCCAGACATTTCTGTATTCCTCACCAGTGTCTTCCAGCTTCCCTTGACTTCGGTTGCTCAGCCTTTCCTACTGTTGGTAAGTTGTATTTAAATCTAAGCTTTCAGAAGAAAAGGGCACAGAGGCATTCTGTGACTCTGGAGGAGATTCTAGGGATTGTGTTTTAAAAAATCAAGGAAAAGCGAAAGCTATTTTTGGTCATCTGCATACTATCCCTTGCTTTTGCCTGTAGGACTAATTGCAGTCAATAACAGTCGTCAATAGGTTTACCATACCCATTGAGTCAACCTCCCATCTCCTTCTACCATCCTGAAAAATACCGCTCCCCCCCCCACTATATAAAGGGGTCTGGTGAAATCTGTTTCAGAAGAAGACTGCATGCAAACAAAAGCTTATACCCAGAACCAACTTAGTTGGTCTCTGAGGTGCTACAAGGGACGCGGGTGGTGCTGTGATCTAAACCACTGAGCCTAGGGCTTGCCAATCGGAAGGTTGGCGGTTTGAATCCCCGCGATGGGGTTAGCTCCCGCTGCTCAGTCCTGGCTCCTGCCCAACTAGCTGTGTGAAAGCATGCCAAAGTGCAAGAAGATAAATAGGTACCGCTCCAGCAGGAAGGTAAATGGCATTTCCGTGTACTGCTCTGGTTCGCCAGAAAAGGCTCAGTCATGTTGGCCACATCGCCCAGAAGCTGTCTGCGGACAAACACCGGCTCCCTCGGCCTATTGAGCAAGATGAGTGTGCAACCCCATAGTTGTCCGCAACTGGTCAGGGGCACATTTACCTTTAAAGTGCTACTAGACAATTTTTTATTTTTATTTTTATTTTTGAGGAACAGGGTAATGAGAAAGTTGCAAGCTTTCACATTTGTCTCATAGTTTTGGTGTGAATTGCAGTGGAAACATGGAAATACTTAGGTAGCTGGAATAGTTTAATGGATTTGTTTTAGCCTGAGTGGATTGTCTGATCCAGAGACACAAAGTGCATTATGAGGAATGTGGATTCACTCTATGCATATAGTAAGGGCAATCCAGCTGTACCTTGGTTTTCATACAGCATAGTTCTCAAACGTTTTGGCTCCTGAACGCCCGAATCCCTGAAGGGACCGTTCTGGTTTGCAAACTATTTTTGGAAGCCGAACATTCAATGGGGCTTCTGTGGATTCCGATCGGATGCAGGAGCTTCCTGCGCCCCATCAGAAGTCATGCTTTGGTTTCTGAACGTTTCTGAAGTCGAACGGACTTCCGGAATGGATTCTGTTCAACTTCCAAGGTATGACTGTACAGGAGAGCTTTTTTATTTTATTTTATTAAAAACAAAGATGACTAAGCCTTTAACAAAGTAAACAAGGACCAGCTAAGGTCACTAATCACTTTTTGAGCTTGTATACCCCCCTCCTCAAATTTACAGTTTTGACTCGCCACATGCTGTTACCACACAGGTGTGTTAGGAACCAAGACCTCATTCTCCACACACACACACACACACACACACACACATACAAATGGAAGGATGGGTTTTGTGTGCCACCTTTCAGTATATCACCTTTTAAAAATCTATCTGCTTACTGTATTTTACTATTTACTGTGATGTAATTAGATAGCGCATTCAGAAAAGATTGCTCGTAGTATTTTTTGATGCGAAATTTGCAATCAAAACTGCATCGTAGTTGAGATTAGTGTACACCATCTTAAACCCTTCTGTGGTATTTCATCCAGTTTCACACCAGTTGTTCTACGATGACTACAACTATGACGCCCATTATGACAGTCGGCATGCCTGTTGAAATAATCATGCAAGAAGCCGATGGAACAGCTAGCATGATGACAGTAACATTGATGATGGAGCTGGAGTTTACAAATCTGGAAGCAATCTCCACTCTCCCCCGCTCCAGCGCTACCCAGCTACTCAGGCTAACATTCTTCCTCCTTCAGCAGTAATGCAGCTGCCTCCACTGATGCGACCAAACTCTTTTTGCTTACAATCTCCCTTCTCGTCCGGTGACCGTTCCTATACTGAGACGAGCATGAGCTTGTCTCTCTTTCGAATGGGAATGGGGTGTGGGGAATGGTACCTGAAATGGATCATGGATCATCGTCTAATGGACATTTGTCATGGATGCTGTAGTTGAGATTCCTGCATTGCAGAGGGTTGGACTTGATGTCCCTTCCTCTCCCATCCAACTCTACAATTCTATGATTGTATGGTGTCAGGAATGCTGAGCCTCCACCATCCAGACAAACCAGAATGGAGTGGATCAAAGGGTTGCTCAGCACCTCTGACACTCTTACCTACACATCCCCGATCAATGCTTCTTTGAGCTTTCCTTCTATCTCTCCTAAGGCCTTCTGCACATATTTTTCTGTTGCCTTTCTATCACTCATTGATGGCACTCTGAATACGCTTCAGCCCTGCAAGACTTCTGATGCTTCCACTTACCTGAGAATCTCTTCCTTCCCTTGTGTACCTTTGCCTTGTGTCAATTATAAATACGTCTGTCTCTTTGTCATTGAAATCTTTTGTGGCTGAAAGGATTGTCGACCTATTTGAAGCCACTCACCTAAGCAATGTTTTCATGATCTCCTCTTTCCACTGCAATAAACGCTATCTATCTGCATCATAATTATATTCTTGGTTCTGTTCATTTTTCATTTCTTTTACTCATTTCTAGGTTCCACTCCTAGGCATAGGGGGCATGTCTATATTGAACACATTATTTCCAATAGGTCTACACTGAGTAGAACTTAGCTGGCTACAGCCCTACATCTAAAAAGAACAGCCCATATCTGTCTGTCTGTCTATCTATCTATCTATCTATCTATCTATCTATCTATCTATCTATATGTTCCCATTGCGTGTTTGTTGGTAACACCCTTGCTCCATAATTGCTGAAGAGAAGTGCATCTAAATAGGATTCAGCGTTCCATGCCCATTGGAGAAGGATATGGCAAAATTAAATTACAAAAAACCACACCTGTCATACCTAAAATAAAGGTTAAATGCCCCCCCCCAAAAAAATGTTGCACACATTAGACATCACCAGCAAAACTTCGCCCTCTAGTGACGGCTGGACTGGTACTGCAGCTACAAAAGCTTTACATTGGCACCACTATTAGATGTCACAGGCAAAACATCGCCCTCTAGCGATGGCTATACTGGTACTGCAGTTAATACAGCTTCCCCCTGGCAGAGCTCCATCGGCCATTTGCAATATCACAAACCGGTAATTGAAAAGTGTGGGGGACAGGGGACGGAAAAGAGGCTAATTGAAAATGTGGGGGGGGTCAATGAGGGTAATTGAAAATGGGGGGTGAAAAAATGAAAAACGGGGAGAAGAGGGTAATTGAAAACGGGAGGAAGAGAAGGGGCAGATGGAAGTTGCTTGGGGGGCAGCGAAAAGAGGGTAATTGAAAACAGGGGGGAGAGGGTAATTGAAAATGGGGGGAAGACAAGGGTCCTCACATATAATAATATAGATCAGAAATGTAGGGAGCATCATGCCGTAGTTATTTAGTTAGTTCAGCAGCTGCAAACACAACTGCAGTAAGTATTAGTAGTTATGGTTTTATATGTTTGGATGTGAGGGCAATCAGGCTGCGACAGCTGTTGCCCCATTGGTCGCCAGAGTTGATTCGGCTGATCTGGCTAGCTAGGTGAGTGTCCCCTCCCTCCATCATCAGTCCATGTGCATTTCCCCCCTCCAAAGCTGCATGCTCGGTGAAGGAGGATGGCCATCCCAGATAGGAGTGCACTGTTCTTCGGTCAAGGGTCTACAATGTTTGAATAGAAGTAAAGTGCAAAGAAGGGGTGCTCTCTCCATCTCTCTCCACCTCCCGCAGACCTAGAACATGGATAGGAAAAGATTCCATTCACCACAGGGAAAAGGGAAAAATGCCAGTTCTCTATGAGTGTGTCCGATGCACATTCCAAACCTGACAGTGTGCTTCATTCAGCCAGGAATCATTGGAAGAAGCCCAGAGAGAGTTGTACATTCTGCCTGGGGACATTGTTCGATGATGAATGCTTTTAACTGGGTGCCTAGTGAAGTACATTACACATAGGAGTGATCATCATTTCACAATTAGCCAGCCTCTCTCAGTGTCATCAGACGTTACAGTGCAACATCAGAAGGTTTTTAAATAAGCATTTCAAAGATTTGCAACAGGATTGTTAAGAGGTTCCAATAAACCAAAACAAACCACCACAAAGTGGCTAATAAATGTAAAAAAGAATTTACTAGGATATTAGCTGAATAAAGGTTAACTAATGACGACAGAGGATGAGATGGTTGGACAGTGTTCTCGAAGCTACTAACATGAGTTTGGCCAAACTGTGGGAGGCAGTGAAGGATAGGCGTGCCTGGCGTGCTCTGGTCCATGGGGTCATGAAGAGTCGGACACGACTGAACGACTGAACAACAACAACAATGACCATTCACACAACCAAAAACATGTTACAATGCCATGTGCAGATCAATACTGGTCCCACCCTCTAGCAAGGCATGCCATTTTAGGGGGATAAACGTAACCTTTGCAAATTTTCTCAGTGAGGGGTCTTTCAATTATATTTTGGGGTGGGGGGTATTCAAATCTGCTGTTATTTTTGACTGGACAACGTTTAGCTTGGTATGCCTGCATTTGATGAAGAAGCACAAAAAAACTGCTTTTGGAAAACCAAAGAATGTTAATTTGCCCTTCTGAAGATCTCAGGTGATGATAAAAATAATTTTACTAATGTAACTGAAAGTACTTGGCAATCATTTGTAATGATTCACACATGTTTTACTTGCCAAGCAAAACTAAATTACCTTCATTTAACCAAAATATCTTCTGAATTCCCACATCGTGTTTCCCAATTTTTAGCACTCCTCGCTGTGGAAATTTGAGAGTAGTAAAATCCAACATGCCGTAACACCCTAGGAAGGACACCTGCAGGGTGACTGTGGTGTGCAATCGTTTCTGAAAGGGCATGGGTCTGAGCACAAATAAGAAGCCACCTTTGCTGGTCTGAGTCTGTGCCTAAACAAGGAGACCACTTGGGACCCTTCTGTACACCCATCATGATTTCCACAATAAAAAAACAGATGGGGATTCACATCTTCCAGTGGAGAGGTCAGAGGAGAAAAGGGGGGGAGTGTAAGGGGGAGGAGGAAACCCCATGGGAAAATTCCTCATCGTCGCTATCAACTGAGCACCCCGAAGTAGAAGAGAAAGACGAAGAAGAGGAGATCTTGCTGAGGTCCAGCTCCAAGTCAGAGTCGTCCACCGATTCAACTTTAATGGGGAGGACTGTGGACTGTTGTCACGGAGTGGGGTGCTCATGCAAGGGCGGCGGCAGGAGCAGGGGGGGGCAAACACATGGAATAGATTATAGTTTATATGCTCGGTGAACGTTCCAATGTCTGACTAACTGCACCATTCAACAAGTGGCTAAGGTCCAAGCATTGAACAGATGCCAAGAGATGCCAAGAGAAAATATAAAGAAGGTTCAAAACGGTTTATAAAAGATTAACTAAATGTAGAGTTCTTCAGTAGATGTAAGGTTGACACCACGCTGATGAAATTAACATGGTTGGTTGAAGGAAGGAGCTGGATGAAATGTTCTTGGGTAGGTCTTACAAAACCACCACGCTGTGCCTGTGAATATTTTCTTATTTTGTGTTAACACTTCTGCCTGATTAGCCTCAAACTGATGAAGCCTTGTGGTGAAACCTGTTGCTAATCTGGAGGACAGGTCCTCTTTTACTCGCCCATCTGTGTTGCGTTCATCATGGTGGTGGTTATGTAAGACCTACGCAAGAACATTTCATCCAGCATCCGGCAATCACTGCTTTGCGTTTCCAGGATAGTGCTGGATCCACAGCTCCCGCGCCTACAACCCCACTCGCTCTGCCAGCCCTTACTAGGGCTTACCAGAGAGTAGGGGAGGCACACTTGGCACCCGCCGGATCACCATGTCTTCAGGGCACCCCTCCTGAAGTTTCTAGGGGGTCCGCAGCGCAGTTGCGGCACCCCCATTCCTGACAGGGCCGGAGTCTCTCAGAGCTGAGAGATCTCCCTGCAGGTCGGAATGGCATTTCACCAGAAGTCCTGATGCTCATTTCCAGAAGGTTCCAAATGGAACTTAGTTGCAACTGGATTATATTTAAGAGGGTGCAGTTGATGGGGAAACCACAACAAACCATTTCCCCAAATAACTCCCATCTGAGATTTTCACTTATGGCAATGATGCAGATATTATCGGAGCTCTACTGGAGGTGGGTACGCGGCTGGTGCTGTGGTCTAAACCACTGAGCCTTGGGCTTCCCAATCAGAAGGTCAGCGGTCCAAAACCCCGCGACCGGGTGAGCTCCTGTTTTTCAGTCCCAGCTCCTGCCCACGTAGCAGATCGAAAGCACGCCAAGTGCAAGTAGCTAAATAGGTTCCACTCCAGTTGGAAGGTAAATGACATTTCCATGCACTGCTCTGGTTTGCCAGAAGCGGCTTAGTCATGCTGGCCACATGACCCGGAAGCTGTCTGCAGAAAATGCTAGCTCGCTCGGCCAGTAAAGCGAGATGAGTGCTGCAAGCCTAGAGTCGTCCACGACTGGACCTAATGGTCAGAGGTTACCTTTACCTTTACTGCAGGTGGGTGATATACTGATTGTTCTTTCTACTGAGCAGTCCAGTATATCAACCATATTTAGTCACCCCTGCCTTCTTGGTCTTATGGCTGCACTTGAGAAAAAGAGAGAGAGAGTTTTGCTGTCCAACAGTTGCCCGTACACAACTCATTAAGAGCTCTCCATGGTACAAATCACAGTTCTGCATTTCAGCTCCCCCTGCTCGGAACCGGCAGTCTGCAGCCTTAAAAGGTAAAAGGGTAAAGGACCCCTGACAGTTAATTCCAGTCGTGAACGACTTGGGGGTTGCGACACTCCACACAGGCCTAAGCACCCAAGGAGCCTACAAAGCTAAGCTGGTGAGGGGATAGGTTTGGGAGGCTGTATGACATGGGGAGAGTCTCATGGGTCATAAAGTCCAGAGGGTCATGTTTGATCATTACAACTGAATTTCTTTCCCCTATACTATGGATTGAGAAAAGTTACTGTTCTTGAAATTGGCCATGTGTCATGGTTTGTTTTCCAAAGAAGAGGCATGTACTTCCATATAGTGTGGAGTCAATATTCTCATAGTCATGTCTCTGCAGTAGTGCTGTCCATTTCCCAGCTCAGTTGTGAGCCTTTGTGTAGGCTTATAAAGGGAAAGGCATGGGCTTGTTGTACCACAAATGGCAACCAGGGTTAGCAGCAGCAGCAGCCTATGCTGATCCTCTCTTGCTCTCCAGCAGCCGCTATGAGCAGCCCAAGGAAAGAGGCCATGGAGAGGCCATGGGGTGCTCCCTTGCAGCCACATTTTCCGCCAGTGCTGTGGACAAAGGCCAGATCCTCCTCCTCCCTCAGCTCGGTGGCGGCAGCACTGGTGGGAGAAATAGGGACATTCCAAGATCAAATCAGAAGCTGGGATGGCTTTCATCATACCTGGAAAATTGGGACACTTGGATGGTATGAAGTGCGGGTGGGATATGTATGGTCTTTCAGATGTTCTTTGTCTATGATTCTCATCATCCCTGACCATTGGAGGTTGGAGCCGGGTGGTTTTGGAGTTCAAGAACATCTGGAGGACCACAGGTTCATTTCCCCTGTCTTAAGTGCGGTTCAAAACAAACTTCTAGATCATGAGGGCCTCCATTGTATCTGGAACCAACTTCAATCTCATCCATTAAAGCAAGAAGTCCAATGTATGTTCAGAATTCTCCACCCCTCACAGGTGGAGTGTCTGTGTAAATCTTCTAGCCCTGAGGAACATGTTGCCCATTGAAGTCTGAGAGGCTTCAGTGAACGTTTCACTAATTGCTGAAAAATTTGCTACTACTAAAGTATTTCCCAGGAAGAGTCACTGACTCGTGAGAAACAACCAATTCCATTAGGAAGGCTGTTTCCATCTGTTTTATTTCATTGTACTAATCCTGATGTCTGCCACTCTGATATTTGTTAATGTTTTGTCTTCTTCATATTTTCCATTTACATAAATTAATAAGTCTTTATATGTGTGTGAGTGTGTCCGTGCGCACGCATAACTTTATATTGAGAGTTGCCAAGATTAGAGAATAGGGTGGATTTGAGTTTACTACTCCTGTGTTTCTGAATGTGTCTCCTTATGCAACTACAGGTAGGCAGCCATGTTGGTCTGCCGTAGTCAAAACAAAATAAAAAAAATTCCTTTCCGCTAGAACCTTAGAGACTAACTAAATTTGTTATTGGTATGATCTTTCGTGTGCATGCACACTTCTTCAGATACAGCATATGCAAGAACATTTCATCCAGCATATTGGGTCACAGTGCAAAAAAGATTATGAGTGTTGCCTCCATCCTGTTTTGAATGAAATCCATTCATTAGCATGCCTGCAATCTGAAGCCTGCAGGACTGCTGTGGAATCTGTTCCAAGAAGATCCCTTTCATTCCCAGCCAATTTACATGTACGTTTTGCATTCTACCTCATTGTGGGAGGCTCTGTGTTATTTTTAATTAGTTTGTAGCATTATTGTTCTTCTCACTACTGTTTCAGGACCAAAATAATTGCTGAATCATGGCAAACATTGCAGTGGAACACCAGCTATCTGCCAGCTCAGTGCTGTTCAATTCCATGACTGCACAAGGTGCATATGTATTCAGTGTCTCTCATTGTTGTTGTTGTTGGAGAGATATGGGGACAACCACTATCTCTTGAGGGAGAGATGGGGGATAAAGGGGATGATTAGAGAAGCCTCTTCCTTTTTCCTTTTTCTAAGAGTTTCAAGATAAAAAACACCAAATGCCTAGATTATCAAAGCATTGAAACACCTTGGGGAATGGACAAGTCTTCCATCTTCTTTGTAACTGTTATTGTGAGTGTGTAATTATGATCTCTTAGAAATAATTTATATGGAAAACATATACCAGGCTAAACATTAGCAGATATGAAGAGAGGCAGAGATCAAGCAAAGTAAAGTGAACACTGGGGTTTTGAATGCGATCCGGGCAGGAGGTGCGTTCACAACCAGCAGTGTCCGCAAGCTGCAGCGTCGCATCTGCACACGTGTGTCGCGATTCCGGTGCTTCTGCGCATATACGGCCGACGAAACCCGGAAATTACCTGTTCCGGTACTTCCAGGTTTGACGCCAAGATCAAACCCGAAAATGCATAACCCGCAGCGTTCGCAACATGAGGTATGACTGAACACTGGTACCTCGGGTTACAGAGACTTCAGGTTACAGACGCTTCAGGTTACAGACTCCGCTAACCCAGTTAAGATCTTTCCTTCAGGATGAGAACAGAAATCGGGTGGCAGCAGCAGGAGGCCCCATTAGCTAAAGTGGTACCTCAGGTTAAGAACAGTTTCAGGTTAAGAACGGACCTCCAGAACAAATTAAGTTCTTAACCCGAGGTACCACTGTACAAGGAACATTGCAGATGAGAATACTTATTATATTTGAAAACGAAAACCCAGAAACCTTGAGATTTTGATTAAAAAACTGGGCATTTTAAAATCTGAAAACAATGGATGTGACTAATGTTTTTTTTTTCTAAAACAATGTCTAGGGCTACTCTCGTTTTCCTACTCATATTGAAATACTGCCCCTCAGTGAGGGCAAACTCAGACTTTAAACACACAATGTTTAGGGGTATGCGTCCTCCTGTATACTCCCAGAAAAAAAGCACTGGGTGTGATGGACATTTGTGTCCTTTTGTATGATCACATAAGGGTTGAGACAATGTGGCATTAGTAATTAAGGATATGTTCTTCCAACAAAGGCATCCAACCAGGGACTATAATAATCTATAATGAAATATAAACTCTTGATTGAGATTACACTGTTCCCCCGTGGGGTTAATTATTGAAAGAAAATTGTTTGTGAGATTTCTAGGCATTTGCGCCAAGTGTCCATTAGGAAAGAGCTATGCTGACTCAAGGCGTGGAAACTAAAAGGAAATGGTATATATGCTCCAGACATTTCTGTATTCCTCACCAGTGTCTTCCAGCTTCCCTTGACTTCGGTTGCTCAGCCTTTCCTGCTGTTGGTAAGTTGTCTTTAAATCAATGCTTTCCCAGGAAAAGGGCACGGAGGCATTCTGTGGCTCTGGAGGAGATTCTCTAGGGCAGGGGTTTCCAACCCCCAAGAGACTGCAATCTACTCAAAGATTTAAAAACTGGCAGTCATCAACCCCCTTTTTGGGGGTTTGGGTCAAAATTGTTGAGTTTTTTTCAGGGATGTGGTAAAATGTTCAGCTTTTTTTTTTAATGGAACCACAGTTGCAGTTGGTCAGTTTCTTTGTGGGGAGACAATGATCTACCAGTGATCTACCACAGACGTCCAGTGATCTACCAGTAGATCATGATTTACCTGTTGAACATGCCTGCTCTAGGGATTGTGTTTTGAAAACACAAGGAACAGCTAAAGCTAATTCTGGTCATCTGCATACTATCCCTTGCTGCTGCCTGTAGGACTAATTGCAGTCATTAACAGTCGTCAATAGTTCCAGTTACAGGTAGATAGCCGTGTTGGTCTGCCATAGTGAAAACAACATAAAAAATTCCTACCAGTAGCACCTTAGAGACCAACTAAGTTTGTTCTTGATATGAACTTTCGTGTGCATGCACACTTCTTCAGTCATCAATAAGTTTACCATACCCATTGAGTCAACCACCCATCTCCTACTAACGTCCTGAGAAACACCCCCTGTCACTGTATATCAGGGTTGGGAGACTTCTCTTTCAGAGTATCTGAAGAAGTGGGCATGCACATGAAAGCTTATACCTAAAACAAACTTAGTTGGTCTCTAAGGTGCTACTTTGGACACGGGTGGCTCTGTGGTCTAAACCACTGAGCCTAGGTTGGCAGTTCGAATCCCCACGATGGGGTGAGCTCCCGTTGCTTGGTCCTAGTTCCTGCCCACCTAGCAGTTCGAAAGCACGCGGTGCAAGTAGATAAAGAGGTACCGGTGCAGCAGGAAGATAAATGGCGTTTCCATGTGCTGCTCTGCTTCGCCAGAAGCTGCTCAGTCATGTTGGCCACATGACCTGGAAGCTGTCTGCAGACAAATGCCAGCTCCCTCGGCTTATAGAGCGAGATGAGTGCACAACCCCAGAGTTGTCCGCCACTGGTCAGGGGTACATTTACCTTTAAGGTGCTACTAGACAATTTTTTTTATTTTTGAGGAACAGGGTAATGAGAAAGTTGCAAGCTATCACATTTGTCTCATAGATTTGGTGTGAATTGCAGTGGAAACATGAAAATACTTAGGTAGCTGGAATAGTGTAATGGATTTGTTTTAGCCTGAGTGGATTGTCTGATCCTGGGACACAAAGTGCATTATGAGGAATGGGGATTCACTCCATGCACATAGTAAGGGCAATCCAGTTGTACTTTGGTTTTCAAACAGCATTGTTCTGAAACATTTTGACTCCCGAACGCCGCAAACCTGAAGTCGTGCTTTGGTTTCTGAACGTTTCTGAAGTCGAATGGACTTCTGGAATGGATTCTGTTCTACTTCCGAGGTATGACAGTACAGGAGAGTTTCTTTTTTTAATCTGACCAAGCCTTGCATACTCCCCTCCTCAAATTGGTAGTTTTGACTCGCCTCATGCTCTTGCCATAGAGGTGTGCGAGGAACCAAGACCTCATTCTCCACACACAGAGAGAGAGAGAGAGAGAGAGACAAATGGGAGGATGAGTTTTTTGTCTGCCACCTGTCGGTATATCACCTTCTATAAAATCTATCTGCTTGCTGTATTTTACTATTTGCTGTGAGAAATTGAACACCACTTTCAGAAAAGATTTTCCATGCTATTTTTTCCAGTTTCACACCAGTTGTTCTACGATGACTACAACTATGACGCCCATTATGACAGTCAGCATGCCTGTTGAAGTAATCATGCGAGAAGCCGACGGAACAACTAGCACGATGACAAGAATGACGACAATGGAGACTGATGTTATGAAAACAGGAACAAACACAATTCTCCCCGGCTCCACCCTTGAACAGCTAATCAGGCTAGTATTCGTCCTCACTGAGCAGTAATGCAGCTGCCTTCACTGATGCGACCAAACTCTTTTGCTTACAATCTCCCTTCTCGTCCGGTGACCGTTCCTATACTGAGACGAGCATGAGCTTGTCTCTCTTTCGAATGGGATTGTGATCCCCCACAGGAATGGGGTGTGGGGAATGGTACCTGAAATGGATCATCGTCTAATGGACATTTCTCATGGATGCTGCAGTTGAGATTCCTGCATTGCAGAGGGTTGGACTTGATGTCCATTGCTGTCCCATCCAACTCTACAATTCTATCATTCTATGGTGTCAGGAATGCTGATTCTCCACCATCCAGACAAACCAGAATGGATTGGATCAAAGGGTTGCTCAGCACCTCTAACTCTCTTGCCTACACATCCCCGATCAATCCTTCTTCGAGCTTTCCTTCTTTCTCTCATAAGACCTTCAGCACATACTTTTCTGTTGCCTTTCTATCACTCATTGATGGCACTCTGAATATTCTTCATGCCTGTAAGACTTCTGATGCTTCCACTTACCTGAGAATCTCTTCCTTCCCTTGTGTACCTTTGCCTTGTGTCAATTATAAATCCATCTGTCACTTTGTCATTGAACTCTTTTGTGGCTGAAAGGATGGTCAACCTATTTGAAGCCGCTCACCTAAGCAATGTTTTCATGATCTCCTCTTTCCACTACAATAAACGCTATCTATCTGCACCATAATTATATTTTTGGTTCTGTTCATTTTTCATTTCTTTTACTCATTTCTAGGTTTCACTCCTAGGCATAGTGGGCATGTCTATAATAAACACATTCTTTTCAGTACTTCTACACTGAGTAGAATTTAGCTGGCTACAGCCCTACATCTAAAAAGAACAGCCCCCATATATATTATACAAAAGGGTCCTCACATGTAATAATATAAATCAGAAATGTAGGGAACTTCATGCCATGGTTAGTTAGTTATTTCAGCAGCAGCAAACACAACTGCAGTAAGTATTAGTAGTTATGGTTTTATATGTTTGGATGTGAGGGCACTCTGGCTGTGACATCTGTTTCCCCATTGATTGCCGGGGTTGATTCGGCAGATCTGGCTAGCTAGGCAAGTGTCCGTCCCCCCTCATCTGTCCATGTGCATCTCCCCCCTCCAAAGCTGCATGCTCAGTGAAGGAGGATGGCCATCCCAGATAGGAGTGCATCGTTCTTTGGTCAAGGGTATGCAATGTTTGAATAGAAGTAAAGTGCAAAGAAGGGGTGCTCTCTCTGTCTCTCTCCCCCTCCCGCAGACCTAGAACATGGCTAGGAAAAGATTCCATTCACTACAGAGGAAGGGGGAAATGCCAGTTCTGTATGAGTGTGTCAGATGTACATTCCAAACCTGACAGTGCGCTTCATTCAGCCAAGAATGATTGGATGAAGCCCAGAGAGAGTTGCACATTCTGCCTGGGAACATTGTTCGATAATGAGCGCTTTTAATTGGGTGCCTAGTGAAGTACATTACACAGAGGTGTGGTCATCATTTCACGTTTAGCCAGCCTCTCTCAGTGTCATAAACCTTACAGTGCAACATCAGAGGGTCCTTAAGTAAGCATTTCATTCAAAGATTTTCAACATGACTGTGAAGAGGTTCTGACATTTGCTGTCACTCAGCAGCTGAGACACCACACAGGTGAGGTGAGGGAGCCAGAAATGTGATAAATAAGGATGCTGAGACTGTCCTCTGTAAGTAAGGGCAGCACTTTAGAGCATTCTGGCTGGGTCCCGGCAAGAAGAATCCAGGATGGTTTAGAGATAAGTCGGTTCACATTTGTGAGAGAAAGTGGAAGAGGAGGAGGAAAAAGAGGCAACCTACAAAAGGAATCTGAGCTATGTCAGCAATGACAATGTGGATGTGAAAGAGGAAGAGTTGTAAGACAGGTTGAGGATTGCCATTCCTAGTGGTGAGTGGGAAAGAGGGAAGAGGGTGAAAGAGGAAGCAAGAGAAAACACAGTACACAAAGAATCAAGAGAAGGACTGGATAAGGTTGATAAGCGATTGATGCCCATTCCCAAAACAAACCATTTCCCCAGATAACTCGCACCTGAGATTTTCACTTATGGCAATGATGCAGATTGGTGCTCTACTGGAGCTTCCAAGGTCTGCAGAGCCTTTGCAGTACCTTTAAAAAACCTCCACGATGCTTGGAATTCCCCGAGGGGCTATTGCGCTCTTCTTCCTGATGGCCGCACTCGCCGGAATCTTTTTTCAATTTCTTTGTGGTTAGTTATTATTGTGAATGATATCAGAGCTTAAAGAGTTATCAGTTCGGCTATGAGGCTCTGGTCACTGGGCGGCGCTGTTCTTATATGGCAGTTGGGAACCATTACTGTCTGCCTGTGTGCGTTGTTTTAAGCCAAGAGAAAGCAATGACAGAAAGATCCCTGGAAGTTTATTATTTTATTAATAAATGTTAACAGTTTGGAAGAAACAGTGTCAGCGTTTTATTGCTGAGAAATTTCCCCACAGAGAAGCTGCTAAAACGCTGCTTTAAGGACTGCTGTGCAAGAAGAAACTCTGCCACATTCTCCTCAGGCGCACTGACTGGCCCTCCTTATTTGGAAGCAATAAACCTCTCTCCCCCCACCCCCCCGAAGAACAAGGTTTAATGCTGAAACTAAGTTTAAAGCAAAACAGGAACTCAGTGCAAAAAGGGGTGCTCTCTCTGTCTCTCTCCCTTTTCCACAGACCTAGAAAATACCTAGGAAAAGATTCCATTCACCACAGAGGAAGGGGGAAATGCCAGTTCTCTATGAGTGTCTCAGATGCACATTACAAACCTGACAGTGCACTTCATTCAGCCAGGAATCATTGGTTGGAAGAAGCCCAGAGAGAGTTGCACATTCTGCCTGGGGACATTGTTCGATGATGAGCGCTTTTAACTGGGTGCCTAGTGAAGTACATTACACAGAGGAGTGGTCGTCATTTCACGTTTAGCCAGCCTCTCTCAGCGGCATCAGACCTTACAGTGCAACATCAGAGGGTCCTTAAATAAGCATTTCAAAGATTTGCAACATGACTGTGAAGAGGTTCTGACATTTGCTCTCACTCAGCTGCTGAGACACCACACACAGCTGAGGAGAGGGAGCCAGAAGTGTGATAAATAAGGATGCTGAGACTGGCGTATGTAAGTAAGGGCAGCACTTTAGAGCATTTTGGCTGAGTCCCGGCAAGAATAATTTTTTTTGGGGTGGGGGCTCAAGAAAGTATACAGGCAAAACAAAACAAAACAAAACACACCCAGGTTGGTTTAGAGGTTAGTAGGGGGACATTTGTGAGGGAAAGTGGAAGAGGAGGAGGAAAAAGAAGGAATCCACAAAAGGAATCTGAACTGCCGTATATACGCGAGAATTACCCGACCCGAATACAAGCCGAGGCACCTAATTTTACCACAAAAAACTGGGGAAACTTATTGACTTGAGTATAAACCGACAGAGGCAAAGGCGGCAGAGGAGGAAGGAGCAGCAGCCTGAAAGCAGCCCTCCTCCTCCGCCAGGGCCTTCTTAAGCATATCTGGCGCGCCCCCCCCAAAGTTGTTGACCTTTTTAAGGAAAGGTTCCCCAGAGTTGCTGACCTTTTTAAAGGGAGCTGTAACCAAATTTACACGTTATCTCTGCTTGGGAATAGAAAACAGGAAACATAAACAAACCTCAGTCAGTAAAGCATGAGACTCTTAATCTCAGGGTTGTGGTTTCAAGCCCCATGTTGGGCAAAAGATTTCTGCATTGCAGGGGGTTGGACTAGATGACTCTGGGAGTTCCCTTCCAACTTTGTGAATCGTTCTGTTATTCTGTTGTATCTGAAGGGCTGTGCACAGGGAAGATGGAGCAAACTTGTTTTGTGAGAGATGTTTGTGCTTATACTAAGTCCATTGGTCGATCTTGTTTAGTATTGTCTACACTGACTGGCAGCAGCTTTCCAGAGTTTCTGACTCTACCTGGACATGCCTGCAACTGAACCTGGGGCAATGCAAGGCAGGTGATCTATACTGAGCTACAGCCCAGAAAGCATAAACCAGGAACCAGAGGAGCAATTACAGGAAGAAAGGACAATAACAGTTTGCTATAATTAGGCAAGCTTTGGGTACCTAAACCAGCTCAAGAGAGCAGCTTGCAAAAGGCACCTTTTGTTTATTCCTGTTCCCTTTGCCATTGAGGTGAAGAACTGAAATACACAGGCTCTTCCTTTGAAACCAAAGAATGTCACTGGATTTGCAAGATGCAAATTGAATCCCTGCCCCCAGGCAAATCTACTTGGGGTGTGAATTTGATTTGAGCTCACAGCTCCTTTTATGTGGCTGTTGTCCAACTGGTGGGGATTCTTACTGTGCCAAGGAGAGCTCATACGAACAACAATGGGCACAGGAGGAGGTGCTGCTAAAAAGATTTATTAAAAAGCAAAACTTTTGAGGCCATTTATTGTAATAATTTTCACAACTTGCCAGGCATAAGTGAACTAAGGAGTATCACAAGAGGAAGAGGGGGTTAGGATTAAATGCTGAAGTCTAAAGCCTGGGGATCAAAGACGGAGGGGGAGAGGGGGAGGGAGGGAGAGAGAGGGGGCAAAGCTCTGTGGGGAGAATATATCTGGTGGAGGGTTGAAGAACGAAGGAAGAGCTTGCAGGAAATGCCTGGCAGATCTCCCCCCCCCCACCGTCCCATCGATCCTTCTCCTTAACGGGGCAACAGCAAGGAACACTCACCTTTTTTACTCTCTGGGCCATAAAGAGCCCCATCCGCTCTTGAATGTTAGATGACTTCAGGGCAAACCTGTCCTGCATGTAGATGCCCAGCATTTTGTACTATTGTGAGGGAGGGGGGTTTACTAGTGTGGCCTCTTAAATGGGGGAAAGTGATCCAGACGCGGGAGCATGGCTGGACAGCGGCTGGGGGAGGTGGTGTGTGTGTGTGAGAGAGAGAGAGAGAGAGAGGCAGAGAGACGCTGCCTGCTGAGACGGAAGGAACGAAAGGGAAAGGAGCAGATTTGCTGATGCTGCTGCTCAGGACTGGAGCCGCTGCCTTCCCGGAGAGTGGTTGTGTGTGTGTGTGTGTGTGTGTTTGAGAGAGAGAAGCAGAGAGGCTGCCTGATGTGGGAAAGAACCGAAGGGAAAGGGGCAGTTTTGCCGAGGCTGCTGCTGACAATTCGAGCCACTGCCTTCCCGGAGAGTCAGCTGGGGAGGGAGGGGCGGGGACTCCTGCACTGCCTTTGCCCCGAGGAGGAAGGAGAGCTTGTTCCTTTCTCACCGCTGTTTCTCGCCACTCGTCCCTTACCTGCCGCTGGCCGTGAGTATAAACCGAAGGTGGCTTTTTCAGCTCCAAAAATGTGCTGAAAAACTCGGTTTATACTCAGGTATATACGGTATGTCATCAATGACAATGTGGATGGGAAATAAGACTACGGCACTTGGACTGTTAGTACAGGAGCTAAAAACCAAGACACAGGGATTGGAAGAAGAAAAATAAAGTGGGTTTAGGCAGAAGGGTTGGAATTGAGAATAGGAAAGGAAAAATTAAAGAGGAGGTGGTGAAGGCTAGCACCTCCCAGGAAGCAGCCTAGGATGGCATTGCGGTTTTGGAAATGTGTCAGAAAGAAATGGTTCTCTGTCTTAGATGAATTTCAGAAGAACCAGATGAAGATATAGGGTCCAAAATGATCAAGGAGTTTTCTAACTGGATAGAGGTATGGGAAGAACTGATGGAAAACTCGATTGATTAAATCTTCCGAAATAAATCAAGCTTTGCAAAGGCAAAAAAAAGTTACCAGGAGACTGTCTGGTAATTTTTTATTTATGCCAAAGCAGAGACCAAATAATACAAGCTATCAAAATAAATTACAGATAGGAGAGACGAATAAAATAATTCTGAAAAAATTCCCGTCCAACTTCTAAAAAAACAGAGCTAATTCAAAAAAAATTTTTTTGACACAGATGCTCTGAGAAATAAGCAAATTCCATATAGATGGGAATTCCTGGATGGAGTCTCTTTTATTTATAAAAACAAGAAACAACAATTCAGGGATATATCTGAAGCGCAGAAATTTCAGATGAAAAATTTAAAATAGGAATTAGGAGAAGATATGCCCGGTGAAAGGAGCAGAAAGGGGGAGAGAGGATTTAACAGAGGATAGCACTGATAAACAGGAAGAGGAAGAGTAACAAGACACATAATTAAAGAAGGGATTAAAAATTATTATTATTATTATTATTATTATTATTATTATTATTATTATTATTTAAATTATACCTGAATGGCAGATTAAAAATACTAACTTGGAATGAAAATGGCTTAAATAGAAAAATACAAGGAACATTGCAGATGAGAATACTTATTGTTTTTGAAAATAAAACCCCAGAAACCTTGAGATTTTGATTTAAAAAACTGGGCGTCGTAAAATCTGGAAAAAAATGGATGTGACCCATATATGCGTCCCTTTGTATTATCAAATAACATAAGGGTTGAGACAATGTGGCATTAGTAAAAGTGCTGCCCTCTGCCTGCCCCATGGAGCCAGAGTGTCCCGTGGGGCTGGGCCTTGGCTGCAGCAGCCTATCCTGATCCTCTCTTGCTCTCCAACAGCTGCTATGAGCAGCCCAAGGAAAGAGGCCATGGTGACGCCATGGGGTGTCTGCCGTAGTCAAAACAAATTATTTTTTCCCCCTTCCAGTAGCACCTTAGAAACCAACTTAGTTTGTTATTGGTATGATCTTTTGTGTGCATGCACACTTCTTCAGATACAGCATATACAGCATATTGGGTCACAGTGCAAAAAAAAGGAAAAAAGAAGAAGAATATGAGCGTTGCCTCCATCCTGTTTTGAATATATTCCATTCATTAGCATGCCTGCAATCTGAAGCCTGCAGGACTGCCGTGGAATCAGTTCCAAGAAGCTCCCTTTCATTCCCAGCCAAGTTACATGTACGTTTGGCATTCTGCCTCATTGTGGGAGGCTCTGTGTTATTTTTAATTAGTTTGTAGCATTATTGTTTTTCTCATTACTGTTTCAGAGCCAAAATAATTGCTGAATCATGGCAAACATTGCAGTGGAACGCCTGGTATCTGCCAGCTCAGTGCTGTCCAATTCCATGACTGCGCAAGGTGCATATGTATTCAGTGTCTCTCTTTGTTGTTGTTGTTGTTGGGGAGAGATAGGAGCCCGAAAACGTGTAACGCTCAGCGTTCGCAACATGAGGTATGACTGTGCCTGTACAACGAACATAACAGATGAGAATACTTATTGTTTAGGGTTATGTGTCCCCCTGCATACCCCCAGAAAAAAAGCACAGGGTGTGATGGACATTTGCATCCTTTTGTATAATCAAATAACATAAAGGTTGAGACAATGTGGTGTTAGTAATTAAGGAGATGTGCTTCCAACGAAATCATCCAACGAGGGACTATAATAATCTATAATGAAATATAAACTCTTGAATGAGATGACACTGTTCCCCCGTGGGGTTAATTATTGAAAGAAAAATGTTTGTGAGATTTCTAGGCATTTGTGCCAAGTGTCCATTAGGAAAGCCCCTTCCGACCCTTTAGGAAGGAGGGGGGGTTGCAGTGGACACGAGCCCCACACGTGCGCAGGGGATGATTGCATCCCCTGCCACCACTGGCTGATCCCTGGGTGCGGTGCCCGGCCAGCTGACCAATTGGTACAGCGGTCGGGCGTGGCTGGCTGCATTTAAGCCAGCCCGCACCCAGGGCTCAGCCTCTTGCCATCGGATCCCATCCTGCTCGCTTTCCCGCCCTCCCACCCTTTAGGTAGGCAGTTTCTTGACCTTGCTATGGACCGCGGTTGGTCGCCGTTAAGGGGCCTGGTAGGAATTTTCCCATTAGGCAAATTGGCACCAGCCTGGTGGTTTTTCGCCTACCTCGTAGCAACTCGTCACAACTTGGTTTTGGCGGTTAGGCATTGGATTAGCTTAGGAAGGTTGAAGGTGGGGGGGGGAGGTTCGGCCATCACCTCCCCCCAAGGCTTTGAAGGGTACTTCAGCAAATGAGTCCGGGGGGGCGTGTCCCTGTCCGAAACCACGGTGGGTGAGGGCCAAAGGCACGCCCCAGTCCGGTGATCACAGGGTGAGTCCCTAGCTGATGTGCAGCAGCAGGGCTCTCACCCATTGGTGGTTAACCCTTCCCAGACTGCCAGCACAACGTGCTGGAGTCGGATATAGTCGGTAGTTCCAATGCCTAAGCCAATACCGCTCAACATCCGTAACCAATAAAGTTGTGGCCTTTTCATTCCCATTTAACCTTATACATTGCGTCCTGTGTCGTTATTTCACCCGGGGGGGGGGTCGGGTCTTAGACATGCAAGGAGCTATGCTGAGTCAAGGTGTGCAAGCCAAAAGCAAATGGTATAAACGCTCCAGACATTTCTGTATTCCTCACCAGTGTCTTCCAGCTTCCCTTGACTTCAGTTGCTCAGCCTTTCCTGCTGTTGGTAAGTTGTCTTTAAATCAAAGCTTTCCTAGGAAAAGGGCATGGAGGCATTCTGTGACTCTGGAGGAGATCCTAGGGATTGTGTTTTAAAAACTCAAGGAACAGCTAAAGCTATTTTTGGTCATCTGCATACTATCCCTTGCTTTTGCCTGTAGACTACTAATTGCAGTCATTAACAGTCGTCAATAGGTTTACCATACCCATTGAATCAACCACCCATCTCCTTCTACCATCCTGAGAAATACCGCTCCCCCCCCCACTATATAAAGGGGTCTGGTGAAATCTGTTTCAGAGTATCTGAAGAAGTCTGCATGCACACAAAAGCTTACACCCAGAACCAACTTAGTTGGTCTCTAAGGTGATACTAATGATGTGGGAGGTGCTGTGGTCTAAACCACTGAGCCTAGGGCTTGCCAATCGGAAGGTTGGCGGTTTGAATCCCCACGACGGGGTTAGCTCCCTTTGCTCGGTCCCAGCTCCTGCCCACCTAGCAGTTTGAAAGCACATCAAAGTGCAAGTAGATAAATAGGTACCGCTCCAGTGGGAAGGTAAACGGTGTTTCCATGTGCTGCACATGACCTGCATACTGTCTGCGGACAAACGCCGGCTCCCTCGGCCTATTGAGTGAGATGAGCACGCAACCCCAGAGTTGTCCGCAACTGGTCAGGGTTACCTTTACCTTTTAGGCGCTACTGGACAATTTTTTATTTTTATTTTATTTTTGAGGAACAGGGAAATGAGAAAGTTGCAAGCTTTCACATTTGTCTCATAGGTACTTAGGTAGCTGGAATAGTGTAATGGATTTGTTTTAGCCTGAGTGGATTGTCTGATCCAGGGACACAAAGTGCATTATGAGGAATGAGGATTCACTCCATACACATAGTAAGGGCAATCCAGCTGTACCTTGGTTTTCATACAGCATAGTTCTCAAACGTTTTGGCTCCTGAACGCCCAAATCCCTGAAGGGACCGTTCTGGTTTGCAAACTATTTTTGGAAGCCGAACATTCAATGGGGTTTTTGTGGCTTCCGATCGGATGCAGGAGGTTCCTGCACCCCATCAGAAACCGTGTTTGGTTTCTGAACGTTTCTGAAGTCGAATGGACTTCCGGAATGGATTCTGTTCTACTTCCGGGGTATGACTGTACAGCAGAGGTTTTTGGTTTTTTTTAAAGATGACTAAGCCTTTAACAAAGTAACCAAGGACCACCGAAGGTCACTCGTCACTCTTTGAAGTTGTATACTCCCCTTCTCAAATTTGCAGTTTTGACTCGCCTCATGCTGTTACCACACAGGTGTGTGAGGAACCAAGATGTCATTCTCCACACAAAAAGAAAAAGAAAAAGTGGGAGGATGGGTTTTTTGTCTGCCACCTGTCTGTATATCACCTTTTTAAAAATCTATCTGCTTACTGTATTTTACTATTTACTGTGATGTAATTGGACACCACTTTCAGAAGCGATTGGTCGTATTATTTATTGATACAAAATTGTAATTAAACGGAATCCAAGTAGACATTAGTAAACACCATCTTAAACCCTTCCATGTTATTTCTTCCAGTTTCACACCAGTTGTTCTACGATGACTACACCTATGACACCCATTATGACAATCAGCTTTCCTATTGAATTTATTCAATATTCATTGGACGGAGGAACTGATTTGCTGACCAGAATGGTGATGATAGAGCTTGATTTTACAAAACTGGCAGGAACCAACACGACTCTCCCCAGCCTCACCCCTGCCCAGATAACTCAGCCTCGCATGCTTGCTCCTTCATCAGTAATGCAGCTGCCTTCACTGATGCGACCAAACTCTTTTGCTTACCATCTCCCTTCTCGTCCAGTGACCGTTCCTATACTGAGACGAGCATGAGCTTGTCTCTCCTTCGAATGGGATTGTGATCCCCTACAGGAATGGGGTGCGGGGAATGGTACCTGAAATGCACATCATGGATCATGGATGATGTAGTTGAGATTCCTGCATTGCAGAGGGTTGGATTTGATGTCCCTTCCTCTCCCATCCAACTCTACAATTCTATGATTGTATGGTGTCAGGAATGCTGAGTCTCCACCATCCAGACAAACCAGAATGGATTGGATCAAAGGGTTGCTCAGCACCTCTGACACTCTTGCCTACACATCCATGATCAATGCTTCTTTGAGCTTGCCTTCTATCTCTCTCACAGCCTTCAGCACATACTTTTCTGTTGCCTTTCTATCACTTATTGATGGCACTCTGAATATTCTTCAGGCCTGCTAGACTTCTGATGCTTCCACTTACCTGAGAATATCTTCCTTCCCCTGTGTACCTTTGCCTTGTGTCAATTATAAATCCATCTGTCACTTTGTCATTGAACTCTTTTGTGGCTGAAAGGATGGTCAACCTATTTGAAGCCGCTCACCTAAGCAATGTTTTCATGATCTCCTCTTTCCACTGCAATAAACGCTATCTATCTGCATCATAATTATATTTTTGGTTCTGTTCATTTTTCATTTCTTTTACTCATTTCTAGGTTTCACTCCTAGGCATAGGGGGCATGTCTATATTAAACACATTATTTCCAATAGGTCTACACTGAGTAGAACTTAGCTGGCTACAGCCCTACATCTAAAAATAACAGCCCCCATATATATATATATATATATATATATATATATATATATATATATATATTCCCATTGCGTGTTTGTTGGTAACACCCTTGCACCGTAACCGCTGAAGAGAATCGCATCCGATTAGGACTCAGCCTTCCATGCCCATTGGAGAAGGATATGGCAAAATTAAATTACAAAAAACCCACATCTGTCGTACCTAAAATAAAGGATAAATGCCAAAAAAATGTCGCACACATTAGATATCACCAGCAAAACAGCGCCCTCTAGTGATGGCTACACTGGTATTGCAGCTAAAAAGTTAAACATTGGCACCACTATTAGATGTCACAGGCAAAACAGACAGGCAGACAGAAGTTGAACAGGGGAACTTCTTCAATTTCACAAAATCAGCTGCAGCAACTGGCTAATAAATGTAAAAAAAGGAATTCACTGGGATAATAGCTGAATAAAGGTTAACTAATGACCATTCACACAACCAAAAATATGTTACAATGCCATGTGCAGATCAATAGTGGTTCTACCAAACACAGGGAATAGATTATAGATTATATGCTCAGTGATCGTTCCAATGTCTGAATAACTGAACCATTCAACAAATGGCTAAGGTCCAAGCATTGAACAGTATCCTGATGCCAAGAGAAAAATGTAAAGAAGGTTCAAAACGGTTTATAAAAGATGAACTAAATGGCGAGTTCTTCTAAGGTTGACACTACCCTGATGAAATTAACATGGGTGGTTGAAGGAAGGAGCTGGATGAAATGTTCTTGCGTTGGTCTTACATAACCACCACCATGATGAAGTCAACACAGGTGGGCGAGTAAAAGAGGACCTGTCCTCCGGATTAGCAACAGGTTTTGCCACAAAGCTTCATCAGTTCGAGGTTAATCAGACAGAACTGTTAACACAAAATAATAAAATATTCACAGGCACAGCGTGGTGGTTATATAAGACCTACGCAAGAACATTTCATCCAGCATATTGGGTCACAGTGCAAAAAACAATATGAGCGTTGCCTCCATCCAGTTTTGAATGATATCCATTCATTAGCATGCCTGCAATCTGAAGCCTGTAGGACTGCCGGGGAATCTGTTCCAAGAAGCTCCCTTTCATTCCCAGCCAAGTTACATGTACGTTTGGCATTCTGCCTCATTGTGGGAAGCTCTGTGTTATTTTTAATTAGTTTGCAACATTATTGGTTTTCTCACTACTGTTTCAGAGCCAAAATAATTGCTGAATCATGGCAAACATTGCAGTGGAACGCCTGGTATCTGCCAGCTCAGTGCTGTCCAATTCCATGACTGTGCAAGGTGCATATGTATTCAGTGTCTCTCGTTGTTGTTGTTGTTGGGGAGAGGTGGGGACAACCACTAGCTCTTGAGGGAGCTGGAAGATAAAGGAGATGATTCGAGAGCCAATGTGGTGTAGTGGTTAAGAGCAGTAGACTCGTTATCTGGGGAACCGGGTTCGCGTCTCCGCTCCTCCACATGCAGCTGCTGGGTGACCTTGGGCTAGTCACACTTCTCTGAAGTCTCTCAGCCCCACTCACCTCACAGAGTGTTTGTTGTGGGGGAGGAAGGGAAAGGAGAATGTTAGCCGCTTTGAGACTCCTTTGGGTAGTGATAAAGCGGGATATCAAATCCAAACTCCTCCTCCTCCTCCTCCTCCTCCTCTTCTTCTTCTTCTTCTTCTTCTTCTTCTTCTTCTTCTTCTTCTTCTTCTTCTTCTTCTTCCCCCTCCCCCTCCTCCTCCTTTTTCCTTTTCCTCAGACTTTCAAGATAACAAACCCCAAATGCCTATATTAACAAAAAACGTTGAACACATTGGGGAATGGACAAGTCTACCATCTTCTTTGTAACTGTTATTGTGTGTGTATAACTATAATCTCTTAGAAACAATTTATGTTGAAAACATATACCAGGCTAAACATTAGCAGATATCAAGAGAGGCAGAGATCAAGCAAAGTAAAGTGGACGCTCGTATTGCGAACGTAATCCGTGCAGGAGGTGTGTTCACAACCTGCAGCATCCACAACCTGAAGTTTCGCATCTGCGCACATGTGGGTCGTGATTTTATGCTTCTGCGCATGTACAAAGTGTAATTTAGTGCTTCTGTGCATGCAAGGGTGCAAAAACCCGGAAGTTACCCATCCCGGAACGTCCAGGTTTGGCGCCAAGATCAACTCGAAAACGCATAACCCGCAGCGTTCACAATATGAGGTATGACTGAACACTGGTACCTCGGGATACAGAGACTTCAGATTACAGAAGCTTCAGGTTACAGACTCTGCTAACCCAGTTAAGATCTTTGCTTCAGGATGAGAACAGAAATCGGGGGGTGGTAGCTGGAGGCCCCATTAGCTAAAGTGGTACCTCAGGTTAAGCCAGAGCCGTCTCATCCATAGAGGCCGGTGGCGCGGCGCGCCAGGGCGCAGGGCACCCCAGGGGCGCCCCCGCGAGCCCACCGGCATACCGGGCTCCCCCTCCCCAACCCGCCCCGCCCCCAAGGGGCGGCAAGCGCGGGAGGGAGGCGGCGGAGAGGCGGCATGGCGGGGGCGCCGGAGGGATAGCCGCGCCAGGGCGGCAGATCCCCTTAAGACGGCTCTGGTTAAGCACAGTTTCAGGTTAAGAACGGACCTCCAGAACAAATTAAGTTCTTAACCTGAGGTATCACTGTACAAGGAAACATGCAGATGAGAATACTTATTATATTTGAAAATGAAACCCCATTAACCTTGAGAGTTTGATTAATAAAACTGAGCATTTTAAAATCTGAAAACAATGGATGTGACCAGTGCTTTTTTTCTAAAACAATGTCTAGGGCTACTCTCATTTTCCTACTCATATTGAAATACTGCCCCGCAGTGAGGCCAAACTCAGACCTTAGACACACAATGTTTAGAGGTAGGCGTCCTCCTGTTTACCCCCAGAAAAAATGCACTGGGTGTGACAGACATTTGCGTCCTTTTGTATGAACACATAAGGGTTGAGACAATGTGGCATTAGTAATTAAGGATATGTGCTTCCAAGGAAGGCATCCAACCAGGGACTATAAAAATCTATAATGAAATACAAACTCTTGAATGAGATTACACTGTTCCCCCGTGGGGTTAATTATTGAAAGAAAAATGTTTGTGAGATTTCTAGGCATTTGCGCCAAGTGTCCATTAGGAAAGAGCTACGCTGACTCAAGGCGTGGAAGCCAGAAGCAAATGGTATAAATGCTCCAGACATTTCTGTATTCCTCACCAGTGTCTTCCAGCTTCCCTTGACTTCGGTTGCTCAGCCTTTCCTGCTGTTGGTAAGTTGTCTTTAAATCAAAGCTTTCCTAGGAAAAGGGCATGGAGGCATTCTGTGACTCTGGAGGAGATTCTCTAGGGCAGGGGTGTCCAACCTCCAAGAGACTGCAATCTACTCACAGAGTTAAAAACTGGCAGTGATCAACCCCCTTTTTGGAGTTCAGGAGAAATTTGTTGAGTTTTTTTCAGGGATGAGGTAAAATGTTCAGCTTTTTTTTAAGGGAACCACAGTTGCAGTTGTTCAGTTTCTTTGTGGGGAGACAATGATCTACCAGTGACCTACTGCAGATATCGAGTGATCTACTTGTAGATCAAGATCTACCTGTTGGACATGCCTGCTCTAGGGATTGTGTTTTGAAAACTCAAGGAACAGCTAAAGCTATTTTTGGTTATCTGCATACTATCCCTTGCTTTTGCCTGTAGGAATAATTGCAGTCATTAACAGTTGTCAATAAGTTTACCATACCCATTGAGTCAACCACCCATCTCCTACTAACTTCCTGAGAAACACCCCTTGCCACTATACATCAGGGTTGGGAGACTTCTGTTTCAGAGTATCTGAAGAAGTGGGCGTGCACATGAAAGCTTATACCTAAAACAAACTTAGTTGGTCTCTAAGGTGCTACTTTGGACACGGGTGGCTCTGTGGTCTAAACCACTGAGCCAAGGTTGGCGGTTCAAATCCCCTCGATGGGGTGAGCTCCCATTGCTCGGTCCCAGATCCTGCCCACCTAGCTGTGTGAAAGCACGTCAAAGCGCAAGTAGACAGATATGTACTGCTCCAGCAGGAAGGTAAATGGCGTTTCCGTGCACTGCTCTGGTTTGCCAGAATTGGCTCAGTCATGTTGGCCACATGGCCCAGAAGCTGTCTGCGGACAAACGCTGGCTCCCTCTGCATATAGAGCAAGATGAGTGTGCAACCCCAGATTTGTCCGCCAATGGTCAGGGGTACATTTACCTTTAAGGTGCTACAAGACAATTTTTTATTTTAAATTTTTCATTTTTATTTTTGAGGAACAGGGTAATGGGAGAGTTGCAAGCTTTCACATTTGTCTCATAGATTTGGTGTGAATTGCAGTGGAAACCTGAAAATACTTAGGTAGCTGGAATAGTGTAATTGTGCAAACAGAATTGTTCTGAAACATTTTGGCTCCCAAACATCACAAACCCGGAAGTGACTGTTCCAGTTTGTGAACTATTTTTGGAAGCCGAACATCCGATGGGGCTTCTGTGGCTTCCGATTGGATGCAGGAGCTTCTTGCGCCCCCATCAGAAGTCGAGCTTTGGTTTCTGAACGTTTCTGAAGTCGAATGGACTTCCGGAATGGATTCTGTTCTACTTCCAAGGTATGACAGTACAGGAGAGTTTCTTTTTTTAATCTGACTATGCCTTTAACAAAGTAACCAAGGACCACCTAAGGTCACTAGTCACTCTTTGAACTTGTATATCCCCCTCCTCAAATTGGTAGTTTTGACTCGCCTCATGCTGTTACCACATAGGTGTGCGAGGAACCAAGACCACACACAAAAAAAGTGGGAGGATGTGTTTTTTGTCTGTCACCTGGCTATATATCACCTTTTAAAACATCTATCTGTTTGCTGTATTTAACTATTTGCTGTGAGAAATGGAACACCACTTTCAGAAAAGATTTTCCATGTCGTTTCTTCCAGTTTCACACCAGTTCTTCTACGATGACTACAACTATGACACCCATTATGACAATCAGCATGCCTGTTGAAATAAGAATGATAAACCCCGACGGAACAACTAGCACGATGACAATAATGATGACGATGGAGATTGATGTTATGAAAACGGGAACAAACACGACTCTCCCCAGCCTCACCCCTGCCCAGATAACTCAGCCTCGCATGCTTGCTCCTTCATCAGTAATGCAGCTGCCTTCACTGATGCGACCAAACTCTTTTGCTTACAATCTCCCTTCTCGTCCGGTGACCGTTCCTATACTGAGACGAGCATGAGCTTGTCTCTCCTTCGAATGGGAATGGGGTGTGGGGAATGGTACCTGAAATGCACATCATGGATCAACGTCTAATGGACATTTGTCATGGATGCTGCAGTTGAGATTCCTGCATTGCAGAGGGTTGGATTTGATGTCTGTTCCTCTCCCATCCAACTCTACAATTCTATGATTGTATGGTGTCAGGAATGCTGAGTCTCCACCATCCAGACAAACCAGAATGGATTGGATCAAAGGGTTGCTCAGCACCTCTGACACTCTTGCCTACACATCCATGATCAATGCTTCTTTGAGCTTGCCTTCTATCTCTCTCACAGCCTTCAGCACATACTTTTCTGTTGCCTTTCTATCACTTATTGATGGCACTCTGAATATTCTTCAGGCCTGCTAGACTTCTGATGCTTCCACTTACCTGAGAATCTCTTCCTTCCCCTGTGTACCTTTGCCTTGTGTCAATTATAAATCCATCTGTCACTTTGTCATTGAACTCTTTTGTGGCTGAAAGGATTGTCGACCTATTTGAAGCCGCTCACCTAAGCAATGTTTTCATGATCTCCTCTTTCCACTGCAATAAACGCTATCTATCTGCATCATAATTATATTTTTGGTTCTGTTCATTTTTCCTTTATTTTACTCATTTCTAGGTTTCACTCCTAGGCATAGGGGACATGTCTATATTAAACGCATTATTTCTATTAGGTCTACACTGAGTAGAACTTAGCTGGCTACAGCCCTACATCTAAAAAAACAGCCCCCATGTCCTCACATGTATTAATATGTAATAATAATGCTGTAGTTAGTTAGTTATTTCAGCAGCGACAAATACCACTGCTATAAGTATTAGGTAGTTATGATTCTATATGTTTGGATGTGAGGGCAATCAGGCTTTGACATCTGTTTCCCCACTGATCAACAGGTTTGATTCGGCGGATTTGGCTAGCTAGGCAAGTGTCCCCTCCTTCCCTCATCGGTCCATGTGCATCCCTCCCCAAAGCTGCGCGCTCAGAGTTCTGTTTTGCTAGAGTGTGGGTCTGAACCTTAGCATTAGCCTGACCCACCTCACTCCAACCCCAACCTTTTTCACACCTGCCACACACTGGGTCAACGTTTGAATTCAGCTAACAGCTTTAACACTAATCAGTTGTCACCAGTTCAGATCCCATTGGGACATACAGGGGAATTCTTTCTTCTCTCTCTCTCTCTTTGCCCCAACATGCATTCCTTTACACTTGTATGCCTTGAATAGCATTTTCTGTCTGCAGACCATTCACACAGTTTGGAGTTAGCCATGGTGATTTATTTCAATAGGTCTCCTCTGATTCCGAGTATACTTCTTGTCCTCAGTCTGTCTCAGGAGATAATTCAAGAGTGTTCCTTTGGGGGTGAAGTCAAATCATTGTAGAGTTACAGTGCCTTCTGTGACTGTAGAAACCAATGTGGGAGATACACACTTTGTTGCAGCTGGGGCAGATGAAGGCATCTGGTTGTGCTGATGCAGGTATACCATAGTGTTTTTCTTTCTTTCTGTGCTTCTCCAAGTGGTCATTCCTCCTCCAAGTACACACCGAATCAAGCAGATATTGGCAAGTCAGTGGTTTATAAGTTAGATATAACTAACTGTGTGCATTTTTGTTTTTAAATGGGTGCAAATTTAGTTCCTGATGTCCTCATAAAGGAGGGTGGAAGCTCAGGGGCTTCCGGTGTGTTATGGTTTCAGGAAACATAAATGATGAACACATGCCACCATCTTAAACAACAACAACAAATTAATGAAAGACACATCAGTGTTGATCTGACTGGAGTAGAATTAGCTACAGCCAAGGACTATAATATCTGAAATGGGAGCGTGCAAGAGGTTATAATTTGGTTACCCTATAATAATATGAGGAGACCTTATAATATGCTTGCAGCCTTAGAAAATAACATAGGCCAATGTAGCTTTGTGCAGCAAAGGTGATACTCAGCTGACATTCAGACGTGACTTCCTTCTTCTAAGAAACTGTATAAAAGCACACGGCACAGAACACCGATCTCATCAGACGCAAGCACCTTCTCTCCGTCTTCTGCTACTGCTCTTGGTAAGTTCTTTTCATTCATTCTAATTCTGTACGTGTGGGTGAAATAATGAAATCACTAGCCACAATGGCTATTCTTTGCCCCCGTGGTTGGAAGCTGAATGCACCTGAATGCCAGTTGCTGGAATTCTCAGGAGGAGAGAGTTGCTCTCATGCTCTGGTCTATCCTGCTTTTGGGTTTTCCTGAAGATGCATCTATCTGGTTGGTGATTGTGAGAACAGAATGTCATTTGCTGACCCAGAAGGTTTTTTCTAATGTTCCTAAATATCAGATTTTAGGTCGAGTGGTGTGAGCCACATCCTAGTAAGGGGTGGGGGAATCTCTTCATTTTGGTTTCCTCCCAGATATTTTTTCCCTCTTTCTCTCTCTCTGTCTCTCCCTCTCTCCCTCTCCCTCTCTCCCTGACCTTACCAGTATTAACTTTAGTTCCTGACAGTTTCATACAACTGGCCTGACCTAGCAGGCCCCTCTTATGTCCATTCGTGTTTTGTAAAAATTAGGTAAAATTGCCTGTATATGAAAACTGAAACTAATTTCTTTCTCCATCCCACGCTGAGAGTAGTTCCAGTTTTGCATACCCTCCAACATTTCTTCTATGAAAATAGGGACATCCAGTGCTTTCTTTCTGGAAAATTAGGTGCCAGTACTCACCATGAAGTTGTTACAGTAAGTGCCACAATTTTTAATGAGAGAGAGAGAGGAGAGAGAGAGAGGAGATAGAGAGGGGAGAGAGAGAGGGGTGTCGGTACTAAGTACCCTTGAGTAGCCTCTGGGGGGGAAAGGCACTGGGGACATCCTACGCCTTGTTGTTGTTTAGTCATTTAGTTGTGTCCAACTCTTCGTGGCCCCATGGACCAGAGCACGCCAGGCACTCCTATCTTCATCCTATACCATAACAACAATAATTTTACTATCTAAATCCTACTTTTCTGACAGGGTTGCCCCAGGCCCTCTAGAAGGATACCAATATATACAAAAACCTAATAAAACATTAAACATTAAAAAAAAAACACTTCCCCATAAAGGGATGTCTCTAGATGCCATTGTCTCAGGGGGTAATATAACTCCATAGCCTCCAGCATTTCTCCGATGAAAATAGGGTCATCCTAAGGTTAAGCAGGACATTCCAGGATCAAATCAGAAACAAGGATGGCTTCTGTACATCCGGGAATGTTCCTGGAAAATAGGGACACTTGGAAGGTCTGCACATGTTTGCAGGATGAGTGCCCCAAAACAGGAAGAGGAAAGGGCATGGTTGACTCGCACCCACAAAGGTGGGTACCAGCTCTTGGTCCATCTTGATCAGCACTGTGAACAGGAATGGACAGTAGCTCTCCGGGTTTTCAGGCAGGAGTCTCTCCCAGCCCTTCCAGGACATGCCAGGGATTGAACTTGTGACCTCCTTTGTGCAAGGAAGATGCTCTACCACTGAGCTATGCCCTGTCCCTCTTTATTATTTGATTACTGGCTGTGGCCACCTTTTTTCTTCTTTCCTGCACCCTGCAAACCTTAGATATTGCCTCATTCTATGCCATTTGCCAGGTGTCTTTTGTGAGACACCTAATGAGAGTCAAGAGCAGAGGTATCCACTAAACATTGTGCAGTTCAACTCTGATCATTCTGAAACTTTGGCAGCATTAGCTGGGCCTGGTGGGAGTTGCATGCCAACAATGTCTAGAGGACACCATGTTGGTCACTCCTAATATAGGGGATCTCATCCACAAAGCTCTTCCACAAAGCACCAGCCTCTATAATTTTCCTTTTAACATGGTCTCTCTCCTCTGCTTCAACGTCCCTCATTTTTGCACAGGTCTCCTAGGGTGGACTTCAGCAACCTCTTCCTCAACTGATTTCTTCCACTAACTCTTGCCTGTAACTTGTCATTTCAGACCCAGCTCCATCGCTCCAAGATGTCTTGCCAGCCCTGCTGCATCCCGTCCTGTGCCCCATCTTGTGTCAGCTACCCGGTCGGTGGTCTGGGCTCACTGTGTTCACCTTGTGGGGGCTTGTCATCCTACGGCGGCGGAGTGTCATCGAGTAGCCTCGGTCTAACCTCTGGGGCCAATGTTAGCTGCCTCAGTCAGATACCATCATCTGAAGTAGTCATCCAGCCACCTCCCATTTGTGTCGTAATCCCAGGAGCAGTCCTGGCTGCCAGCTGCGAGCCAGTTCGAGTGGGGGGACACACCGCCTGTGGTGGAGGCTCCAGCGGAAGCTCATATGGCCGGTTGGGTCTGTGCGAACCCCGTGGAATTGCCAGGGTGTGTCGTTCTCCCTGTTAAGATCACAGTCAATCTCCACAACAGAAGAATTGGGGGGGGGGGTAACCTGGAAACTCCAAATATGGATTCATGGCTGATGATGATGTAATAGGCCTGGGTGTCATCAGTGCTGAGCCCCCTCAATCCACAACACTGACAGCTGGATCTGTGGTTGTTCAGCATTCCTGACGCTTTTGTCCATGTCTATGCTAGATTGTAGCTCTGCTGCTTTGACTTCTTGACTTCTCCTCCTGAGCTTGCTTTTACTTAACTCAAAGTTAAAAAACAACAACTGCAAAGGCATTAAATAATATCTCCTTCTTTGGTTCTCTGTATGTTCAACTATTCTGAAGGTTGGCCAAGTTTTTTGATGCCTCAACTGTCCTGCTAAACTCATGCCATTCGCTTTGTGCTGTTATCTCTCAGATTAAAATATTTTTGTTCCCTTTGACATTTGCTTGCCAGGCAAGTGTTTTCACATTCTGCTTTTGTCATTCATTAAAGCTTATCTGCCTGCATTTGAAAGAGAAAAAAGAAACCCTGTTGTGTTGCTTCTCATTTGGGTTGGGGGACACCTTTTTTTGGACCGCACTGAATATCCATCTCATTCAGTAGCTGATGGATGCCCCAGAGAAACTGCTTGGCAAGTTGTATGAGCATCAACCATCCCTATATGTTTCTGCCACCTGATACTTAGATATATGCTTCTCTATGTCTGTGTAGTTTCTAATTTTCTTAGATATAGTATAGGAGAAAGAAATTCAGTTATAATGATCAAACATGACCCTCTGGAAAAACTGTCTGCGGACAAACGGCGGCTCCCTCGGCGAGTAAAGGGAGATGAGTGCCGCAACCCCAGAGTCGATTGCAACTGACCGCAGAGTGCCCTATTCCCAGCTGGAGGTGCTGAAATGCAGAACATGAGTCCAACTGTGATTTGTACCATGGAGAGCTCTCAATGAATTGTTTGCTGGTAACCAAGGCCAACAGGCTAGGCTATTGGACAGCAAATATCTCTTTCTCTTTTTCTCAAGTGCAGCCATAAGACCAAGAAGGGAGGGGTGACTAAAGATGGATGATATACTGGACTGCCCAGTAGAAAGAAATATCGGTTCATCACCCACCTCCAGTAAAGGAAAACGTACCTCTGACCATCAGGTCCAGTCACAGACGACTCTGGGGTTGTGACTCTCATCTTGCTTTACTGGCTGAGGGAGCCGGCGTTTGTCTGCAGACAGCTTCCGGGTCATGTGGCCAGCATGACTAAGCTGCTTCTGGAGAAACTAGAGCAGCACACAAAAACTCCATTTACCTTCCTGCTGGAGAGGTATCTATTTATCTACTTGCACTTTGACGTGCTTTTGAACTGCTGAGTTGGCAGGAGCTGGGTCTTACAATCTCCCTGTCACTTTGTCATTGAACTCTTTTGTGGCTGAAAGGATGGTCAACCTATTTGAAGCCACTCACCTAAGCAATGTTTTCATGATCACTTCTTTCCACTACAATTTTGTTGTTGTTCAGTCGTTCAGTCGTGTCCGACTTTTCGTGACCCCATGGACCAGAGCACGCCAGGCACGCCTATCCTTCACTGCCTCCCGCAGTTTGGCCAAACTCATGTTAGTAGCTTCGAGAACACTGTCCAACCATCTCATCCTCTGTCGTCCCCTTCTCCTTGTGCCCTCCATCTTTCCCAACATCAGGGTCTTTTCCAGGGAGTCTTCTCTTCTCATGAGGTGGCCAAAGTACTGGAGCCTCAACTTCAGGATCTGTCCTTCTAGTGAGCACTCAGGGCCGATTTCCTTGAGAATGGATAGGTTTGATCTTCTTGCAGTCCATGGGACTCTCAAGAGTCTCCTCCAGCACCATAATTCAAAAGCATCAATTCTTCGGCGATCAGCCTTCTTTATGGTCCAGCTCTCACTTCCGTACATCACTACTGGGAAAACCATAGCTTTAACTATACGGACCTTTGTTGGCAAGGTGATGTCTCTGCTTTTTAAGATGCTGTCTAGGTTTGTCATTGCTTTTCTCCCAAGAAGCAGGCGTCTTCTAATTTCGTGACTGCTGTCACCATCTGCAGTGATCATGGAACCCAAGAAAGTGAAATCTCTCACTGCCTCCATTTCTTCCCCTTCTATTTGCCAGGAGGTGATGGGACCAGTGGCCATGATCTTAGTTTTTTTGATGTTGAGCTTCAGACCATATTTTGCGCTCTCCTCTTTCACCCTCATTAAAAGGTTCTTTAATTCCTCCTCACTTTCTGCCATCAAGGTTGTATCATCAGCATATCTGAGGTTGTTGATATTTTTTCCGGCAATCTTAATTCCGGTTTGGGATTCATCCAGTCCAGCCTTTCGCATGATGAATTCTGCATATAAGTTAAATAAGCAGGGAGACAATATACAGCCTTGTCGTACTCCTTTCCCAATTTTGAACCAATCAGTTGTTCCATATCCAGTTCTAACTGTAGCTTCTTGTCCCACATAGAGATTTCTCAGGAGACGGATGAGGTGATCAGGCACTCCCATTTCTTTAAGAACTTGCCATAGTTTGCTGTGGTCGACACAGTCAAATGCTTTTGCGTAGTCAATGAAGCAGAAGTAGATGTTTTTCTGGAACTCTCTAGCTTTCTCCATAATCCAGCGCATGTTTGCAATTTGGTCTCTGGTTCCTCTGCCCCTTCGAAATCCAGCTTGCACTTCTGGGAGTTCTCGGTCCACATACTGCTTAAGCCTGCCTTGTAGAATTTTAAGCATAACCTTGCTAGCGTGTGAAATGAGTGCAATTGTGCGGTAGTTGGAGCATTCTTTGGCACTGCCCTTCTTTGGGATTGGGATGTAGACTGATCTTCTCCAATCCTCTGGCCACTGCTGAGTTTTCCAAACTTGCTGGCATATTGAGTGTAGCACCTTAACAGCATCATCTTTTAAAATTTTAAATAGTTCAGCTGGAATATCATCACTTCCACTGGCCTTGTTGTTAGCAAGGCTTTCTAAGGCCCATTTGACTTCACTCTCCAGGATGTCTGGCTCAAGGTCAGCAACCACACTACCTGGGGTGTATGAGACCTCTATATCTTTCTGGTATAGTTCCTCTGTGTATTCTTGCCACCTCTTCTTGATGTCTTCTGCTTCTGTTAGGTCCTTTCCACTTTTGTCCTTAATTGTGGTAATCTTTGTACGAAATGTTCCTTTCATATCTCCAATTTTCTTGAACAGATCTCTGGTTTTTCCCATTCTGTTATTTTCCTCTATTTCTTTGCATTGCTCGTTTAGAAAGGCCCTCTTGTCTCTCCTTGCTATTCTTTGGAAATCTGCATTCAATTTCCTGTATCTTTCACTATCTCCCTCGCATTTTGCTTGCCTTCTCTCCCCCGCTATTTGTAAGGCCTCATTGGACAGCCACTTTGCTTTCTTGCATTTCTTTTTCATTGGGATGGTTTTCGTTGCTGCCTCCTGTATAATGTTACGAGCCTCCATCCACAGTTCTTCAGGCACTCTATCCACCAAATCTAAATCCTTAAACCTGTTCTTCACTTCAACTGTGTATTCATAAGGAATTTGATTTAGATTGTATCTTACTGGCCCAGTGGTTTTTCCTACTTTCTTCAGTTTAAGCTGGAATTTTGCTATAAGAAGCTGATGATCTGAGCCACAGTCAGCTCCAGGTCTTGTTTTTGCTGAGTGTATAGAGCTTCTCCATCTTTGGCTGCAGAGAATATAATCAATCTGATTTCAATGTTGCCCATCTGGTGATGTCCATGTGTAAATTGTAATTTATGTAAAAAATGTAATTATGATGCAGATAGATAGCGTCCACTACAATAAACGCTATCTATCTGCATCATAATTACATTTTTGGTTCTGTTCATTTTTCATTTCTTTTACTCAGGGGCGTTCCTAGCCCCTTGGCTGCCCGGGGTGAGAAGCCAAGAGGCACCCCTGGGGGGCAGGGCATCGCGGCGCGTGCGTGCGTCATGACGTCATGACGCACGCACGGCAACGCCCCGCCCCCGGGGTATGCTGGGCAGGGGCTTGGTGGCCTCGGCGGGCTGCAAAGAGCCCTGAAGCCGCTGCTGTAGCACAAAGGGGTGCCAGGCTGCGGCTTTCGGGGCTCTTTGCAGCCCACCGAGGCTCCTGAAGCGGCGGCCCGGCATCCCCGGGGGCGGGGCATCGCTGCGTGTGCATCATGACGCACGCGCGGCGACGCCCCGCCCCCGGGGATGCCGGGCCGCCGCTTCGGGAGCCTCGTCCGTGCAGCGCTGCTGCTCCCGGGGTGACGGAGGGAGCGGCGGCGCGTGGGAGTGGTGGGAGGGGCCGCCGCTTGTCACCCCACGCGCCGCCGCTCCCTCCGTCACCCCGGGAGCAGCAGCACCACACACACCCGCCTAGGGGCGGCCCGCCCCCACCGCCCCCACCCTACGACGCCCCTGCTTTTACTCATTTCTAGGTTTCACTCCTGGGCATAGGGGGCATGTGTATATTAGACACATTATTTCCAATAGGTCTACACTGAGTAGAACTTAGCTGGCTACAGCCCTACATCTAAAAAGAACAGCCTCCATACACCTATATATATGTGTGTGTGTGTGTGTTCCCATTGCGTGTTTGTTGGTAACACCCTTGCACCGTAACCGCTGAAGAGAATCGCATCTGATTAGGACTCAGCATTCCATGCCCATTGGAGAAGGATATGGCAAAATTAAATTACAAAAAACCCACACCTGTCGTACCTAAAATAAAGGATAAATGCCAAAAAAAATGTCGCACACATTAGACATCACCAGCAAAACAGCACCCTCTATTGATGGCTACACTGGTATTGCAGCTAAAAAGTTAAACATTGGCACCACTATTAGATGCCACAGGAAAAACATCGCCCTCTAGCGACGGCTATACTGGTACTGCAATTAATACAGCTTCCCCCTGGCAGAGCTCCGTCAACCATTTGCAATATCACAAACCGGTAATTGAAAAAGGGGGATGGGATGGAAAAGGGGCTAATTGAAAATGTGTGTAGGGGGGTCAATGAGGGTAATTGAAAACAGGGGGAAGAGGGTAATTGAAAACGGGGGGGAGGGTAATTGAAAACGTGGGGGGGGAGAAGGGGCAGACGGAAGTTGAACAGGGGAACTTCTTCAATTTCACAAAATCAGCCGCAGCAACGTGGGGTCGGGTCAGCTAGTATTATATAAAAGGGTCCTCACATGTAATAATATAAATCAGAAATATAAATCAGAAATTGATTCGGCTCATCTGGCTAGCTAGGCAAGTGTCCCCTCCCTTTCTCACCAGTCCATGTGCACCCCGCCCCCCAAGCTGCATGCTCAGTGAAAGAGGATGGCCATCCCAGATAGGAGGGCATGCAATGTTTGAATAGAAGTAAAGTGGAAAGAAGGGGTGCTCTCTCCCTCTCCCACAGACCGAGAACACGGCTAGGGAAAGATTCCATTCACCACAGAGAAAGGGAAAAATGCCAGTTCTCTATGAGTGTGTCCGATGTACATTCCAAACCTGACAGTGTGCTTCATTCAGCCAGGAATCATTGGTTGGAAGAATCCTAGAGAGAGTTGCACATTCTGCCTGGGGACATTGTTCGATGATGAGCACTTTGAACTGGGTGCCTAGTGAAGTACATTACACAGAGGAGTGGTCATCATTTCACAATTAGCCATCCTCTCTCAGCGTCATCAGACGTTACAGTGCAACATCAGAGGGTCCTTAGATAAGCATTTCAAAGATTTGAAACATGATTGTGAAGAGGTTCCAATAAAGCAAAACAAACCACCACAAACTGGCTAATAAATGTAAAAAGGAATTTACTAGGATAATAGCTGAATAAAGGTTAACTAATGACCATTCACACAACCAAAAACATGTTACAATGCCATGTGCAGATCAATAGTGGTTTTACCAAACACAGGGAATAGATTATAGACTATATGCTCAGTGATCATTCCAATGTCTGAACAACTGAACCATTCAACAAATGGCTAAGGTCCAAGCATTGAACAGTATCCCGATGTCAAGAGAAAAATGTAAAGAAGGTTCAAAACGGTTTATAAAAGATGAACTAAATGGAGAATTCTTCAGCAGGTCTAAGGTTGACACCACCGTGATGAAATTAACATGGGTGGTTGAAGGAAGGAGCTGGATGGAATGTTATTGCGTTGGTCTTACATAACCACCACCATGATGGGCGAGTAAAAGAGGACCTGTCCTCTGGATTAGCAACAGGTTTCGCCACAAAGCTCCATCAGTTCGAGGTTAATCAGACAGAAGTGTTAACACAAAAGAAGAAAATATTCACAGGCACAGCGTGGTGGTTATATAAGAGCTATGCAAGAACATTTCATCCAGCATATTGGGTCACAGTGCAAAAAAGAATATGAGCGTTGCCTCCATCCTGTTTTGAATGAAATCCATTCATTAGCATGCCTGCAATCTGAAGCCTGTAGGACTGCCATGGAATCTGTTCCAAGAATATCCCTTTCATTCCCAGCCAAGTTACATGTACGTTTGGCATTCTACCTCATTGTGGGAAGCTCTGTGTTATTTTTAATTTGTTTGTAGCATTATTGGTTTTCTCACTACTGTTTCAGAGCCAAGATAATTGCTGAATGATGGCAAGCATTTGCAGTGGAATGCCTGGTATCTGCCAGCTCAGTGATGTCCAATTCCATGTCTGTGCAAGGCGCAGATGTATTCAGTCCCTCTTTTTGTTGTTGTTGTTGTTGTTGGGGAGAGATGGGGACAACCACTAGCTCTTGAGGGAGATGGAAGATAAAGGAGAGATTAGAGAAGCCTCCTCCTTTTTCCTTTTTCTCAGACTTTCAAGATAAAAAAACCCAAATGCCTAGATTCACAAAAACATTGAACACATTGGGGAACCGACAAGTCTACCATCTTCTTTGTAACTGTTATTGTGTGTGTGTAATTATCATCTCTTAGAAACAATTTATGTTGAAAACATATACCAGGCTAAACATTAGCAGATATCAAGAGAGGCAGAGATCAAGCAAAGTACAGTGGACGCTTGGGTTGCGAATGCGATCCATGCAGGAGGTGCGTTCACAATTTGCAGCTTCCGCAACCTGCAGCGTTGCATCTGTGCATGTGCGGGTCGCGATTTGCTGCTTCTGAACATGCGCAAAGTGCAATATAGTGCTTCTGCACATATACGGGGGACGAAACCCGGAAGTTATCAGTTCCAGTACTTCCAGGTTTGGCGCTGAGTCAAACCGGAAACTCGTAACCCGCAGTGTTCTCAACATGAGGTATGACTGAACACTTGTACCTCCGGTAACAGACGCTTCAGGTTACAGACACTTCAGGTTACAGACACTTCAGGTTACAGACGCTTCAGGTTACAGACTCCGCTAACACTTTTAAGAACTTTGCTTCAGGATGAGAATAGAAATTGGGTGGCAGCAGCGGGTGGCCCCATTAGCTAAAGTGGTACCTCATTTTAAGAACAGTTTCAGGTTAAGAACGTCCTCCAGAAGAAATTAAGTTGTTAATTCGAGGTACCACTGTATAAGGAACATTGCAGATGAGAATACTTATTTTATCTGAAAATGAAACCCCAGAAACCTTGAGATTTTGATTAAAAAACTGAGCATTTTAAAATCTGAAAACAATGGATGTGACCAGTGCTTTTTTTCTAAAACAATATCTAGAGCTACTGTCATTTTCCTACTGAAATTGAAATACTGCCCCGCAGTGAGGCCAAACTCAGACCTTAAACACACAATGTTTAGGGGTATGCGTCCCTCTGAATACCCGCAGAAAAAAAGCACTGGGTGTGATGCACATTGGCGTCCTTTTGTATGATCACATAAGGGTTGAGACAATGTGGCATTAGTAATTAAGGATATGTTCTTCCAACAAAGGCATCCAACCAGGGACCATAATAATCTCTAATGAAATATAAACTCTTGAATGAGATTACACTGTTCCCCCGTGGGATTAATTATTGAAAGAAAATTGTTTGTGAGATTTCTAGGCATTTGTTCCAAGTGTCCATTAGGAAAGAGCTATGCTGATTCAAGGCGTGGAAGCCAGAAGCAAATGGTATATATGCTCCAGACATTTCTGTGTTCCTCACCAGTGTCTTCCAGCTTTCCTTGACTTTGGTTGCTCAGCCTTTCCTGCTGTTGGTAAGTTTTATTTAAAACAAAGCTTTCCCAGGAAAAGGGCACGGAGGTATTCTGTGACTCTGGAGGAGATTCTCTAGGGCAGGGGTGTCCAACCCCCAAGAGACTGCAATCTACTCAAAGATTTAAAAACTGGCAGTCATCAACCCCCTTTTGGGGGGTTCGGGTCAAAATTGTTGAGTTTTTTTCAGAGAGGAGGTAAAATGTTCAGCTTTTTTTTTAATGGAACCACAGTTGCAGTTGTTCAGTTTCTTTGTGGGGAGACAATGATCTACCAGAGATCTACCACAGACGTCCTGTGATCTACTTGTAGATCACGATCTACCTGTTGGACATGCTTGCTCTAGGGATTGTGTATTGAAAACACAAGGAACAGCTAAAGCTAATTCTGGTCATCTGCATACTATCCCTTGCTGCTGCCTGTAGGACTAATTGCAGTCATTAACAGTCGTCAATAGGTTTACCATATGCATTGAGTCAACCACCCATCTCCTACTGATGTCCTGAGAAACACCCCTCTGCCACTGTATATCAGGGTTGGGAGACTTCTGTTTCAGAGTATCTGAAGAAGTGCGCATGCACATGAAAGCTTATACCTAAAACAAACTTAGTTGGTCTCTAAGGTGCTATTTTGGACGCGGGTGGCTCTGTGGTCTAAACCACTGAGCCTAGGTCGGCAGCTCGAATCCCCGCGATAGGGTGAGCTCCCGTTGCTTGGTCCCAGTTCCTGCCCACCTAGAAGTTCGAAAGCACGCGGTGCAAGTAGATAAAGAGGTACCGCTGCAGCAGGAAAATAAACGGTGTTTCTGTGTGCTGCTCTGGTTCACCAGAAGCTGCTCAGTCATGCTGGCCACATGACCTGGAAGCTGTCTGCAGACAAATGCCAGCTCCCTCGGCCTATAGAGTGACATGAGCGCACAACGTCAGAGTTGTCCATCACTGGTCAGGAGCACATTTACCTTTAAGGTGGTACTAGACAATTTTTTATTTTTGAGGAACAGGGTAATGAGAAAGTTGCAAGCTTTCACATTTGTCTCATAGATTTGGTGTGAATTGCAGCAGAAACCTGAAAATAGTTACGTAGCTGGAATAGTGTAATGGATTTGTTTTAGCCTGAGTGGATTGTCTGATCCAGGGACACAAAATGCGTTATAAGGAATGAGGATTCACTCCATGCACATAGTAAGGGCAATCCAGCTGTACCTTGGTTTTCATACAGCATAGTTCTCAAACGTTTTGGCTCCTGAACGCCCGAATTCCAGAAGTGACCGTTCTGCTTTGTGAACTATTTTTGGAAGCCGAACATCCGATGTGGATTCTGCGGCTTCTGATCGGATGCAGGAGGTTCCTGCACCCCATCAGAAACCGTGCTTTGTTTTCTGAACGTTTCTGAAGTAGAATGGACTTCCGGAATGGATTCTGTTCTACTTTCGAGGTACAGCAGTACAGGAGAGTTTCTTTTTTTAATCTGACTATGCCTTTAACAAAGTAACCAAGGACCACCTAAGGTCACTAGTCACTCTTTGAACTTGTATATCCCCCTCCTCAAATTTGTAGTTTTGACCCACCTCATGCCGTTACCACATAGGTGTGTGAGAAAGCAAGACCTCATTCTCCACACACACTCAAACACACACAAACAAAATGGGAGGATGAGTTTTTGTCTGCCACCTGTCTGTATATCACCTTTTAAAAAAATCTATCTGCTTGCTGTATTTTCCTATTTGCTGTGAGAAATTGAACACCGCTTTCAGAAAAGATTTTCCATGTTATTTTTTCCAGTTTCACACCAGTTCTTCTACGATGACTACAACTATGACACCCCTTAAGACAGTCGGAATGCCTGTTGAAATTAACATGCTAGAAGCCGACGGAACAACTAGCACGATGACAGTAAGGTTGATGATGGAGCTTGAGTTTTCAAATCTGGAAGCAATCTCCACTCTCCCCCTCACCAGCGCTACCCAGCTACTCAGGCTAACATTCTCCCTTCTCGTCCGGTGACCGTTCCTATACTGAGACGAGCATGAGCTTGTCTCTCTTTCGAATGGGATTGTGATCCCCCACAGGAATGGGGTGCGGGGAATGGTATCTGAAATGGATCAACGTCTAATGGACATTTGTCATGGATGCTGTAGTTGAGATTCCTGCATTGCAGAGGGTTGGACTTGATGTCCCTTCCTCTCCCATCCAACTTTACAATTCTATGATTGTATGGTGTCAGGAATGCTGAGTCTCCACCATCCAGACAAACCAGAATGGAGTGGATCAAAGGGTTGCTCAGCACCTCTAACTCTTTTGCCTACACATCCATGATCAATGCTTCTTTAAGCTTTCTCATAAGACCTTCAGCACATACTTTTCTGTTGCCTTTCTATCACTCATTGATGGCACTCTGAATCCGCTTCAGGCCTGCTAGACTTCTGATGCTTCCACTTACCTGAGAATCTCTTCCTTCCCCTGTGTACCTTTGCCTTGTGTCAATTATAAATCCATCTGTCACTTTGTCATTGAACTCTTTTGTGGCTGAAAGGATGGTCAACCTATTTGAAGCCGCTCACCTAAGCAATGTTTTCATGATCTCCTCTTTCCACTGCAATAAACGCTATCTATCTGCATCATAATTATATTTTTGGTTCTGTTCATTTTTCATTTCTTTTACTCATTTCTAGGTTTCACTCCTAGGCATAGTGGGCATGTCTATATTGAACACATTATTTTCAGTACTTCTACACTGAGTAGAATTTAGCTGGCTACAGCCCTACATCTAAAAAGAACAGCCCCCATATATATTATATAAAAGGGTCCTCACATGTAATAATATAAATCAGAAATGTAGGGAACATAATGCTGTAGTTAGCTAGTTATTCCAGCAGCAACAAACATCACAGCTATAAGTATTAGGTAGTTATGATTTTATACGCTTGGATGTGAGGACGATCTTACTGTGACATCTGTTTCCCCATTGATCGCCAGGGTTGATTTGGCTGATCTGGCTAGCTAGGCAAGTGTCCGTCCCCCCTCATCTGTCCATGTGCATCTCCCCCCTCCAAAGCTGTATGGTCAGTGAAGGAGGATGGCCATCCCAGATAGGAGTGCACCGTTCTTCGGTCAAGGGCATACAATGTTTGAATAGAAGTAAAGTGCAAAGAAGGGGTGCTCTCTCTGTCTCTCTCCCCCGCCCGCAGACCTAGAACATGGCTAGGAAAATATTCCATTCACCACAGAGGAAGGGGGAAATGCCAGTTCTCGAAGAGTGTGTCAGATGTACATTCCAAACCTGACAGTGTGCTTCATTCAGCCAGGAATCATTGGAAGAAGCCCAGAGAGAGTTGCACATTCTGCCTGGGGACATTGTTCGATGATGAGCTTTGAACTGGGTGCCTAGTGAAGTACGTTACACAGAGGAGTGATTGTCATTTCACATTTAGCCAGTCTCTCTCAGCGTCATAAACTTTACAGTGCAACATCAGAGGGTCCTTAGATAAGCATTTCAAAGATTTGCAACCTGACTGTGAAGAGGTTCTGACATTTGCTGTCACTCAGCAGCTGAGACACCACACACAGCTGAGAAGAGGGACCCAGGAGTGTGGTAAATAAGGATGCTGAGACTGTCCTCTGCAAGTAAGGGCAGCACTTTAGAGTATTCTGGCTGGGTCCCGGCAAGAAGAACATTTCTGTGGCGCCTTGGCATTGTGAAGGTATACAGGCAAAACAACAACAACAACACGGAGGATGGTTTAAAGAAGGGGACATTTGTGAGGGAAAGTGGAAGAGGAGGAGGAAAAAGAGGCAACCTACAAAAGCAGTCTGAGCTATGTCAGCAATGACAGTGTGGATGTGAAAGAGGAAGAGTTGTTAGACAGGTTGAGGATTGCCATTCCTAGTGGTGAGCAGGAAAGTGGGAGGAGGGTGAAAGAGGAAGCAAGAGAGAACACAGTACACAAAGCATCAAGAGAAGGACTGGATAAGGTTGATATGGGATTGATGCCCATTTCCACAACAAACCATTCCCCCAAATAACTCCCACCTGAGATTTTCACTTATGGCAGTGATGCAGATCAGTGCTGTACTGGAGGTAGGTAAGTGGCTGGCGCTGTGATCTAAACCACTGAGCCTTGGGCTTGGCGATTGCAAGGTCTGCAGTTCAAATCCACGTAACAGGGTGAGCTCCCGTAGCTCGGTCCCAGATCCTGCCAACCTTGCAGTTTGATAGCACGTCAAAGTGCAAGTAGATAAATAGGTACTGCTCTGGCAGAAGGTAAACAGTGTTTCCATGCTCTGTTCTATTTTCACCAGAGGTGGCTTAGTCATGCTGGCCACATGACCTGGAAGCAGTCTGCAGACTTACTCCAGCAACCCCAGAGTTGTCTGTGACTGCGCCTAATGGTCAGGGGTTACCTTTACCTTTACCTTTACTGGAGGTGGGTGATGAACTGATATTTCTTTCTACTGGGCAGTCCAGTATATCAGCCATCTTTAGTCACCCCTCCCTTCTTGGTCTTATGGCTGCACATGAGAAAAAGTGAAAGAGACATTTGCTGTCCTACAGCCTAACCTGTTGGCCTTGGTTGTTGTTGTTGTTGTTGTTCAGTCGTGTCCGACTCTTCATGACCCCATGGACCAGAGCACGCCAGGCACGCCTATCCTTCACTGCCTCTCGCAGTTTGGCCAAACTCATGTTAGTAGCTTCGAGAACACTGTCCAACCATCTCATCCTCTGTCGTCCCCTTCTCCTTGTGCCCTCCATCTTTCCCAACATCAGGGTCTTTTCTAGGGAGTCTTCTCTTCTCATGAGGTGGCCAAAGTACTGGAGCCTCAACTTCAGGATCTGTCCTTCTAGTGAGCACTCAGGGCTGATTTCTTTAAGAATGGATAGGTTTGATCTTCTTGCAGTCCATGGGACTCTCAAGAGTCTCCTCCAGCACCATAATTCAAAAGCATCAATTCTTTGGCGATCAGCCTTCTTTATGGTCCAGCTCTCACTTCCATACATTACTACTGGGAAAATGATAGCTTTAACTATGCGGACCTTTGACGGCAAGGTGATGTCTTTGCTTTTTATGATGCTGTCTAGGTTTGTCATTGCTGGTACAAATTACAGTTTGGACTCATGTTCTGCATTTCAGCGCCTCCTGCTGGGAACAGGGCAGTCTGCAGCCTTAAAAGGTAAAATAGTAAAAGACCCCTGACAGTTAAGTCCAGCCGCAAATGACTTTGGGGCACTCATCTCGCATTACTGGGTAAGGGAGCCGCCGTTTGTCCGCAGACAGTTTTTCCAGAGGGTCATGTTTGATAATTACAACTGAATTTATTTCCCTTATACTATATCTAAGAAATTTAGAAATTACACACACAGAGAGAAGCATACATCTAAGTATCAGGTGGCAGAAACATATAGGGATGGTTGATGCTCATACACTTTGCCCAGCAGTTTCTCTGGGACATCCATCAGCTACTGAATGAGATGGATATTCAGTGCGGTCCAAAAAAAGGTGTCCCCCCAACCCAAATGAGAAGCAACACAACAGGATTTCTTTTTTCTCTTTCAAATGCAGGCAGATAAGCTTTAATGAATGACAAAGGCAGAATGTGAAAACACTTGCCTGGCAAGCAAATGTCAAAGGGAACAAAAATATTTTAATCTGAGAGATAACAGCACAAAGCGAATGTCATGAGTTTAACAGGACAGCTGAGGCATCAAAAAACTTGGCCAACCTTCAGAATAGTTTAACATACAGAGAACCAAAGAAGGAGATATTATTTAATGCCTTTGCAGTTGTTGTTTTTTAACTTTGAGTTAAGTAAAAGCAAGCTCAGGAGGAGAAGTCGAGAAGTCAAAGCAGCAGAGCTACAATCTAGCATAGAGATGGACACAAGCGTCAGGAATGCTGAACAACCACAGATCCAGCTGTCAGTGTTGTGGATTGAGGGGGCTCAGCACTGATGACACCCAGGCCTATTACATCATCATCAGCCATGAATCCATATTTGGAGTTTCCAGGTTACCCCCCCCCCCAATTCTTCTGTTGTGGAGATTGACTGTGATCTTAACAGGGAGAACGACACACCCTGGCAATTCCACGGGGTTCGCACAGACCCAACCGGCCATATGAGCTTCCGCTGGAGCCTCCACCACAGGCGGTGTGTCCCCCCACTCGAACTGGCTCGCAGCTGGCAGCCAGGACTGCTCCTGGGATTACGACACAAATGGGAGGTGGCTGGATGACTACTTCAGATGATGGTATCTGACTGAGGCAGCTAACATTGGCCCCAGAGGTTAGACCGAGGCTACTCGATGACACTCCGCCGCCGTAGGATGACAAGCCCCCACAAGGTGAACACAGTGAGCCCAGACCACCGACCGGGTAGCTGACACAAGATGGGGCACAGGACGGGATGCAGCAGGGCTGGCAAGACATCTTGGAGCGATGGAGCTGGGTCTGAAATGACAAGTTACAGGCAAGAGTTAGTGGAAGAAATCAGTTGAGGAAGAGGTTGCTGAAGTCCACCCTAGGAGACCTGTGCAAAAATGAGGGACGTTGAAGCAGAGGAGAGAGACCATGTTAAAAGGAAAATTATAGAGGCTGGTGCTTTGTGGAAGAGCTTTGTGGATGAGATCCCCTATATTAGGAGTGACCAACATGGTGTCCTCTAGACATTGTTGGCATGCAACTCCCACCAGGCCCAGCTAATGCTGCCAAAGTTTCAGAATGATCAGAGTTGAAGCACATGATGTTTAGTGGGGCAGGGCATAGCTCAGTGGTAGAGCATCTTCCTTGCACAAAGGAGGTCACAAGTTCAATCCCTGGCATGTCCTGGAAGGGCTGGGAGAAATTCCTGCCTGAAAACTTGGAGAGCTACTGTCCATCCCTGTTCACAGTGCTGACCATGATGGACCAAGAGCCGGTACCCACCTTTGTGGGTGCGAGTCAACCATGCCCTTTCCTCTTCCTGTTTTGGGCCACTCATCCTGCAAACATGTGCAGACCCTCCAAGTGTCCCTATTTTCCAGGAACATTCCCGGATGTACAGAAGCCATCCTTGTTTCTGATTTGATCCTGGAATGTCCTGCTTAACCTTAGGATGACCCTATTTTCATCGGAGAAATGCTGGAGGCTATGGAGTTATATTACCCCCTGAGACAATGGCATCTAGAGACATCCCTTTATGGGGAAGTGTTTTTTTAAAAAAATGTTTAATATTTTATTATGTTTTTGTATATATTGGTATCCTCCTAGAGGGGCTGGGGCAACCCAGTCAGAAAAGTAGCATTTAGATAGTAAAATTATTATTGTTATGGTATAGGATGAGGATAGGAGTGCCTGGCATGCTCTGGTCCATGGGGCCACCAAGAGTTGGACACAACTAAACGACTAAACAGCAACAAGGTGTAGGATGTCCCCAGTGCCTTTCCCCCCCAGAGGCTACTCAAGGGTACTTAGTACCGACACCCCTCTCTCTCTCTCCCCTCTCTATCCCCTCTCTCTCTCTCCTCTCTCTCTCTCATTAAAAATTGTGGCACTTACTGTAACAACTTCATGGTGAGTACTGGCACCTAATTTTCCAGAAAGAAAGCACTGGATGTCCCTATTTTCATAGAAGAAATGTTGGAGGGTATGCAAACCCAGAACTACTCTCAGCGTGGGATGGAGAAAGAAATTAGTTTCAGTTTTCATATACAGGCAATTTTACCTAATTTTTACAAAACACGAATGGACATAAGAGGGGCCTGCTAGGTCAGGCCAGTTGTATGAAACTGTCAGGAACTAAAGTTAATACTGGTAAGGTCAGGGAGAGAGGGAGAGGGAGAGAGGGAGAGACAGAGAGAGAGAGAGAGGGAGAAAATATCTGGGAGGAAACCAAAATGAAGAGATTCCCCCACCCCTTACTAGGATGTGTCTCACACCACTCGACCTAAAATCTGATATTTAGGAACATTAGAAAAAACCTTCTGGGTCAGTAAATGACATTCTGTTCTCACAATCACCAACCAGATAGATGCATCTTCAGGAAAACCCAAAAGCAGGATAGACCAGAGCATGAGAGCAACTCTCTCCTCCTGAGAATTCCAGCAACTGGCATTCAGGTGCATTCAGCTTCCAACCACGGGGGCAAAGAATAGCCATTGTGGCTAGTGATTTCATTATTTCACCCACACATACAGAATTAGAATGAATGAAAAGAACTTACCAAGAGCAGTAGCAGAAGACGGAGAGAAGGTGCTTGCGTCTGATGAGATCGGTGTTCTGTGCCGTGTGCTTTTATACAGTTTCTTAGAAGAAGGAAGTCACGTCTGAATGTCAGCTGAGTATCACCTTTGCTGCACAAAGCTACATTGGCCTATGTTATTTTCTAAGGCTGCAAGCATATTATAAGGTCTCCTCATATTATTATAGGGTAACCAAATTATAACCTCTTGCACGCTCCCATTTCAGATATTATAGTCCTTGGCTGTAGCTAATTCTACTCCAGTCAGATCAACACTGATGTGTCTTTCATTAATTTGTTGTTGTTGTTTAAGATGGTGGCATGTGTTCATCATTTATGTTTCCTGAACCCATAACACACTGGAAGCCCCTTAGCTTCCACCCCCGTTTATGAGGACAACAGGAACTAAATTTGCACCCATTTAAAAACAAAAATGCACACAGTTAGTTATATCTAACTTATAAACCACTGACTTGCCAATATCTGCTTGATTCGGTGTGTACTTGGAGGAGGAATGACCACTTGGAGAAGCACAGAAAGAAAGAAAAACACTATGGTATACCTGCATCAGCACAACCAGATGCCTTCATCTGCCCCAGCTGCAACAAAGTGTGTATCTCCCACATTGGTTTCTACAGTCACAGAAGGCACTGTAACTCTACAATGATTTGACTTCACCCCCAAAGGAACACTCTTGCATTATCTCCTGAGACAGACTGTGGACAAGAAGTATACTCGGAATCAGAGGAGACCTATTGAAATAAATGACCATGGCTAACTCCAAACTGTGTGAATGGTCTGTAGAAAAAAAAATGTAATTCAAGGCATACAAGTGTAAAGGAATGCATGTTGGAGCAAAGAAAGAAAGAAAGAAAGAAAGAAAGAAAGAAAGAAAGAAAGAAAGAAAGAAAGAAAGAGAATTCCCCCGTATGTCCCAATGGGATCTGAACTGGTGACAACTGATTAGTGTCAAAGCTGTTCGCTGAATTCAAACGTTGACCCAGTGTGTGCCAGGTGTGAAAAAGGTTGGGGTTGGAGTGAGATGGGTCAGGCTAATGCTCAGGTTCAGACCCACACTCTAGCAATACAGAACTCTGAACCCTAGGCTTTAGTCAACCTTGGTTTGGCTCTGATTGACTCTGATGCCTAGCCTGGGATCTAGGAACAGAGAACTCTGATGTCAGCCCAGTGTGAACCACTGTTCTTATGGACAATGTACAGCAGTAGGAGAAAAAGCTCACAGCGGAGGCAATAATTATATGTTATGTGTTGGAAACGAGATAGGTAGACCACAAGGATGGGTGTTTCCCCCCACCCCCTTTCTGTTCAGAGTTTTGATGATCAGTGGTACAGTTAAGATAATTTTGGACTCTGGATGCAGTTGTTCCGCTGGGGACACCTCTCTTTAATGGATTTCCTGGCCTCTTTCCTGCACACAGTGGGGGGGAAAATTACACACTCATGGGATCTGAACCAGCAGTGAATGACCAGAAACAAGACCTTGGAGTTATAGTAGATCGCTCAGTGAAGGTGTAAGGCAGTTGAGAAAAAGACATATTCCATGCTAGGTGTCATTAGGAAAGGAATACCTGTAGATAAAACTGCTCCTCTGCACACATTCTAGCTTGTCAATATCCTTCTTAAATTGTGGTGGACAGAACTGGCACAATATTCCAGGTGTGGTCTGACCAAGGCAGAATAGAGTAGTACTATTACTTCCCTTGATCTCGACGCTAGACTTCTGTTGATGCAGCCTAGAATAGCATTAGCCTGTTTTGCTTCTGCATCACACTCTTGACTCATAACAAAATCAAAAATTCTTTCCAGTAGCACCTTAGAGACCAACTGAGTTTGTTCTTGGTATGAGCTTTCGTGTGCATGCACACTTCTTCAGATAGCTCTTGACTCATGACTCATGTTAATCTGGTGGTCTATTAAGACTCCTAGATCCTTTTCACATCTACTACTAGTAAGCCACGTGTCCCCCATCTTACATTTGTGTATCTAGTTATCCCTGTCTATGTGCTGAAGCTTACATCTCTCCGTATCAAAATTTATTTGCTTAGTTTTGGCCTAGTTCTCAATCCTGTCAAGGTCACCTTGAATACCAGTTCTGTCTTCTGTGGCATCATTCCTTTATTCAAGTCATTTTAAAATATGTTGAACAATCATGTATCTGTTATTTTCATTACAACTCCAAGAAGGCAGAACACTGCTTTGCTACAAAATCCACAAATGTGCTCTTCTCACCAATTTATAATCAACTAGTGCTTTAAACCCGTTAAATTAACGGGCGCTAGAACATTCCTTCCGGCGTCTCTTCCGTCGCTCTCTCTCCTCTGCCGCTTCGCTTCTGCCCGTGCTCCCTCGGCTACCTTCCGGTCTTCCGCCCGGCCGCGCTCGCTCCCGCCATGGGTCCCCCCGGCTCCCTCGCTGCGCGGCCTTTCCGTTCCGCCCGCCGGCTCCCTCTCTGCCTCGCCCGCCATGCTTCGTGGCTGGGCCGCCCCCAGGAAAGAGCCGCCTGGGGGTTTCTGCTTGATCCCTCGGAGATCCCGGGGCCCCTGCGCTCCCTTGCTCCCACCTGGTAGGCGCCGTAGTTGCTCTCGGGGTCACTGAGCGGCACGCGGCGCCCGAAGTCTCTGTGTTCCAAGTCCCAACGGCTGTCCGTGGGGCACATGCGCAGTAGCGCAATCCCACGGACACAGGGACTGGACACAGAGACACTTGCACTTTATTAGTATAGATAAAATCTCACCAACTTCTAACAAATGTATCACATAGGGGAATGGTTGGCAGGAGCTGGGACAGAGCAACGGGAGCTCACACTGTTGGGGGGATTAGAACTGCCGACCTTCTGATCAGCAATCCCAAGATGCTCAGTGGTTTAGACCACAGCGCCACCCACATCCACAGATTGATTTTAAAAAATAATAATATTCCACATACTTTTTGAATTTAAAAGAAATTTAAACTTTTTTTTAGGGGCAGGGGGAAGAAATGGTCTGGGGTTGGGGGAACCATCCCATTCCTAATTTCCTTTCTGTATCTTATTAGTGCAAGAACGTCCTTCCCTAATATTTCTAATATGGTTTGCTGACTAAAAAAAAAAAAAACCCCATAGGCTTAAAATTTGTAGGAGTGTCTTCTAGGAGTGGCAGCTTCTGGGAAGCTCACATTCCTTTGTATTTCTCCCTTGTTGCTTTAGAACTAAGAGCAGGTGGTCGGGCTAAGATGAGCACCACACCCAGGATCTAAAAGCATCTTTGCCACTGTAGTTCCTTTACAATATTCGGCCGAAACAAAATAAACATTAGCACCTGGTCCTGGTAGTTTAAGTTTATTAATTGATCCTTTCTTGTTGGCAGGTGTAAGCCTCATTATATATATATATATATATATTTAAAAAAATGCTTCAGAAGAGTTTTATTATGAAACCACACCTTTCAGTTATCCTGCCACGGTGATGATTAAAATCGCAGCAATAAAATGTAAGTAGCACCCCTTGCTCAGTGTCATCCACTTACAGATAGCCAAAGGCATTCCTTCTCGCAGAGAGTTAGATCAAAGCAACCGAGAGGCAGCTGGTTTTCGGAGGTGTGTTATAGTTATCTGTGTAAGTCATTCTTCGTCATTAGGGCTCCATGGTTCACCTCTGTATTGGGGTCCTTCATTCCGTGAAATCTCAGGGGTGGGCAGGAGAGGCAGACCATCAATAGGTTAAATAAGTAAAGGTAAAGGACCCCTGGACAGTTAAGTACAGTTACAGGCAACTATGGAGTTGGGGTGCTCATTTGGCTTTCAGGCTGAGGGAGCCAGCGTTTGTCCACAGACAGCTTTCTGGGTCATGTGGCCAGCATGATTAAACTGCTTCTGGTGCAACACAACACCGTGACGGAAACCAGAGTGCATGGAAATGCCATTTACCTTCCCGCCGCAGCGTACCTATTTATCTACTTGCACTGGTGTGCTTTTGAACTGCTAGGTTGGCAGGAGCTGGGACAGAGCAATGGGAGCTCACCCGTTGCGGGGATTTGAACCGACAACCTTCCAATCAGCAAGCCCAAGAGGCTCAGTGGTTTAGACCACAGCGTCAACCGTGTCCCTACAGAGCATCAGTATGAACAGAGGAACCTATTATATCTTGAGGTGACATCCACACCAAATGTTTACCGTACTAGTATGCCACTTTAAACAGTCATGGCTCCCCCCCCCACCAAGAATTCTGGGAGCTGCAGTTTGTTAAGGATGATGAGCGTAATTAGGAGACCCTGTGACCCTCCCAGAGCAACAAATTCCCAGGGTAGTTTAACAATCAATCCCTCTTTCCAGTGAACTCTGGGGATTGTATCCCTGGGAGGTGAATAAGGGAATCCAGACCCTCCAAGTGTCCCAATTTTCCAGGGATGACCCTGTTTTAGAGAAGCTGTCCCTGTTTCTGATGGATCCTGGCATGTCCCACTTTTCCCAAGGATGTCCATATTTTTCATTGGAGAAATGTTGGAGGGTATGGAGTTATCTGACCTCCGAGCTGTCTGAAGGCAATCCTGTATAGGGAAGGGGTTTTATAATGCTGAAAGTTTTATTATGTTTTTATACGTGTCGGAAGCAGTCCCGAGTAGCTGAGGCAACCCAGTAAGATGTCTGACGTATAAATAGTAAAATTATCATTATGGAATGGGGTGTCCCTATTTTCGTTGAAGAAACGGAGGGTATGGGAATCTCCTAGCAACACTCAGCATGTTTAAGAAACTGAGGTTCCCAGGATCCTTTGGGGGGGAGCCATGATTGTTTCACACTGAGAGCCAGTGTGGTGTAGTGGTTAAGAGCGGCAGACTCGTAATCTGGGGAACCGGGTTCGCGTCTCCGCTCCTCCACATGCAGCTGCTGGGTGACCTTGGGCTAGTCACACTTCTCTGAAGTCTCTCAGCCCCACTCACCTCACAGAGTGTTTGTTGTGGGGGAGGAAGGGAAAGGAGAATGTTAGCCGCTTTGAGACTCCTTCGGGTAGTGATAAAGCGGGATATCAAATCCAAACTCTTCTTCTTCTTCTTCTTCATGAGGTATGATGATGCTGTAGATGTAAAGTGCAGGAGGTGGGGTGGCAGCAGCGGCAGTGGGACTAACTTAAATCCTTCAATCTCAATGCCTCTTAGACCATATCTGCACAGTTACCATTCCCATACGTTGTTTATTTATTTATTTTTAAATTATTAATATGTTTATATCTTACCTTTTCTCCAAGGAGCTCAAGGTGGCATACATAGTCCCCCCCCCTTTTATTTTGTCCTTACAACAACCCTATGAAGTAGGTTGATCTGAGAAACTGTGACTAGCCAAGATCACCCAGTGAGCTTCTTGGTCAAGTGAGGACTGAACTCTGGTCTTCCAGGTCCTTGTCCGACACTCTTAACCACTACACCACACTGGCTCCCCAGGTTCCCTGTGAAGAGGGTTTGATTGCTAAACCACTCTGGGAATGGTAGCTCTGTGAGGAGGAATAGGAGTCTCCTAACAACGCGGGTGGCGCTGTGGTCTAAAACCACTGAGCCTCTTGGGCTTGCTGATCAGAAGGTCGGCGGTTCGAATCCCTGCGATAGGGTGAGCTCGCATGGCTCGGTCCCAGCTCCTGCCAACCTAGCAGTTCAAAAGCACATAAAAGTGCAAGTAGATAAATAGGTACCACTCCGGCGGGAAGGTAAACTGCTGCTCTGGTTCGCCAGAAGCGGCTTAGTCATGCTGCACACATGACCCGGAAAAACTGTCTGCAGACAAACGCCGACTCCCTCGGCATGTAAAGCGAGATGAGCGCCACAACCCCAGAGTCATTCGTGACTGGACTTAACTGTCAGGGGTCCTTTAACAACGCTCTGCGCCATTAACAAACCACAGGTCCCAACATTATTTGTGGGAAGCCATGACTCTTTAAAGTGGTATCCTAGTGCTTTAAATGTGTGGTGTGGGTGCAACCCAACTTTGTTGGACAGAAATGCTGGGGTAGAGATATTTCAATATAGAAATAAATAAGGCATTCATAGAAATGAGAAGCAGAGCCATTGGTTCAATCCCAGCTGGGGCTGTTGGGATTTGGAGTACAAGAACATCTGCAGAACCACAGATTCTTAGTCACCACCTTCCAGGGATTTACCACCTGATCCAGTCTCTCATGCCTTTCCACCATTTTTTTTTTAAATAATATAGCAATTATATCCCACCTTTTCCTCCATGGAGCTCAAGATGCAGAACCCTTATTATTTAATATCCACAACAACCCTGTGAGGTAGGTTAGGCTGAAAGCCAGTGACTGGCCCAAAACCACCCAGTGAGTTTCATGACCAAGTGGGGATTTGAACCCAGGTTTCCCTGGTCCTTGTCAAACAATGAAACTAACCAAATTGGCTCTCAGGATTGCTCCTTCCCATCTTAGTGACTTGATCACTTCTGTGTTCAAACAAAATAGAAAATTCTTTCCAGTAGCACCTTAGAGACCAACTGAGTTTGTTCTTGGTATGAGCTTTCGTGTGCATGCACACGAAAGCTCATACCAAGAACAAACTCAGTTGGTCTCTAAGGTGCTACTGGAAAGAATTTTCTATTTTGTTTCGACTATGGCAGACCAACACGGCTACCCAGCTGTAACTGGAACTTCTGTGTTCAGTTCACTCTCCCTATGGTCCTACAAGCATAGGAGCAAACTCCTAGGGGCTGAGGTCCCTTGGCCCCCCAGTAAAATATCTGAGGGAGCCAGGCCCAAAAAAGTTGATGGGCATTGCCATTCAAATGTTGTGTGCGCGCACGCACGTTGTCTTGTGGATCAATTATGAGTGGCGGGGCTTTCCTGCTCCCCGTAACATTTTATTCAAGTTGGCATCAATGCCCACAAGTTGTTTACCCCGGATAGCAAGATGTTGATCAAGGGACCTGGACACTGAGGACATTAACCTCCAGAAATGCATGCTGGAAGAGGCAACCCAATTTTGTAGGAATTAGTAGATAGCCCCACTGAGGCCTGTAATTTTCTCAAATGAAAGAAGACTGCACGTTTAAACATATTCATCAGATTAGCTGCCATAAGGCATGGGTGGACATTCGTGAGTAAAGTCAAATTAGCTAAAATCCTCCCTTGGGCAAAAGGAGGATATCCGATGCAGAAGGTTTGATTCACACACAACAGTATAAAAGCTATCACAACTGTGGAGTCTTTCACTAGCACCTTTCAACTCCTCCTGACTCTTCAGCAACTAGGTAAGTCTGATCTAACTGTGCTCTTGGTTTGTTTGTTTTTCTTTTCTATTTTGTGCCACACTTTCCAAAAACTTTGAGATCCGCTGCCACTCAGTGTGGATAATCTTGCGCTAGATAGACCAGCGTTTCCCAAACTTGGGTTTCCATCTGCTTTTGGACTAAAGGTTGCCGTATTTTAAAAAGTAAAAATCCGGACAGAAAAGTTGTTGAGCTGCTTTTGGCAAAGCTGTTGAGCTTTTCTTTCAAAAAAAGAAAACAAAACATGAGTTTTGGAGCTTTTTTTTTTTTATAAAATGAAAATCGCCCAGATGCTGTTTACAAGGCCTGAATACCAGCTATGTCTGGGAAATTCTGGACATATGGCAACCCTATTTTGGACTGCACTTCCCATCAAGTCCTGCTTGCTAGGGATGACGGGAGTTGCAGTCCAAAAACATTGAGATACCCAAGTTTGAGAAACTCTGAGATAGATTATGGGTCTACTTCAATTGAAAGCACCGATGTTCCTGTGTCCACCATAGCAAACTCCAGGTTTGGGGAGGCCCTGAGAAATGTGCATTCTGTGGAGGGACTTAATGTTCAGGCATGCTATGCAGGAACATCCAAATGAACCAGTTAGATCATTTTAGACTCTGGCCTGAATAGCTCTTTAAGATCCTACCATGTATTACCATATATACTCAAGTATAAGCCCATTTCAGCTGAAAAAGCTGTCCTCAGCTTATACTCGGGTGAGGAGGGCAGCTGCGGAGGGACAAGCAGCAAGAAAGGGATCCTTTCTTGCTGCTTGTCTCCTCCACCCCGCCGACCCCCCGTCTGTACCTGCAAGGTTACGGTGAGGGAAAAGCGGCGAGAAAGTGCTCCTCGCCGCTTTCCCCTCCCAGATGCCTTGCGCAGAGCAGGCACAGCACCAGGGGATTGGAGAACCGCTGCGCTGCGACTCTCTGATCCCCCATTCTGTGCCAGCTCTGTGGGAGGTGGCTGCTGCATTTCCCACCCTCGGCTTATACTCGAGTCAATAAGTTTTCCCAGTTTTTTGTGCTAAAATTAGGTGCCTCGGCTTATATTTGGGTTGGCTTATACTTGAGTTTCGAAATTCAGGAAGCCAAACCTACATTTTAGGTGGGGGACACCCAACCAACTCGGTGACCTAATAGAGCTGAGAGGGACTTTGAACCTCTGCTCCAAACTTCTTTCTTCACTGCAACACAGGGCAGCTGGATATCCTTTTTAATTTTCCCACAATGGCACCCCCACATCATTAGCAGGTCTTTCTTTCTAGTGATTAGGAAGCTGCCTTAAACTGATTCAGGCTTTTGGTCCATCTTGGCCAGCACTGTGAACAGGAATGGACAGTAGCTCTCTGGGTTTTCAGGCAGGAATTTCTCCCAGCCCTACCAAGACATGCCACGGAATGAATGTGTGGCCTCCTTTGTGCAAGGAAGATGCTCTACCACTGAGCTACGGCCTGTCCCTATTTATTATTATATTATTTGCTGTGGTCACCTTTTTTTCTTTCCTGCACCCTGCTTACCTTAGATGTTGCATCATTCTATGCCATTTGTAAGGTGTCTTTTGTAAGAGATACCTAATAAGAATCAAGAGCAGATGGACCCAATGCAGTGTCCACTAAACATTGTGGACTTCAACTCTGATCTTTGGCAACATTAGCTGGGGCCATGTTGGTCACTCCTAATACAGGGGATCTCATCTACAAAGCTCTTCCACAAATCACCAACCTCTATAATTTTCCTTTTAACATGGTCTCTCTCCTCTGCTTCAACGTCCCTCATTTTTCCACAGCTATCCTAGGGTGGACTTCAGCAACCTCTTCCTCAACTGATTTCTTCCACTAACTCTTGCCTGTAACTTGTCATTTCAGACCCAGCTCCATCACTCCAAGATGTCTTGCCAGCCCTGCTGCATCCCATCCTGTGCCCCATCTTGTGTCAGCTACCCGGTCGGTGGTCTGGGCTCACTGTGTTCACCTTGTGGGGGCTTGTCATCCTATGGCGGCGGAGTGTCATCGAGTAGCCTCGGTCTAACCTCTGGGGCAAGTGTTAGCTGCATCAATCAGACACCATCATCTGAAGTAGTCATCCAGCCACCTCCCATTTGTGTCGTAATCCCAGGAGCAGTCCTCGCTGCCAGCTGCGAGCCAGTTCGAGTGGGGGGATACACCGCCTGCGTTGGAAGCTCTGGCGGAAGTTCATATGGCCGGTTGGGTCTGTGCCAACCTTCCCGCCGAGTATCTGTTGCCAAGGTGTGTGGTTCTCCCTGTTAAGCTTAAAGTCACAGGAACAGGATATACTTAAACAAAATGGTACCTGAAAAATTACAATATGGATTCATGGCTGATGACGATACGATGGGCCTGGGTGTCATCAGTGCTGAGCCCCCTCAGTCCATAACACTGACAACTGGATCAGTGGTTGTTCAGCATTCCCGGCGCTTGTGTCCATCTCTATGCTAGATTGTAGCTCTGCTGCTTTGACTTTTTCTCTTTACCTTTATTTAGTGTAATCCAAATGGAAATTGCAATGACATGAAATGATATTTCCTTCTTTGGTTTTCTGTATGTTTAACTATTCTGAAGGACGGCCAATCTTTATGATACCTCAACTGTCCTGATAAACCCATGTCTGCCTTTGGATTCGTTTGCTTTCAGAGCAAAATATTATATTGTTGTTCCCTTTGACATTTACTCACCAAGGCAAATGTTTTCACGCTCTCCATTAAAGCTTCTCTGGTTGCATTTGAAAGAAAAAGAAATGCTGTGTTTGCTTCTTATTTTGGAAAAACAAAAACAAAACCTTTTTGGACCACACTGAACGTCCATCCATCAACCATCCCTAGTTATCTGTCTCTGTCACCTGATACTTAGATGTATACACCTTTCCAATTTTCTGAGATGCATTCTAGGGAAACAAAAACTCCCACACTTCCTTCCAGACCTCATCCTCACCAACTCCTCTTTGCAATCTCCTTGAATGTTTTGTCCTGCATGGGATGTTCCATGGAATTCTGATAATACTACTTTCTGGTCTGGATGGGGGATAGAGAGCACAGTGCGTGCAGTGTGTGTGTGTGTAAAAAGGATCTAAAATATAAATGTAAAATTTACATTTGTTGTTCTGCCCATTTATTCACTCTGGTCCTGCGCACCTCTGACATGTGTCCCCCAGAAGGTTAACCAGACTAAAAACTGGCCCTTTGAAGATGGATCCCCATAACTGGTATATCAGCTCTTGCCCTTAGTCAAGTTGGGGCTCTTCCACATTTCCTTTTGCCTTACCACTTTCACCCTGGAAAACCTGCGATTTAGTGCTGAATCAAAACAAACATCAATCAGGTTTTCCACAGATGAAGAGAAGAAGAAGAGTTTGGATTTGATATCCCGCTTTATCACTACCCGAAGGACTACCACTTTCACGATTTGGAAAACCTGAGCGATCAAAACAAACATCAATCAAAACAAACATCACTTTCCATCAGATGGTTTTCCAGAAGAAGAAGATTGGAAGAAGAAGAGTTCCCGATTTGATCACTACCCTGAAGGAGTCTCACTACCCGAAGGACATCTCAAAGCGGCTAACCTTCTCTCTTTCCCCCCAACAAACACTCTCCCCAGGCAACAAGTGGGGCTGACTCGAGACTGAGGTGAGTGGGGCTGAGAGACTGACTAGCCCAAGGTCTAGCCCAGCAGCTGCATGTCACGAGGAGCAGAGACGCGAAGGTGGAGCCGGAGCAGAGACGCGAACCCGGTTCCCCGGATTATGAGTCTACCACTCTTAACCACTACAGCACACTGGCTCCCAGATGGCTGTATGTTCAGATTTAGTGCTAAAGTGTGGGTCTTATGGGGAAAAGCAGTGGGATAAAGGCAGAATCACTTGGGGCCCATGCCTCAAAAGCATAGGGCATGTGGAGAAAAGCTCAGCCCCATGCTTTCTAGCTTTGGGACAAGAGGAAGTGCAGACAGAGCCCCAAATCTCAGCATTTCTGAGCGGGTCAAGTTTCCCCTTTGAAGGGCCTACAGTTTGAGTGGAATCACTTGGAGTAGGGCAGGTGAGAAACAAGGATTGCTTATGCACACCCAAAATAAACACATTAGACATGACTAGAGTTAAAGGCCATGGTGTAGAGACAATAGATAGACAATTTTTCCTCCTGCTTCTTTCTTAATGCTAGAGCTCAGGGTCACCCAAGGAAGGTACTTCTTCACTCAGAATCTTTTTAAATTATGGGTGGCATTAAACTACATTTTAGTCATAGAATTGTAGAGTTGGAAGGAACCCTAAAAGCAATCTAGTTCAACCCCCTGCAATGCAGGAATCCCAACTACAGTATCTATGGCAGATGACCATCGAAGCTCTGCTTTGAAACCTCCAATGAAGGATAGCCCACCACCTCCCGAGGGAATCTGTTCCACTTTAGAACAACTCTTACCGCCATAACATTATTCCTGACATTTAGTAGGATTCTCCTTTCCTGTAACTTGAAGCCATATTTCCTCTCAGTCTTGACTCTCTTCCTCGCTAAACAAACCCAGCTCCTTCAAGCATTCCTCATAAGGCTCAGAGTAAAGATAAAGGTACCCCTGACTGTTAGGTCCAGTCGCAGACGACTCTGGGTTTGCGGTGCTCATCTCGCTTTATTCACCAAGGGAGCTGGCGTACAGCTTCCGGGTCATGTGGCCAGCATGACTAAGCCGCTTCTGGCAAACCAGAGCAGCACACAGAAACACCGTTTACCTTCCCGCCAGAGCGGTACCTATTTATCTACTTGCACTTGATGTGCTTTCGAACTGCTAGGTTGGCAGGAGCAGGGACCGAGCAACAGGAGCTCACCCCGTCCCGGGGATTCGAACTGCCGACCTTCTGCTCAGCAAGCCCTAGGCTCAGTGGTTTAGACCACAGCAAAAGTAACAACAAAACCACTGTACATCGGCTGAAATAATAATGGCAATAATAATAATAATAATACCAAAGATACTGTAATGAAAAATCAAACAATGGAACCAAATACACTTATATACATGTAACGTATATGACCAAAATCAATACAAAAGAACCATTCAGCTTGAGATGTATTCAAACAGCTCAGTGCCAACATAAGTTTTCAAAAGTTCACTAGGACAGAAAAACAAAGCTGTCGGTAGTGGGATGTAGTCATCTTGAATTCTTTCACAGAGGGGCACCTGAGAAGAAGGAAGAAGACCTGCCTTCCGGATTACAACAGGTTTCGCAAAGGAAGCTTCATCAGTTCTTCAAGTATATATGATTAATCAAACATACAAATGATGTAGGCACAGCGCCACCTGCATCCCTAGGCTCAGAGTAGACCCGCTGAAATTTATGAAGAAGACTCCATTAATCTCAACATGTCTGTTCTGAGAAAAACTTGGTTCTATTTGCTCACACAAGAGGTAGCAATGGGCATCAATCTGCACAGCTTTAAAAGAGGATTAGACAAATTCATGGTGGATAAGAAGGCTATCAATGCCTACTAGTCACAAGGGCTGTTTAGAACCTCCACAAAGAATTATGGAGGCTGTAGCTATGATTCCCAGAGTTCCTTGGGAAGAGGAACTGATTGTTAAATTGCTCTAGGTGATAATCATAGAATCATAGAATCCTAGAGTTGGAAGAGACCACAAGGGCCATCCAGTCCAACCCCCTGCCAAGCAGGAAACACCATCAAAGCATTCCTGACAGATGGCTGTCAAGCCTCCGCTTAAAGACCTCCAAAGAAGGAGACTCCACCACACTCCTTGGCAGCAAATTCCACTGTCCAACAGCTCTTACTGTCAGGAAGTTCTTCCTAATGTTTAGGTGGAATCTTCTTTCTTGTAGTTTGAATCCATTGCCCCGTGTCCGCTTCTCTGGAGCAGCAGAAAACAACCTTTCTCCCTCCTCTATATGACATCCTTTTATATATTTGAACATGGCTATCATATCACCCCTTAACCTTCTCTTCTCCAGGCTAAACATACCCAGCTCCCTAAGCCGTTCCTCATAAGGCATCGTTTCCAGGCCTTTGACCATTTTGGTTGCCCTCCTCTGGACACGTTCCAGCTTGTCAGTATCCTTCTTGAACTGTGGTGCCCAGAACTGGATTCAATATTGATGGTATCTCTACGCTGGGCTTTCCTTCTCTCCCTCCCTTCTCCCTCTGCTGAAACCTGATGGAATTGCAACCGTTAGGTGACAGCTGATAGTGGGAGGAGTCTGGTGGAGCTGGTTTCTCAGAAGAGTTGACTGAGTGGCCCTCCTTCTCCTCAACCCAGCTTTGCTATTGGAATAGTTTTTGTTTGTTTTGTTATAGATTTGGGGGGACCCACCTAAGCCCTAGAATTTAATAAATGGTAGGATTTTGATTATTTGGGATGTGACAGCAGAAATACCAGCTGCACAGGCATTCCTGGGCTAGCCTATGCAAAATAACCCTGCCATTAAGAAACAATACAGGGCCATTGAGAGCCATTGGCAATGCAAGAAAACTCCTTCCCTTTGGCCTGAGGTGCGATCAGAGACTAGGGGTTTGGAAGGTTGCCAGGGTAACTGGGTGTGAGGTGGCAGGAAAGGAGAGTTTTTAGCAAGGTGATCTGGGAGGAAGATAAAAGGGTGGGATGGCTGGTGGCTGACTGGGAGAGATGTCTTGGACTCTGGGGCTGCACTGCAGTGGGGGACAAGTCCCTCTTGAAATGACCATGCTGTAAGATCTGGACACCATGCAGACTGAAGGTGAATAAACCATATTTCTTAAAGCTATGAGAGTCTCTGCCATACAGTGGTGCCTTGGTTCTCAAACAGCACGGTACTCAAACAACTTAGAATCCAAACACTGCAAACCCAGAAGTAAATGTTCCGGTTTGTGAACTTTTTTCCGACAGCCGAATGTGCTCCGTTTCGTGTGTTACACTTCTCATTTGAGTGCCACACTTCCATTTTGAGATTGTGCTGAGCTCTGTCTCTTTTTGCTATTCATTTTGCAATTTTGTGGCTTTTTTGTGACTGTGTGGAACCCAGTTCAGCTACTGATTGATTGATTGATTGATTGTGTGACTGCAGTACATTGTTTATTGCTTTCATTTTATGGATCAGTGGTCTCATTAGATAGTAAAATTCATGTTTTTTATTGTTGTTGTTTTTAAATAAACTTTATTTCATACCAACACATTACAATTTGTTTTTTAAAAAAAGAGAAAATCATGATAAAAAATACTTTGCATATCCAAACAAATTACAAAATGTCATATACATTCCAATTATCCCCTCTTCCCTTCCCTCCCCTTCCCTCCCCTCTCTAAGTTCCCTCCCTCCCCACCCGTTACTTCTCAGCATACCCATCACTGCTTTTGTATCATTCCTTCTTCTATCCGCATGATCTTTTCTCTATTCATATTCCCTTTTATCTCAGTTGTTTGGGCCTTTACCAATCTGCCAGGAGGTCGGCTTTTTCTACATATAATTTGAAGTAATCCTTAAGTAGTTTCCAATTTTTCTCTCTTTCTGATTCACTTATTCATTTTATTTCCTCGTATTTTAGTGCCAAATTATAATATGTTAACAATTTTAACTGCCAATTCCCCTTTTCCGGTATTATTTGAGATTTCCAATTCTTTGCTATCAGTAGCCTCGCCGAGACCGTGGCGTACATGATTATATGCCTATCTCCCAGAACACTTTAATTTCCTTGTAAAACCACCACATATGCAAGTAGGTCCCTACTTCTTTCTTACATCGCCAACATTGGTTAGTTACATTTTTATACATTTTGGCCAACTTGACAGGTGTCAAGTGCCATCTAAACTGCATTTTTAAAATATTCTCTTTAATATCATAGTTCGGCGTCAGTTTACAGATAGTAAAATTCATGTTAAATTGCTGTTTTAGGGGTTGTTTTTAAAAGTCTGGAACATTATATGGGAAAGCACACCTTGGTTTTGAAACGCTTTGGTTTTGGAACGGATTTCCAGAACAGATTAAGTTTGAGAACCAAGCTACCACTGTATATCAATTCTTCAAGGGAACACAGACCCTGGATGAGTGCCTGGAACCCCCAAGAATCTCGCAGAGAGTGGGGGGTGGCACATGACTTTTGTAGCAGTTTGTTTTTGTTTAGCAGTTGTGGAAACCTCTTGTGGAATATAAATGCAGTAAATATCAATATGTCAGAAGTCTGGTAGCAGATGATGGTCCTTCAACAGTAAATTGTATGTCAGTCAAGATGGAACATCATCTCGAGTGGACCATTTCCAGCTTCAACTTTTGCATTTCCCCCCAGAAGAGCTCTCTGAGTTGCACTACATGGCAATAAAGATCTGTTCCATTTTGAACCTTAACTTCTGTGTTGTATAATTTTAAGTACCTTTATTCTGAGGGGGCTTCTGTGCAAAACAAATGCAGACCTACATCCAACATCCTGTTCCCACAGTGGCCAATCAGATGATTCTGGGAAGCCCACAAGCAAGTATTCAGAGATGTACTGTCTTTGATAACGAAAGTAATATATATCCATCACAACTAAGAGCTATAGACTAGTCCATGAGGATTTCAGTGGTCCGTACTTCTTCTATGAGACATCTTTCTCCTAGGGCAGGTATAAGGGGAAACTGGCATTCCCAGTGATTATGGACTCGACTCCCAACATACCTGTAGATGGGCCACACTGACAGATGAAGCTGATGGGGTGTTGCTGGAGTCCAATGTCTGGAGGTGCCACAGGTTTCCCACCACTAATGAAGGGAATTGGGCCCTGTGGAACCTCTCTGAGAAACATGACTGGGTTTTTGCAGCCAGTCTTTAGGTGTTTGCTCAAATCCCACTGAGGAGGAACTTTCATATTTCAAGTCACACTTTCACTTTGTTCAAGGGCAGCTCTGTGTTTTAATATTTCCCCTTGTGCCTGGTCATGCTCAGCCATGAAGCTCTCTGGTTGACCTTGAACCATGATTCTTAGGCTTCCCAGTCAACACAATATGACTTACTTCTGAGGAGACATGTGCAAGATTGAACTGTAAAAAATAGTTTTGTTTATTGGCAAATGAACTGTGGTTTTTGTTTACTTTTACTTTTTTCGTTGGCCATAGACAGTGTGAGGAAGTAATGGGCTGTTATTTGAAAATTTGAAATAGCCCATCATTAAAATGTCATGCTTGTGGGGAATGTAATGATTATGGGAAACAGTTGCAACAGCACTTCATTAGTACTCACATAAAATTGATGGTGTGGGATTTAATTGTATGTTTCCTTGGTATTTGATTTCTATCACATTTCCCTTGCTACCTCTTAAACCATAGATGAGGAACTTCCGCAAATCCAGATTTTGGACTATGACTCCCATGATCCCTGACCATAGGCCACACCAATGGAAACTGGTCTATTAGGGCAAGTGGGGGCACTGTCCAACCAATCTCTTTCTGCCTTTAGCCTTCACCCACATTCCTGACTTCTTGTTTATAACCAGCCCAGGAAATAGTCCAGACTGTTAGCTTCCTCCCCCTCCCCCTTGGTCTCAATGTTGCCCTTATAGAACCCATCAGGGAGAAGGACGGAGACAAAATTAGAATAAGTTGGCTTTGTCTATCATTGGCTTTTCCTGATTTCCACCCAACCAATCCCAATGGATAACATCTACCACTGGACCATGTTGGCTGGGGATAATGGGAATTGGACTCTGCAACGTGCACAGAGAAACATGCCCACTTACTTATATAGTATTATCTACACCAGGAATGGGGAATCTGTGGCCCTCCAGATGTTACCAAGCTACAACTTTTGACCATTGGCTATGTTGACTGGGGCTGGTGGTAGCTGGGAATCCATGGGCTCCCCAGCCCTCTGTGAGTGCTTTTAATATATGGTCCCAGATTGGTTGGGGCATTATTGGACTAGGACAGGTGTGGGGAACTTACGGCCCTTTGGATATTGCTGGATTACATATCCCATCATCCCTTACCATTGGCCATACTGGCCGGGACTAATGGGAATTAGAGTCCAACAACATCTGGAGGGGCACAGGTTCCCCATCCGTGTTCTAAATCATAGGGTGGAATCTAATTAGGTGGAGTGAGTACTACACATATTTTTGTACAATGCATTTTATTGTCTAAGCAACAATGCCAAAGAACATTTTCAAATGCCTTTAATGTTGTCATCAGATGGGCTTTGTAAGTTTCTTTGCATGACATAAGTTATGGTTGATCCTCTCCACCTGGTCCTTCTCCATCTTGTCTCCTTCGTTAAAATGTTGACATTTACAGTATTAATATCCAAACTGTGTTTCGTAACTTTGTGGCCCACAAAATAAACTGGTGTGCGCACGCTCAGTGCATCTTACTTCTGAGTATGCAGACATAGGATTGGACTGTGAATTACTGAGAAGTGTATGCCTGCTGGTCTTCTCTCCTTCCAACATACCTCCGATTGAACCAGATGCTTTTGTTTCATAATATTATTTATTTCACCTTCTATGTACACAGCACTCTACATAGCACAAGAAGAAAGGTATCTGGCTCAAGGAATGTACAAATCTGCATTAGGTGTGCCTAATGACAATGAGGCTCAACAATGCCCTCCGAGGCAGCATTGCAATTACAGTTGGGTGGGCAACTCCAACGACATATAGTTCTCCCCTTTACACACACTCGGAAAGGAAATACCTGGATGGTGTAAGACTGATATTTAAATGGGAGGGGGAAATGTGCCTCTGGTACCAGCAGTTTAGGAAGCAATCTGATGGCCAACAAAGAAAGCTTTAAGTGGGGGCAGACTTATGACAGGTATGGGGACCTGTGGCCCTCGAGAGGCTGATGAACTACAGTTTCCACTTCCCTTGACCACTGGCAATACTGGCTGGGGTTGACTGGAGTTGTAGTTTCACAATATCTGGATGATCACTGGTCAGCCACCCTTGAGGTATGGTTGAGGCCAGGGAATGGGAACGTAGAATCCAGCAAATAGAATGAAGTACAGCTCCAAACATCCCCAACCATTGATGATGCTCAACGGTGTCTGGAGGGCCAAAGTTTCCCTTGATGCTAACTCCTCTTCCACCTCTTCCTCCACCTCCTCCCACCTCTCAACCTGCGTCTTCTGCAATGTTCTGGACATAGTCACCTGAATTGCCCCACTCCAAAAAAGAAAGACTCGGGCTAAAACTGTAATTCACAGCACCTGTGATTATTATTGTTGTTTTCAAACTTCTACTACATGGATATACAAAATGGAAGATGGCCGCCGATCCTGAACCTTTAAGGACAGGCGCCAATAACAAGTGTGGCCTCAATGTGTGGAGCATTGCTCCAGACTCCCGTTCCTAATGCAGCCCCTACTTCCTGTCTGCAGAGCCTCCTGCCTGAAACAGGCCTATCGCAAGATGGCCGCCGGCAAGCCACACTTATGCTTCGTGCAGGCAGGTGGCGAAGGTGGCAAAAATGATGGGCGGCTCAGGAGGCAGGTGGCAGTACCACGGAGGCAAGTGGCATGGATCGAAGCCACATTCTGGGATTTCACAAGGCGGGGGCTCCGGGATGAGGATCTCTAAGTCTGTCAGCTTTGTTTCAGCCACAACAGCTGGTGGTTGCAATAGGAGCGTTGTTGAGGGGAGGCTTGTGCTGCAGGAGACGTTGTAGCCACAAAGCTCCCCGGGGAAAACCATGGCTATGTGGTGGGAGGCAAATCTAAAATGAAGTGGGGAAAGACACATATCACAAATAATGAAGCAATTAACATAAAGCATTTGCCTCTAGCCATGATGGCTATGTTTCACCAACGCTGTTGAGAAAGCATGTCTCTGAATACCAGTTTCTGGAAATGGCACGTGTGGAGTGCTGCACCCAGGTCCTGCCCACGTGCTTCCCATTGGTATCTGATTGGCGGTGGCTCTCCAGGGTCTAGACAGGGTTTTCTCGGGAGGTGTCCCAGGGATTGAACCTGGGACCATCTGCATGCAAAGATGATGCTCTAACCCACTGAGCTATGGCCTTTCCTCAATGTCTCTTCTACATGAGAGATACAGGTGAAACTCGAAAAATTAGAATATTGTGGAAAGGTTCATTTCTTTCAGTAATTCAACTTAAAAGGTGAAACTAATATATGAGATAGACTCATGACATGCAAAGCGAGATATGTCAAGCCTTTATTTGTTATAATTGTGATGATTATGGCATACAGCTGATGAGAACCCCAAATTAACAATTTCAACTTTGGGGTTTTCATCAGCTGTACGCCATAATCATCACAATTATAACAAATAAAGGCTTGACATATCTCGCTTTGCATGTCATGAGTCTATCTCATATATTAAACTCCAGTAGCTAATGAAAACAATTGCTTACATAAATGGACTTTTCCACAATATTCTAATTTTTTGAGTTTCACCTGTACTTTCAGGATTCTTATATTGGGTATGAGCAAATCAACCCCCACTCTCTTCTTTCTAGTGGCAATTTTAACCAGAGGTGTTCTTAATTTTGCCCATCACCAGGGAGAAGACAACTGATCATTATCATAAACAATTTGACTGAAACACTGCATCCTCATTGTCATCATCATCTTACTGTTTTTACTGTCATTACTACTATTTTATCACTGATAGTACTTATTCTTATTACTACTGCTACTACTATTACCATTACTACTACTACTACTAATACCACCACCACTACTACTACAACATTACTACTACTACTAATACCAGTACTACTACTACTGCTACTACTATTACCATCTACTATTACCAATACTATTACCATTACTACTACTATGACTATTACTATTACTCACAATTCCCAGATAGGAATAGACAAATCTATACATTTCAGATTCTCTGAGTTTCCCATGTTCCTCATATTTCTGATTAATATATACATGTCCTCACAAAAAATAATCAGAACTTTAATGCAAATTTCTTCTAATATGGACCTTTTTGTATGCACTTTTGCCTAATATTTATTTTTCCATGATGTTATTTGTACTAATGTGTGTATTTTGATTCACACAGTTCCCTAATCTACATAGTTTAGTGCATATTGGGACGGGGCTGGAAAGCTGTATTGGAAATTCAGAGGAGAACAAATTTCAAAGGATGGCTGCATTTCAGTTTGCATATTGTCTCAGTAAGTGGGGATTAAAATACAGTAGAAACCAAACTAACATCCTCCCCACATTCCATATAGTCCCGGATAGGAATTTGAAGAACCCTCATAAATACGGAACATAGCAGTGTTATTTTTCTAGGGGGGGGGGAAACGTGCTGGAACTCAACTGCAAACACCTCCCTCATTCTCTTTGAATGGCAATGGCGCCCACCTGAGAGTTGCCAGAACTGAGTTCCAGTGAGTTCCGGCTGACGAAAACCCCTGGAACATGGGTAGCTACTGTACTTTATTCCAAGTTAGACTATTGGTCCGCCTTTCTCAGTATTGTCAACCCTAGCAGCAGTTTCTAAGGGTTTCAGATAACGAGTTTCAGATAAGATATAACTTACTCAGAGATATACCTTCAGTATACCTGGGGGTGCGTCTCTACCCCCATTATTCAGCCCGGACACTGAGGCCCAGCTCTGAGGGCCTTCTAGTGCCCCCCCCCGCGAGAAATGAGTTTACAGGGAACCAGGCAGAGGGCTTCTCGGCAGTGGCACCTGCCCTGTGGAATGCCCTCCTAGCAGATGTCAAGGAGGTAAACAGCTATCTGACTTTTAGAAGAAGACATCTGAAGGCAGCCCTGTTTAGGAAAGTTTTTAATGTCCGATGTTTTATTGTGCTTTTAATTCTGTTGGGAACTGCCCAGAATAGCTGGGGAAACCCAGCCAGATATGCAGGATATAAATTATTATTATTATTATTATTATTATTATTATTATTATTATTATTGCCAGGGATAGAAGCTGTGACCTTCTGCATGCAAAGCAGATGTTCTACCACTGAACTATGCATATTCCACTTCACCAGTCATCTTGTTCTTTTTGTTACCTTGGAAATCCCTTGGATGTTTCATCTACCCCCACACCACCCTCCACCCCCACATCAATCTGGTGTGTTGCTTTAAGACTGCAACCCCCAGTTTTGCATACATAAAAGCAGGACCGATGCTAGGGCTTCTGGCACCCTAGGCGAACCACCTTCTGGCGCCCCCCGCCCCCCTGCCAAAGCCTGCTTTAGCGGGAGGTGGGGGGGTGGAGAGGCAAGCAGCAGTTTCTCCGCTGTAGCGGAGAAGCTGCTGCTCGCCGTCCCGCCCCCGCCCCCCGCCAAAGCCTGCTTTAGCGGGAGCCGGGGTGGTGGTGTAGGGGGCAAGCAGCACCTCTCCGCTACAGCAGAGAAGCTGCTGCTAGCCCGTCCCGCCCAAGCCTGGCCAGCGCCCCCTCCATTTTGGCGCCCTAGGCAACTGCCTAGTTCGCCTAAATGGATGTGCTGGCCCTGCATAAAAGGAAACTAAAAATATGTAACCATAAATATCTTATAACACTTAGCCACACAGCTATTGAGGGAACATTGGGGCAGCTTGGAGCGCTGGGGAGGAGAATATGCTGTCCAATTCTCAGCCGTCCATTCCACAATTTCTACACACACATTTTATTGCATCTAAATAGCCACTTGACCTCCTCCTTTTTTAATACAAAAAAACCCCTGTTGTGTGTGAAAGCCAGGCACCAGGCATAACAGCACAAGCCACTCCTAGGCTGCAAGCATCCAATGCGACTTTTACTCTGAGTAGACCAATTGAAATTAATGAGTCTAAGGTAGTCATCCTCCTTAACTTCAAGGAGACTTCTCTCAGTAAGACTCACATTGGATATAATCCCCCACCCCACCCCACCCCCCCAAAAAATCTGCTGTGCTGAAGGATTGTTTGGATGACATCTAGGTTTCCCTATGCGTAGCCCTGCCTTGCTATGCTGGCCTTCAGCAGTGCAGGAGACCCACCACTAAGGAATTTCCCCAAGACACCTGCCCAAATGACAGACAGGTGGGAGCTATGGCTGGTGGCATTTCCATCAGCCCATGGAAACCTTCTGAAACACAGCTTTCAGAGTTAGAGGTAAGATGGAGCAGGTTCTCAAGATGACCCTGCTGCCGTCGCGTGATAGCAATGGGCCTGATCCAGGCCTCTTTTCTGTACCAGCCTGGGAACTAGCACAGCAAAGAGGCATCCCCTTTTATCTTCCAGCCCCAGTTGTCATGAGCAGTGGGACTATGGCTGCATCGATGGCTTAGCTGACCCCTCAAGCCCTCCTGCTTGCAGCCACAAGGTCAACATGACATCTTAAGACTGCCCTGCTACCTGCAAGTAAGCCACGCTCAATATAATGGGATTTTACCTCTCAGCAAACATGCGCTTTAAGCAAAGACAGGAACAAACTCCGACCCCACAATTGGTGTTTCATTTGCTATACAGAGATCTGAGCCCCTTGCCTTTGAACAGACCTTACCTGATTCTTCACAAGGTTCAGCAGATTGGGCTGGAGGAGAGCGGAGGAGGAAGAGCTCTTATACCATCTGCTCAGGAGCCTCGCGGGTAGGAAACACCCTCTGCTCATGTGGCTCCAATTTTCCCGCATGCCTCGCGCTTCTCTGAAATTGCTATAATTGTTCCTCCTCCCTGATTACAGCAATTGAGCGTTGTCTCTCAGCACCTGGCTTTAATATAGGGCAACACATTGCTGTCACACCCTTCTGCTTCCTTTTAATTGTATCGAGGGAACATCGGAGCTGCAGACCAATGCTGATTTCAGCAATCCTGGGCTTGGAAAACGGCCTGTTCCCAGACTCTCAGGCTTCTTTTCCAACAAGTCAGAAGCAGTCGTCTTCCCGAGATGCTGCATTTCTCCCAAAAGCAACTTTTAATTTTACTTGCCTACCTTTGAAAGTGTCAGAACGTTTTTGTTGTTGTTTTTTGCTGAAAGCCAGCCCATACTTAGAACGTGCATCTTGCATTTCCTTCAAGTTTGTCCAGAACCCTCCGAGGCACAGTTTGTCTAAAGCTTATTAATAAACTAATGGCTGTGATTCATCTTCTCTATAACTTCTTTCATGGTGGGGACAAGAGAAAACAGCTGTCTCTGAGACTTATCTTCAAGGATCACCAGACACTTTAAATTAATCCCTTGCAGTCACTACATCAGTGTCTTATGAATCTGAAAGCTGTTTTCTATGATATGTAAATCAACTGCAGGGTTGTTGTTAATGATTTTTAAGGATAGCGGCAGTCTGCGCCAGTCTAATTCCCAGCACACTGCAATTCTGAGGTTATTACTGCATCTAAGGCCACAAAGTGGTATCATGGACTCACACTTTTTCCTAGGACCTCTTCTGTGTCAACCCCAACCACTTAGCCACATTTGTACGGGTGTGTGTTTGTGTGTGGAGACAGCAGGCTTCATGGCAGGGGTGGAACCTATGGTCTTCTACATGTTGTTGGACTACAGCTCCCTCAATGCTATGGGAGATGCACCATAGCATTGACCATGCTAGCTGGGATGATGGTAGCTTGTAGTCCAAGAACATATGGGGGACCACAGGTGTTCTCCATCCTTGAACTAGACCACTACTTCCCTTTCATAGCCACTACCACCACAATTCTGTCTTCTTCTAACACAGGGACTAGGAACAAAACAAACAATTAAACAGGGAAAAGTACACTTTCAATTCATAGAGTCTTTTTCCACAGTTCGTTTACATTCAGCCATAGTTATTGTGTAAAGATGCGGGTGGCGCTGTGGGTTAAACCACAGAGCCTAGGGCTTGCTGATCAGAAGGTCAGCAGTTCGAATCCCCGCGACGGGGTGAGCTCCCGTTGCTCGGTCCCAGCTCCTGCCCACCTAGCAGTTCAAAAGCACGTCAAAGTGCAAGTAGATAAATAGGTACCGCTCTGGCGGGAAGGTAAACGGTGTTTCCGTGCGCTGCTCTGGTTCACCAGAAGTGGCTTAGTCATGCTGGCCACATGACCCAGAAGCTGTACGCTGGCTCCCTCGGCCAGTAACACGAGATGAGCGCCGCAACCCCAGAGTCGGACATGACTGGACCTAATAGTCAGACGACTCTGGGGTTGTGGCACTCATCTCACTTTATTGGCCGAGGGAGCCAGCGTACAGCTTCCAGGTCATGGGGCCAGCATGACTAAGCTGCTTTTGGCAAACCAGAGCAGCACACGGAAACGCCGTTTACCTTCCCGCTGGAGCGGTACCTATTTATCTACTTGCACTTTGATGTGCTTTCGAACTGCTAGGTGGGCAGGAGCTGGGACCGAGCAACGGGAGCTCACCCCGTGGGGATTCGAACCGCAGACCTTCTGATCGGCAAGCCCTAGGCTCTGTGGTTTAGACCACAGTGTGTGTGGTTGGGATCAAAAGGGAGGGGGGACCTATTTATATATTTATTTTTATTGGCATTGTGAGAGATTGGAGGTTCCGGAGCTTGGTTGGTTGTGTTCTGCTGGTTGCAGTATGGTTTGTTTGTATGTGTGAGGGTCAAGTGGGGTTGTTGGGTCAGATTAGCCATATTTATTCAATGCTGTTATGGGGGATAGGTCATTGTCTTATTATGTCATGCATGTATGGCCACCTCATGAGAAGAGAAGACTCCCTGGAAAAGACCCTGATGTTGGGAAAGATTGAGGGCACAAGGAGAAGGGGATGACAGAGGACAAGATGGTTGGACAGTGTTCTCGAAGCTACTAATGTGAGTTTGACCAAACTGAGGGAGGCAGTGGAAAACAGGAGTGCCTGGCGTGCTCTGGTCCATGGGGTCACGAAGAGTCGGAAACGACTAAATGACTAAACAACAACAAATGTGATAAAGGGGTGCCAAACCGGTGTGAAGGCGTCCTCCTTTGCTTGTCCCCATGCTAGTTTAAGTTTGTTGGTTAAATTTTCTAGTAGGGTGGTTTCCCATATATTTTGGTACCGGTGGTCTATGTCCACTCCTGATAGGTCCTTCCAGTGTCTAGTTACGATATTCCTAGCTACTGAGAGTAAGTAACTTATGAGTTCCTTGTCATGTGTGTTATTGTCCAGGAAAATAGGATATGCCTTATTGCACTAGGGTTCAACTAGTTTCTCTGTATGAAGCCTAGGAAGCTGCCTTGTAGTCAAACCATCAATCCATCTCACTCAGTATCGTCAACATCAGTAGTCTTCAGCTGGTGTGTCGGGACCCACCAGTGGGTCACAGCATGATCCAAGGATGGTCACAATAGGAGCACTGCCACCATGAAAATACATGGTAAAAGATTAAGAAATGGATCCCAATTGTACGTTTGGATTAAAAGCAGGTTCTGGAAGGGTTGAAGATGTCTGCTTTATTGAACCAGTTTGCCAAAGAAGCACCCTCCAAGTTCTTCCAGCATCTTGTTATCATGAGCTAGACTGCTGACAAACAACAACAACAACAACTTATTAAGGGTCTGAGCTGTAAGTTAGTGGGGTTTTTTGTTGGCTAATGCCAACAGGAACCTGTTCATGACCTGACACTTCTGTCCACACACACATTTGGGGTCTGGATGGGGAAACTCGACAACCGTGAAGCTGGCGGAGGCTGGCAGGCCTGGACCAATCTGCCACCACTGAGTCTGTCGAAAAGGGTTTTAAAAAATTGCTCTGTGAATCGGGAATGGCGTTTGCCAGCCTTTAATCTGGAAAACAATGTTTCTCTTTTGCTGGTGTTGTTCAAAAACACTCCCATGTCTTATTGTGGGCACCCAGCCTCATTTACCGGGTATTATGGACAGATGGTTCATCCCATACTTGAAAGAAAAGAACTCTTTAGTGTGGCAGCCCTTGCCCTTTAGAACTGCCTGCTCTTTGATATTAGGCAGACACCTTCGCTGTATTGTTTCTGGTGCCTGTCAAAGCCCTTCTTTGTTCCAACAAGCCAGCCTACCTCGGCATGTAATTTTAGCAGGCATGTAATCTGCTTATACAGTTTTGAACTGTGCCTTTTGTAAGTATTGTTATTTATAAAATTACTGCTTCTATTATATATTTTAATGTTTTGTTTTTAATGCTTGCTTTTCTTAATGAATATTTTTGATTGCCTTTTCTAAACTGCTTCGAGGTCCTTTTGGTGATGCACAATGCGGCATCCGCACTGCTGCAGGAAGAAATGAGACGCATTAGTCCAGTGGATGGGTTAAACTGGGCTACAATTTTGTTGGTTTTTAAATAATTGTATTTCTCATTTTACAGATATTTTAACAAATATAAATTTACACAGGCAATTTAAAACACCAGATCTCAATATCGACGCCCCCCTTCCCCCCTTTCTGCGGTTACTAATGTTATATGTTTTACCACTGCATATCCATTTTTATTCTATTTACTTGTTGTTCTTTATATTCTATTTAAGTTATTTTCACTGCACATGTTTATATCAATCCTACTAATGATTTAAGCTGTTTACAATAGTTCTTCAAATAATCCACACATTTTCCCTATCCATTATTAAAACACCTCTCTTCCTTGATTTCTTAATCTTCTGGTAAGTTTTGCCTTTCTGCATACTCCATCAGTTTTTGTTGCCAGTCTTCCTTACTTGGGGCTGTTTCTTCTTTCCATCTCTGGACATACGTCATTCAAAACTGGGCTACAACTTTGGCCAAAATAACACCATAACCTACAACATTTCCCTGATGAAAATAGGGATGTCCTATTCAAAACAATGATGATGATGATGATGATATTTATACCCTGCCCACCTGTCTGGTTGCCCCACCCACTATGAGCAACTTCCAACATATATAAAAACCATAATAAAACAGTAAACATCAAAAAAGCTTCCCTATACAGGGCTGCCTACAGATGTCTGCTAAAGGTTGTGTAGTTACTTATATCCTTGGTTCGCGAGTCGCACAACTTAGAGTTGCCATATTTCAAAATGTGCCAAAATTTAGACTTCCGACATGACAGCCCTGGCTTCACACCCTCTAACATTTCTCTGATGAAATTAGGGAAATCATAAGAAAAAGTGGGGGACGCAGGTGGAGCTGTGGTCTAAACCACTGAGCCTTGGGCTTGCCGATCAAAAGGTCGGCAGTTCGAATCCCCGTGACGGGGTGAGCTCCTGTTGCTCGGTCCCAGCTCCTGCCAACTTAGCAGTTCAAAAGCTCGCCCAAAAGTGCATGTAGATTAATAGGTACCGCTCCAGCGGGAAGGTAAATGGCATTTCCGTGTGCTGCTCTGGTGTCGGTGTTCCGTTGTTCCAGAAGCGGCTTAGTCATGCTGGCCACATGACCCGGAAAAACTGTGTGCGGAGCGGGCAAACGCCAGCTCCCTTGGTCTGTAAAGTGAGATGAGCACCGCAACCCCAGAGCCGTTCATGACTGTACTTAACTGTCAGGGGTCCCTTTACCTTTACTAAGAAAAAGTGGGACATTCCAGGATCAAATCAGAAACCGGGACAGCATCTGTAAATCCGTGACTGTACCTGGAAAATAGGGGCTCTTGTAGGGTCTGCCACACCACACATTTAAAGCCCTATTATCCAACTCTAAACATTTCCCCTATAAAAAAAATCCTGGGAGCTATTGTTTTCCCCTGAATTCCCTAGAAAGAGATATTGATTCCTAATTTAAGAATCTTAAACCACTCAGAGTTGTAGCTCTGAGAAGGGACTAGGGATTTCCTAACAGCTCCCAACACTCGTGACAAACTATAGTTCCTAGGATCCTTTAGGGGAAAGACATAGCTATTAAAGTGTTTTTGTTTGCTTTGCATTTATGCTGTGAATGTGGCCCTTATTAATTGCAATCAGGTATGCAGCATTGACATTGCATAGGGCAGGGATCCACATTCAGACAACTGGCCTGCTGTTCAAATCTACAGACAGCCCACCTTCTGGGCGAGCCCCTTTGGGAACTGCTAGCATAACAGTCCCCATTGTGGTGGCATGGAGAAAGTGGATAGAGATAAGTGTTTCTCCTTCTCTCATAGCACTAGGACTCTTGGGAATTCAACAAAGCTGAATGTTGGAAGTTATTGGGACAGATTTTAGAAGCCCTTCTTCACACATTGCAGAGTTAAACTGTGGAACTCGCTCCAGCGGGAAGTAGGGATGCCAACACACTTGAATGTCTTTAAAAGAAGATGATCATGTTATCTGTGGCCCAATAGCAGTAGGAATTCACTACGGGTATGATTTTCAGATACCTGCATATCTTAGAAATCTGTCTGTACCAATTTATCGGTGTCTCTTTACCAAAGCCAGATTAAATGTATTTGCATCAGATAGAGAGGCATCCCTTATCAGAATAGGCTCTGTGTATGCTCTCAGGATGTCGATTGTATGACAAATATCCTATTGCAGGGGTGGCCAACTCCCAAGAGACCACGATCTACTCACAGAGTTAAAAACTGGCAGTGATCTACCCCCTTGGGGGGGGGTTCAGATCAAATTCTTGAGCTTTTTTAGGGAGGAGGAGAGCCCCTTTTTTGGGTTCTGGTAAAAGTTGAAAGTTGTTAAGCTTCTTCGGAGGAGCCAGTGATCTACCCATGATCTACCACAGACATCCAATGATCTACCAGTAGATCACAATCTACCTGTTGGACATTCCTGTCCTATTGCATTGTGGGCAATATGAGCAAGCTAGGGATCTATTGATTAAACCCCTACTGGCAAATCGGCCGGGAAAATTTGAAGCCTACTATCCTAAATACTTCTGGATGACAAGTCTCATGATATCACAGTGGCCGTGGAAAAGTTTCTTTCAGTAGTCATACGTATCAAAGATCACCATACTTAAGACTGAACAAATATCATCTTGGTCTCCCTCTCCCGGGTGGGTTGTCTGTATGAATCTGCATTTTATTCTGAACCTATGTTAGGGGTTTTTGGACCACAATAAAGATTATTATTATTATTAGTAGTAGTAGTAGTAGTAGTAGTAGTCTTAGTAGTATTAAAAGAAGATTGGACCAATTCATGGAGGAGAAGGCTTTCAATGGCTCCTAGTGACAGGGACTGGTCAGAGGAGGAATGGTGGAGACCGCCTCCCTAGCCTGACCCTTCCAGAGAAGAGAAAGACAGTTCAAAATTACAGAGGGGTTTGAGGGAGGTCATAGCTCAGAGGCAGATGAGGCGAAAAGTTAGGAAATAAAGGAAGAGGAGGAGGAGGAAGAGGAAGCACCAGGGGGATGGCAGCTGACGGACACAGGGTCTTTAGAAAGCATTCCAGACCCCGCTCCTAGAACCCGGAAAGCCTTGAAAGTAGGAGAGCAAAGAGCTCAAAGACAGAGGGCACCCATCAGCGCCAGTAGAAGAGGTGATGAAGATGACAAATGAGGAAGTGGGGAGACGGGGTGGGGTGGGGATTCATTTGGAACAACACCATTATCCAAGAGGCTGGGTTCTATAGCCTCTCTCTGTAAATAATGAATAAAAAACGGACGGTAAGAAACATTTCCTCGTCTTTGTACGTTCCTGGGCATCCAGCTGTGGGAGTTGGTGGCAGCCGCCTGACACCTAGCTACAATGGCTCTGCTCTGCTTCCATGGTTGGATGTTTTTGACTTCCAGTTGTTGGAAACCAAAGGAGGGGTGAGTGCTTTCGTGCCTGGGTCCCGCTTGCGAATTCCCCACAGGCATTTGCTTGGGCATTGTGAGTACAGGATGCTGGACTTAGATGGGCCATTGGCCTGATCCATCAGACTCTTTCTATGTTCATATGTCCCGTTTATCTCTAATGAATATGAAGAAAATGGCCTGGGCAGAGCATGATGCTTTCCTCACCAGTGAAGCAGACCCCCACCATCACAGCCAGGTACCTAAGACAGAAGTGCCCCATACCTGCACTTACAGAAATTAAACAGAGGTGTTTGAGGTGCGTCCTTCCCTACTTAAGGAGGCACATTTCAGCACATTCAGCTTTTTATATATATAAAAAATATGTGCTGAATCCCCAAAATCTTGGAGTGCGGTGGGTGGGATGGCATGAAGGAAGCATCGCCTGTGAAGAAGTATGCACTTCCCACCAAAAAAGCCTACTTACTGCAAAGCCAGGCCATTGCCACGTTGGCAAGATCTGCTCAGCCTCTCTGTAATAGCCGCGGAAATAATTGAAGCTGCCATTAGCCGAAGAAATGGGGACAACAATACCCAGGAGGTTGGGAGGAAAGGAAGCGCTTCTTTGGAACAATGAAACCCTAGTGCTCTTCAAAAGCACCAGCAAACCATCCGCAAACCATCCGCATAAGCAAACGCCTGCTATTATAGTAATCACAGCTTACCTGGGGTTATTCCCCACATCTGAGACTAAGTAATGAATCTCTATTAAACACAGTTGCTTTTTAGAGGGACCTCCCACCCACCCACCCACCCACCCAAATCACAAATTGCCCGGAAACCGGTTTTGTGAGTCACACGGTTTCCAAATCTGCAGCTGTTTTGGCTTGACGACAGAAAGGTGGCCTCGAGGTTCTATTTCATCAGCCAGAGTTGCGCTCTGGTGTGAAATATATGTAACGCTGTTGTGCTTTGCAATTCCCGGAGTTTAAAAGGCAGCTCGTTGTTCAAGCAGTCAATAGAATAAAGCTAGTGCTTGGCAAACTCCCTTTGTTTAAAGTTGGCCAGATGCATTTGTCAATGGATGGATTGATTAAAATATCTGTATATCTCAGTGTCATAATATATATATATATATATTATATAATATATATATATACGGCATATATATATATATATATATGGATTACGGCAGTAAAAACATAATGCTGTAGAATAAAAGCTATACAAAAGTTTGAAAGAGACATCAATCAACTGTTATGAAAGGACATGCTCTTAATTGTCTGCGCAGAGCTGGCAGAATAGAAGCAAGCATTTAAAAGTTGGCACGGAAGGAGCCTGCTGAATATCTATTGCCGGAGGATTCCACAGGACTGGGCCAATGGCACTTAAATGCTCAGTGTCTTCTTATTATCAAAAGAGCCTTGCCAACTTTTGGAACAAACAGCGACACTCCTGCAGATGATCTCAGTGACCGAGCTAGGGTATAAGAGTTTTGGGTGTTCCCTGAGGTTCCCTAGACCTAGAATCATAGAATCCTAGAGTTGGAAGAAACCACAAGGGTCATCCAGTCCAACCCTCTGCCAAGCAGGAAACAGCATCAAAGCATTCCTGACAGATGGCTGTCAAGCCTCTGCTTAAAGACCTCCAAAGAAGGAGACTCCACCACACTCCTTGGCAGCAAATTCCACTGTCGAACAGCTCTTACTGTCAGGAAGTTCTTCCTAATGTTTAGGTGGAATCTTCTTTCTTGTAGTTTGAATCCATTGCTCCGTGTCCGCTTCTCTGGAGCAGCAGAAAACAACCTTTCTCCCTCCTCTATATGACATCCTTTTATATATTTGAACATGGCTATCATATCACCCCTTAACCTTCTCTTCTCCAGGCTAAACATACCCAGCTCCCCAGCAGCAATCTGGCTGCCCTATTCTGTATCAGCTGGAGCTTTCTGAACCAGAGGAAAGGGCAGCCCCACACAGAGAGCATTACAGTAATTCAGCCTCAAGGTTACCAATGCTTCAGTGGACTACAGTGGTCAGGAATGGCCATAGCTAGCAAACCAAGTGAAGCTGCTAAAAGTCACTTCTAGTCACAGGAGACACTTGGGCCTCTAGTGACAGGTTTGTCCAGGAATAACCCTCAAGCTATGCACTTATTATTGTTATTATTTATTCAACTTATACACCGCCCTATACCTGGAGGTCTCAGGGTGGTTCACAACAAGACAACAACATATAAAAGCAAACCAAAAGCAATAACCCCCCCCCCCCAAAAAAAACCCACATTCTAAAAGGGTTTGGGGTGTTTCCCCATTTTACATCCTCCTACTCCTCTCACATCAAAATGCACACATTTTGCAATATACATATTAGGTGTTCGTGACATGACCACAACTTTTAAAAAATGGTTGATGCCCATCTTAATTTACTTTTATCTATTTTTTTATCATTATTTCATTCTAGTAGCATTATATATTGAGGCAATAAATCCAGCTGTAATGCTACTTTTTAAAACATTTCATTCTAGTATATCCTACTCCATGATCACTGCAGATGGTGACAGCAGTCACGAAATTAGAAGACGCCTGCTTCTTGGGAGGAAAAGCAATGACAAACCTAGACAGCATCTTAAAAAGCAGAGACATCACCTTGCCGACAAAGGTCCGTATAGTTAAAGCTATGGTTTTCCCAGTAGTAATGTACGGAAGTGAGAGCTGGACCATAAAGAAGGCTGATCGCCGAAGAATTGATGCTTTTGAATTATGGTGCTGGAGGAGACTCTTGAGAGTCCCATGGACTGCAAAAAGATCAAACTTATCCATCCTTAAAGAAATCAGCCCTGAGTGCTCACTGGAAGGACAGATCCTGAAGTTGAGGCTCCAGTACTTTGGCCACCTCATGAGAAGAGAAGACTCCCTGGAAAAGACCCTGATGTTGGGAAAGATGGAGGGCACAAGGAGAAGGGGACGACAGAGGATGAGATGGTTGGACAGTGTTCTCGAAGCTACTAAGCATGAGTTTGGCCAAACTGCGGGAGGCAGTGGAGGATAGGGGTGCCTGGCGTGCTCTGGTCCATGGGGTCACGAAGAGTCGGACACGACTGAACGACGGAACAACAACAACTATACACATTGGGATAATGTATTTCTTATTTATACAAGGAGGCAAGGCCCTTATTGTGGAACACCTAACTGCATTTTGTAGCTGCTAAGGCTAGTTGCAATGACCATGGCTGTGATTACTAGGCAATTAGAAAGGGGGGGGGGACATAGTTGATAATGAAAAAGGAAACGCAAATAACAAGGGGGAAATTTTCACCTTCAAATCTCGGGTCACTCTAAGCTTCCTCAGAGCGGCTACTACAACAGTCATAGTCATAAGTGAGCTGCTACCATGAGTAACTGTGTAGCAAATATATTTTACAAGGGGAATGTTTTTACCCCGGGGAGTATGAGTCACTCCATGAAGCAGATGGAGGGCTGAAGCTTGTTCAGGACTTGCAATAGGATGAATGTCTTCCCAGGATTAACTTTTTCAGATGTTTGCTACATGCTTTCCTGACAGCCTTTACCTTAGATGGCCTTATTAAAGATGTATCGGATAACATGTTTCACAACATTACTGGGAGGTGAGGGATTTCTTTTATTCCCATAGCTCCACTCAGGGGGAAAAACCAGTATGCAATGAGATAAAAGTCCCTCTCTCTCTCTCTCTCTCTCTCTCTCTGTGTGTGTGTTTGTGTGTGTAAATAAGGGGTCCACCTTGCAACTGGATGAGAGGAAGTGCTACAACCAATAAGATTTTGGTTTCACAACCCCGAACAATCATCCCAATGCCCAGTAATTTGCCACTGGCAAATGAGGAGAGGGAGCGATATTCTGTCTCAGCACTATGTGGATATGAAGGTGAGGAGAGAAAGGGGCAATGGGAGATTCTGTCAGAAACTGGAAAGCTTTAATACTGAGGACTAGAAACTTGAGCCAGTGCGAAGAGTGGCAAGGAGGCAGTGGGGAGGCTCAAAGGGAGGGTGGCGGCGATCCTCGTGACAGGATGGAAACGCGAGGGGGCCCAGAGGGATTGTGGCTTTATTGAAGAGATGCTATTCAAGCAAAGGGATGCATTAGAAACAGACATCGTACATTGCATAGAAGAAACTCACCATCACTCTTTGCAATCACATAGTCCTCATACCTTCCATAGGTCCATGCAATGAAGAAAGCCCATAGCTCTATGGTGGTTCTGCCATTCCAGAACTCTCTTTTGGGGAATTGTCCATGGTACTATTATTCCATTCCTTTTGGTTTCGGATTTACCGGTAACCATTCTATTTTCCCAAGCTTCTCAACAATAGCCAGCTATGGATATTATGTCTTGTTACGTTTTTGCTGTGATGTTCTTTTCTTTTGTTACCTGTGTGACACCATTTGCTCCTTAGTCTATTTTATTTTACTATTCTTTAATTCTCTATTTTAGGCTGCCTTAGGGAAAAAATTTTTACGTTGATCTATGAGCAGGCGGGGGAATACATTTCTTAATAAAATAAAACAAATGTTACTCCAATTGATGTGCAAATTCAGTTTGTTACCCATTTGTGTCAACTGTGTCCACTGCCCTGACACTACCTCTCCAGTACCCAATGGCTAAGAAATTATAGCTAATGGAATGTTCATAAACATTTTTACTTGTCCAAGCTGATGGCAGAGTTTTTGCGATGGAAGTAAAAGGTCAGTTTGAAAAAGAGAGGGGGGAAGTCTTCCAACTCATGGGAGTGGTGAACAGAGCACATGAGTTACTGGAAGAAACGTCTGACAGCCCACCATTCTTACTGGTGGTGGGGTTGTTGTTGTTTTTTTTGGGGGGGAGTTAAACATAGATCCCTGGAGAGCCCCTACCAGTCATTGTAGACAATATTGAACTGAATGAACCAATGTCCTGACTCAGTAGCTTCCTACGCCAGTAGCTTCTGGTGGTTCCCTCATTGTGAGAAGTGAGGTTACAAGGAACTAGGCAGAGGGCCTTCTCGGTAGTGGCGCCTGCCCTGTGGAACACCCTCCCATCAGATGTCAAGGAAATAAACAACTATCTGACTTTTAGAAGACATCTGAAGGCAGCCCTGTTTAGGGAAGTTTTTAATGTTTGATGTTTTATCATGTTTTTAATATTCTGTTGGGAACTGCCCAGAGTGGCTGGGGAATAAATAAGTCTTCTTCTTCTTCTTCTTCTTCTTCTTCTTCTTCTTCTTCTTCTTCCTATGCGTTCAGCTCATTCCTTTCAGTTCCTCTCTCCAAAACAAGCTGGTATCACAAAAGAGCCTGGATCAAATCCTAATGGAGAGTTCAGAAGTTCAACTGAACGATAGCATCATTTCGCTGTGGCATGACTCACTGCGGATCCTGTCCTCATATCACCGTTCTGCTTAACACCCACTGCAAGCTTTCATTTGTTGGATATGTGAAGCAAGATAATGAGCCTGAGCTGTGTTGGCTGATCAGGTTGCAGGGTTGATGGTAGGAAGGTCTCCACCCCCATCATCATAGCAGAGATAGCTGTATGTACCTGTGGATTTGCACTTCTACTGGGCCGCCAAACCTACTAAAGCCTTCCTCAAGTCCTTGCAAGCGAACCAGATCAATCGTTGGGTTCCTATTGAGGGTATTTGGTAAACCAACATGACAGTGATGAGGGATTAAGGATTGGATTGGTCATTCTTGTTACTTCCCTTTTCTCTAAACCAAAAGGTCCCAAATGCTGTAAGCTTCCCTCATAGGGATTTAGTTTGTAGTAACCAATGCAACTGTATAAGGCAACTCCCTCTAGTCTTATACTTTTCAACGGGACAAGGGGGTAATAGGACACCCTGAGTGAGGACAAAATTTGGCACGCCCCCCACCCCCCCCACCCCCCTTATTTTCACAATAATTCCTTTTGGTATAGTTGCTTTTTTATAGATCTTCTCAGTAGGTACCTGTATAAATAAAGAAGAAGAAGAAGAAGAAGAAGAAGAAGAAGAAGAGAAGAAGAGGAGGAGGAAGAGGAGGAGGAGGAGGAGGAGGAGGAGGAGTTTGGATTTGATATCCTGCTTTATCACTACCCGAAGGAGTCTCAAAGCGGCTAACATTCTCCTTTCCCTTCCTCCCCCACAACAAACACTCTGTGAGGTGAGTGGGGCTGAGAGACTTCAGAGAAGTGTGACTAGCCCAAGGTCACCCAGCAGCTGCATGTGGAGGAGCGGAGACGCAAACCCGGTTCCCCAGATTACGAGTCTACCACTCTTAACCACTACACCACACTGGCTCCTAATATAGGTATTATTATTATTATTATTATTATTTATTATTATTATTATTATTATTATTCCTTGGTTCTTGAACTTACAATGGTACCTCTGGTTATGAACTTAATTCGTTCCGGAGGTCCGTTCTTAACCTGAGGTACTACTTTAGCTAATGGAGCCTCCCGCTGCTGCCACTCTGCCGCTGCGTGATTTCTGTTCTCATCCTGGGGCAAAGTTCTTAACCCGAGGTACTACGTCTGGGTTAGTGGAGTCTGTAACCCGAAGTGTTTGTAACCCGGGGTGTTTGTAACCCGAGGTACCACTGTAATCCATTCCGTGAGTCCATTCGACCCCTGAAACCATTTGAAAACCAAGGTGCTGCTTCCAGTCGGCTGTAGGAGCTTCCTGAACTCAAGCAGAAGCTGTGTCAGACGTTCAGCTTCCGAAAAATATTACAAACCGGAGCACTTACTTCTGGGTTTGTGGCGTTCAGGAGCCAAGCTGTTCGAGTACCAAAGTACCACTGTATTGCTTTTTTTTTCCCAGTTGGAACTCACTGGAACTCAGTTCTGGCACTTCTCAGGTGGACGCCTTTGCCATTATAACAGAACAAGGGAGGCATTCATGGTGAGTTCTGGCACTGTTTTTTCCCCAGGAAAAATAGCGCTGGTTATTATCATCATTATTCTTTTGCATGCCTTCAAACCCTACATATATTAAGTAAAATAGAAACATCGTCACCCGGTCCCATCCCCACCCATCTTCCCTCCCCGCCCTGTCCACCTCTTTCCCTCTTTTTCTTCCCAATGTCTCAACAAATGAAACTAATTTGTAAAAATGATACATGTAAAAAATACGAGAGACATTGCACATACTTTTGTAAATCAAGAAATCTTTAATAAAAATACTTAATAATAATAATAAAAATTAAATAATAATAATAATAATAAACTGGTGCTGGGGCAATGCAGGCTTTGCATGTTGCATATTTCCAGGTTGAGTCCTGGGCACCACCTCCAAATTAAAGGATTTGAAGGTTGGGGGTGGAGGCTTCTTACTGGAATGGGGACTGCAGCCCGTTGGATTCTGATGTCTGTTTTCAATACTAAAATAGAGCGTGGGTTCAGGAAACGCAGGTGGGAAATCAGAACCTTTAATTGCTTTGTTGATACCAGTTGTTTTTAATGACACCCCATCACGAGTGAGCAATCCAACGTGATAAGAGTCACCTTGAAGGTTTGGCTGATTGCTGCTGTGATCATGTTCGCAGCTGAGAAAACAAACATGTCACAGTAATGAGTGATGCAGTTATCTTCCCAAAACCAAAAAAAAATAAAGAATTTTTTTTAAAAAATCCTCCCAGTGGCACCTTAGAGACCAACTAAGTTTGTTCTTGGTATGAGCTTTCATGTGCATGCACATTCTTCAGATACAAGTGTGCATGCACACGAAAGCTCATACCAAGAACAAACTTAGTTGGTCTCTAAGGTGCTACTGGAAGGATTTATTTTATTTTTTTTTTTTTTTGTTTTGACTATGGCAGACCAACACAGCTACCTACCTGTAACTTCCCAAAACCAGGTTGAGATATTTTATTAAAACCACCATTCATTTTGTGTGTGTGCGCGCAGCCTCTTCCCACCTTGGATAACAACCAGGATAGTATTTTATAGAATAGGGAAGCGATCTACAGCACTCTCCTCTCCAGGAAAGAATGTTGGTAGGTCTAGGTCCTAGACCTAGGCACATCCAACTCCCAAGAGACTGTGTGTGTGTGTGTGTGTGTGTGAGAGAGAGAGAGAGAGAGAGAGAGAGAGAGAGAGAGAGAGATTAGAATATATATTTAAATTCATGTTTCATCACTTAGCTTAGGAGCTCATCCAAACTTGCCCTTGCCTGTTGCTTTCTCCTGAGGAAATCCAATCTTTATCACTAAACCAGAACAAACATCAATCAGGTTTCCCCTGGATTGACATTTGTTCTGATTTATTGATAGAGAGTGGGTTTTCCAAGGGATGGCAATGGAGCAAGGGAAAAACCACTTGCACTTTGCCTAGAAAGTGTGGGACAAGCAAAAAACTACTCAGACCTATGCTTTCTGGATGAACCCTAAGTTTATCTTCAGCAAATAAAGCACTTCTGACGATTCCATTATCAAAGAACTCTGACTGCCACACTAGAAATAGGATTGTTTCATTTTTATCAGAGCGGTTGTAAAAGAATACATTGTTTTGTTAATTAGTGACTTCTTAAAACACACACACACACACACACACACACTTATAGGCTGTTGTTGCACTATAATGAAGTCCTATCCTTTAATTTTGCTGGAAAAACTTTGGATAAATTACAGGGCTTATATTGCATGCAGCGTTAGTCCTATTCAAAGTAAAGTCATTGGAATTAATGGACTAACTCCATTCATTTGAATGGGTCTACTTTGAATCTAACTTATTGCATACTATTATGTGTGTGAGTGTTGTACTTCCTTTAATGAAGTGGCTAAAAGGTATATGCGCTCTTTGTTTGTTTAAAAGGAACATCCTTGCATTGCCTCCTCAGCTTCTTGCACTTCCCGGAATGTCCATAGGAGGGCACTGAAATTTGTGCAGATCGGTGAATGCTTCTGGAATCCTGAAGAAGATTCTTCAGGTGAGCTCCCGTTGCTCAGTCCCTGCTCCTGCCCACCTACTGCTCCGGCGGGAAGGTAAACGGCGTTTCCGTGCGCTGCTCTGGTTCACCAGAAGCGGCTTAGTCATGCTGGCCACATGACCTGGAAGCTGTACGCCGGCTCCCTCGGCCAGTAACGCGAGATGAGCGCTGCAACCCCAGAGTCATCCGCGACTGGACCTAATGGTCAGGGGTCCCTTTACCTTTTTAAAGGCACTTTAAAAGAAAGAAAAGAAAGGCTTTTGCTTTCCTCCATTTTCTCTACGCTTCTTTTCCTGTCCAGAAGTAGTGCTTGAATTACAAAAGGGTGAGGGAGAGTTTACAAGAATCCCCTTAATCTTTTTTGACAGTCAATGTTATTATTGATTGTACTGTTATTGAATGTCCAGTGTTATTATTGACTTATCCTGTTGTTGTTGTTGTTGTTGTTGTTGTTATTTATTAAATTTGTATACTGCCTTTCCTCCTTCGGTCCCAGGGCATCGTTGATTTGGGATGTCTGGAAATGGAAATGTTACTTGCTTAATTTGGTACTGAAGTATTTTTGCTTCCAGAAAAGTGGGGTGGAGTTTGTGGGATTTTCTTTAGGGATGAGTTGCAGTTTACTTTTTTTTAAAATGGAAAAATGTGTCTATTAACGGAAAGTGCATGTGAAATGTGGAATGTAAGTGAAAATAAAACACAAAAGTGCATTGTTTGTGAAAATTGCATGAAAAAATTTGCATACACTAGTCAAAATGGCACACAAGATTAGGAGAAATGAATATAGAGTTTTCTTCTTTCTTTTTGATACAAATGTAAGAAATTGGGAACATGAGAAACAGAGAGAAGCCAGAATGGACAGAATTGACCATTCTGTTTGGGTATGGAATCTCCGGTGCTATTGATCTGCAACTCCCATAATTCCTCACCATTGGCCAAAGCACCCCTGTTGAATGAAGAAACAAAACTGTTGTTTTTTAAGGAGGAAATGCAAACATATGCAGAAGTGTCTGAGCCAAACCTAAGCCTGGGAAAAATTAGAGAAATTGAAATGGACAGAATTGGCCACTCCAAATTTCCTGCCACGTGTGAGAAAATAACCTGACTGGCTTTGCCCACTATGCATCTTGGTTTAGGCAAGGCAGGACATCACGGTTTGCCACACTGCCTCAGTCAGCAAACTATTTCGGCCAAGCCCTGATGATATAATGATACAATCAAAACTGGCAGAGGTCACAAGATAGAGCTTTTGGGGCTTTAATTGTCCCACGCATTATTCTGAGCACTCTCCCAGATCCATCGCAGGCCACTCAGTGCTTATTGACACATCGTAGCCTACACTCTGCCAATTGGGCAATGACAAGCTCATATTGTATGATTGTTATCACACAATAATTGCGGTGTGGGTGCATATTCATTGTGGGTTTGATCCATCTGTTTAGGATTTCCTGGCCATCTGCTCTGGCCATCTGCCAGCTTACTCTTTGATCCCACAAATAAAACGATTGCCACCGGAAGCTCTGCGTTATTGATTTGATTCCATTCCATTTATGAGTTCCTTGCTATGAAACAGGTGTGCTGTCAGGCTTCGGGGAATCGGATCCCTCCCCCGGTGGCAGGAATTAAGCAGATCAAACAAAAGGAGCGTTCTTACCAGATAAGTTCTTTAATAACCACAGCAAGAGACAAAGGAAGGCATAGCACGCTAAAAAATGGCGTTGCTCCCAATTAATGTCCACCCCCTCCATCCCCATTAATCTACATCACTCCTACGTTGGGTAATCTGAGCTTGTTGCCAATGAGCTTTCTGTTCCATCATTTTCCAGGCCCGTCTATTCTTAGGGGAAGGAGGCGCTTCAGGATTGCTGCTCAAGGACCCTGAATCAGCCAGCTGTCTCCCTCCTGGTGTTTCCTCTTCTAGCTGCTCCTCACCCAGTATTTCCCAGCTTCTCCCCTCTGGACTATGCCCTTCTGCAAACCACTGTTCTAAATCAATACTGTCCTCCTGCCTTTGGGAAGGTTTAGGAGAAGGGGGGGGGTGCTCCCACCATTCCTCCTTAGTCCAGCCCCTGACATGCACCAACTCAGGAAAGAGATGGGGTGAGGGGCATGACACCATAACAGTGTCTCCGGGCACTGTGCGCGCAATACAAAGTTGTGTGTGAAGCCTGGACATTGGATGTGATGCCATCACGCACGACGTCCAGGCATTGTGTGGCAGCACAGTTTTCATGGCTGGTGGCTCCTCCTCCTGCTGATGCTGCCATAGGCCATGGGCTGCTTCCCTTCCATGGCAGGAGGAGAAGGAGGAACTGCCACATTTCTGGCTTGCTTGACTGTGCGAAGCCTGGACATCACATGCGATAGTGTCATGTCCGGGTACCGGGTCTGGTGTCCAGGCATCATGTACAACATCATGATGCCTCATGCGACATGCAGACAAACATTGAGAGGGATCAGCCCCCACTAACAAATATTGGGAGTTGGCAGCCCTGCTATGAAATATCTCAAAGTAATTTCAGACACAGGAAAAACACACACACGCACACGCACACACACAAACACACACACACACACACACATACACACAAGCGCTCACACACTGGCCACACACAGCTTCCGGGTCATGTGGCCAGCATGACTAAGCCGCTTCTGGCGAACCAGAGCAGCACACAGAAACGCCATTTACCTTCCCGCCAGAGTGGTACCTATTTATCTACTTGCACTTTGGCGTGCTTTTGGACTGCTAGGTGGGCAGGAGCTGGGACCGAGCAACGGTGTATATACCGTGTTTCTCATAAAATAAGACGTACCTATAAAATAAGCCATGGCCGGATTTTCAAGCGTTCACGAAATATAAGACATACCCCGAAAATAAGCCGTAGTGCTGGGCAGTTCTGGAGGGTGCCAAGGAAGAGGAAGAGGTCTGTTGGGTTGGTGCCCAGAACCGGATGTTGCTGCTGCTGCAGCCCTGAGCCAGCGGGACCCAGCAGGAGCTGCAGCGTGCGCTACGTGGAGTCCCGAGCCAGCAGGACCCAGCAAGAGCCGCAGTGCGCGCCGCGTGGAGCCCCAAGCCAGCGGGACCCAGCAGTGCTCTGTATGGTAGCAATTTGAATCCTCCTCCACCTGCCGCGGCTCGGGGCGATCCGCGTGGTGCTGCGGGGTGCTTTGTCAGCACTTCAGCAGCAGCAACAGCCAGTTCCAGGCGCCGAGCCACGTCAGGAAGAGGAGGAGGCTTGCTAGGTCGGTCGGCACCCAGCAGCGCCGCACGGAGCGCCCCGAGCCTCCGGGAGCCAGGAGGAGGAGCAGGGCTGCGCACCCCAAGCCAGCTGGACCCAGCAGCAGCAGTGCTGGCCGCGGCAGGAGGAGGCAGGCACCCAGAACCATATAGTACTTAATAAAAAAATAATAATAATAATAATATAATAATAAATTCTTGAGTAAAATAAATATAAGACGGTGTCTTATTTTAGGAGAAACACGGATACACACACACACACACACACACAGGTTAAAAAGAATATTTAAATGCAAATCCAAGACAGTTACAGGCTGGGATAAAGATTAAAGCACCATGATGCCACCTTAAAGAGTTGTGACTTCCCTCAAAGGATGCTGGGAACTGTAGTTGGTTAGGGGTGCTGGGAGCTCTTAGGAGACCCCCTGTTCCCTTACCAGAGCTACAATTCACAGAGTTCCCCGGAAAGAGGGGTTGGTGGTCAAACTGCTCTGAGAATTGTTGCTCTGTGAGGGAAATGGTTTCCATCAGAACCCTGAACAAACTAAAGTTTCCAGAATTCTTGAGAAGGGAAGCCATGACCGGCCAAAGTGAAATGACACTGCTTTGAATGTATCATGCAGATGGGACCCAAGTGAGGTATATACACACAATACCTATTGTAGATTTGTAGGTTAAGCTTTGCATTCAATTTTAGATTTCTATTACTTGGTTTAAGGCCTAGGCTTCTGGATAATTGTCAAAGCTTTGCTCTTGTGTATGTAATGAAAGATTGGATGCTGAGGTTGGCATTTCCTTGGTTCATATTCTGCTCTAGCCACAAGAATAACTTTCAAGAAAATGTCCTAAAATGTGTAACCACAGAACACCATATAATGCCAAGGAAACTGTTAGATAAGCCGATTTTAAAAGGACAAACTTGCTTGAAATATTCATGAAACTTTTTGTAGTTTTCCAGTATATTTGAGGGACTATTCCTTTATAAATATTTTGCACTTTCTACAATGTTCAGAGCAGCTATGGTACAGATCTGCAAGGTGAATCTCCTGCTATGCATACCAGAAAATAAAGAGATGCCCTGATGCGTATTTCAAATGGTTATAATGTGGTCTGATTTCTACAACGTAGCCCAAGTATTTTAAATGACATTATTTAATACCTATTGTGGGCCAATGAGGTGAGAAACAAATGTTCAAAGACACTGACAATTAAATGAAGAAGAGAAGCACCTCTACATTGGTACGTTTTTCTAATTCAAACCACTACAAAGTTGTCTATTTGTTTACCTTCTCAGCAGAATCTTAGCCTGGAGGTTGTTTTGTCTTGGACAGGAGTTGCTGTGCCTTCATTAGCAGTACTGCGGATGCCACCCACTTCTGTGGGGAAAATTGCAGCCTGCGTAATGAGTCTTCAAACCGGTTTGCATTTCTTCGACAACAGTTTAAGAAGGTTCCAAGATTCACAATGCCCCCACCTAACTCAGTACTGCAATCTTCTCTGCTTTGTCTAAAAAAAGCCAACATGTCCAGGTTCCTCACTCAAGTGGCCCTTTGGTGTAGGAATGTGGCTTCTAGACATTGTTGGACTCCAGCTCCTATCAGTCCTAATAATCAAGGCTGATGGGAGTTGGAGGCCTGCAATATCTAGAGAGCCAGAGGCTCTTCATCCTTGATGTAGACAATTCTGAGCGAAACAGACAAATGTGCCAACTCAGTATATGATGAGTAGCCATCTTGGTGCCCTCTAGACATTGTGAACTCCAACAGCCATCCACCCTAGCCAGCAAGGTCATTCATCAGGGATTATGGGAACTGTAGTTATACTGAAAGCTGTTCGATATCAATTAGACCACTGTTTCATCTAGCTTACTATTGTCAACAGTGACTAGAAGCAGCTCACCAGGTTTTCAGGCAGAAGTGTTAATGCACATCCTACATCCCTAACTGGAGGGGTGTGTGTGTGAATGCTCAATTGTAAAACTTGGAACTCTGTTTTTTTCTGGTTTCAGGATATTTGGTGGTCATTTTTTTTGCTTGATTCTTTCACTCCTGCTTGCACAAAATCCAGATTGCAATTGAATGATGAAGAAGTCCATCTCAGTTGTATCCACTGCTATTCCTATTCAGAAGTAGACCAGTTGAAATTAATGGGCATGCTTAACTTAGGCCCATTAATTTCCATGGTTCTAACTCTGAGTATAACTCAGCAGGGTACAACCCTCTGTTTTTGATCCATGTGACTTTCAGATGCTTTTAAACATAATTATATGCCATGTCTGCATTGTGTTTTGATATTTTTAAATATATATATTGAAAATGAAACTATTTGCAAGTATTGTTTGGATAAGTGTGAATTTCAAAGGACGGCTGTCCTTTGGTTCTCAAGTAGGTTCAGAAAGTGTAAATTCAATAGATTTCCTTGTAAATCTCTACTGAATTCCAATTCTCCTCCCAACTCAATCATTGGATATAACTCAGCAGATAGAGAGATAGAGATAGAGATAGAGATAGAGATAGAGATAGAGATAGAGATAGAGATAGAGATAGAGATAGAGATAGAGATAGAGATAGAGATAGAGAGAGATAGAGATAGAGATAGAGATAGAGATTGTTAGATATTGATTTAACTTAATCTATCTATCTATATCTATCTATCTATCTATCTATCTATCTATCTATCTATCTATCATCTATCATCTATATCTATCTATCTATCTATCTATCTATCTATCTATCTATCTATCTATCATATCTATCTATCTATCTATCTATCTATCTATCTATCTCTATATCTATCTATCTATCTATCTATCTCATCTCTCTCTCTCTCTCTCTCTCTCTCTATCTGTCTATATCTATCTATCTATCTATCTATCTATCTATCTTCTATCTATCTATATCTATCTATCAGGATTTAAGTTAAATCAATTCCATTCTGAAACCAAGACTGGAACTCCAAAATCATACAATGATTTTACACAAGGGTACACCCTAAATGGAAGGGGAACTAACTTTTGATAAGGCTAGCATTATTTTTCAGGGTTTGCTTGTTTTTCATCATCCTTCTCTAATTGTAGTGTGAAAACAGCTCCAAGCTATTTGCTCTTATTGATCTGCTGATGGAACAAAGAAAAAGAAACTCTGCCACTCCAAGGATTTGTTCCATGAATTCAGTCTGGGTTGGCCCCCAATTAGCTCCTTGGAATTTCCCCCAAAGGATGGGAAGGGGGAAGAAACCAATAGGTGTAAAAAATTACAAATGACATACTATGAGACAAATGACAGATTAATCACCCTTTCCAAAAACCTGAAGATTAGAAAATTAAAAAGTTAGCACTTAGACAAAACGAGGGGTGAAAAACACACAAAACAAGAGCTATGGGCTGAAGGCTAATTAGAACCCTCATCCAAAAAAGAAAGAAAAACAGGTTGTTTCCCACTCATTTTTTTATGGCCAGGAAATGGTATAAAAGCTTTCGAGGTTCCCAGCTCATTCAACAGTTTTGTTAAGCTTGATCCCATTCAACTGCTTCTCCTTTGTGGATTCGAGGTAAGTGCATTGCAGCCAGTGTTGTGTAATGGTTGGAAAGTCAGACTAGGACCCGGGAAAACCAGGGATCAAATGCCCACACAGCCATGAAGCTCATTGAATGACCTTGGACCAGTCAGCTCACTCTCAGCCTAACCTTCCTAACAGGATTTTTGTGAGGATAAAAATGGGGAGGAGAACTATGTCTATCACCTTGAGCTTCTTGGAGGAAAGATGAGATATAAATTATCTATCTATCTATCTATCTATCTATCTATCTATCTATCTATCATCTATCATATCTATATATCTATCTATATCTATCTATCTATCATCTATCTATCTATCTATCATCTATCTATCTATCTATCTATCTATCTATCTATCTATCTACCATCTGTCTGTCTATCTATCTATCATCTACCTACCTACCTACCTACCTACCTACCTACCTACCTATCATCTATCATCTACCATATCTATATCTATCTATCTATCTATCTATCTATCTATCTATCTATCTATCTATCTATCTATCTAATATCTATCTATCTATCTATCTATCTATCTATCTATCTATCTATCTCTACACAGGTGTGGGTAACCTTTGGCCCTCCAGAGGTTGCAGAACTACAATTCTCATCATCCTTGACAGCCATGCTTTCTGGGGCTGATGACAGTTGTAGTTCAGCAACCTCTAGGGGGTCAAAGGTTCTTAGCATTTCCTACAATGTGTCGAGAGTTTGGCGAGAAAGATGCTGGGTGTGTGTAGTTCCATTAATTTCAGTTGGTTTACTCTGGGTATTACTTAGTTGGAGGCAACCGGAAGTCTACATTTTTAAGTGAATATACTTAATGCAGAATTGGGCACTTTTAAATTTGTTATACACTTTTTAAAAAAGGATGAAAAAAGGATGAAAAATGTGTTTAAAATGCAAATCCTAGTCCAAAATAGCATTTTTAGACATGCATATATTGAGATAAAAAGTATATGTATTTTGTGATAAATATGTATTGAGTACGTATTTAAATACTAATTTTCATATGAACTTTTTAAAAAATAAATAAATTTGAAGACTAGTATAAAAACAAGATGGAAAGTACTTATAAAATTGCCAAGGAGCACAAATACTGTTCGTAGAGTGTGTCTTGAAAACCAAATCCTAGGTTGAAAGATTGCGAGAATTTGGGTATGTTTCATCTGGAGAAGAATTAAGGGATGACACAATAGCCATCTTCATATACCTGTATTTGAAGAGCAGACACACAGAAGTGCAGACACGTTTGTACTGTGGTGCTCCATGGGGTAGGACTGGAACAAGCAGCTTCCTATTACAAGGGAGGGGAAGGAATAAGACCAAACATTAGAGCTCCATGCATTTAAAGCAGTATCATACCAATTTAAACATTCATGGCTTCCCCCAAAGAATTGTGGGAGCAGTTGTTTGTTAAGGGTGCTAAGAGTTGGGAGATGCCTATTCTTCACACAGAACTAAAATTCTCGTGGTAGCTTGACAATCAATTCCTCTAAAATTTCCCAGGGGGATTTTAGCTCTCTGAGCAACACAGAGCTCTTCCTCTGTTCCTATGATATTATCTTACGTTTCTGGGAAGGAGCATTGTGTGCCGAGGTTTCAATACACCCTCCCCCCCCCCCCAATAATTCACACTTCACACAGTAATTTAAGTTTAAGGTTTTGGCATGATTTTGGCCACAACTTTATTTAAATACAACCAATGTGAGTGGTTGCTTAGGCATTGGTTTCGACTATCTGTCCCCCGCCCTGGGACAGAGCTGACCAGTTACAGGTGGGTAGCCGTGTTGGTCTGCCATAGTCAAAACAAAATAGAAAATTCTTTCCAGTAGCACCTTAGAGACCAACTGAGTTTGTTCTTGGTATGAGCTTTCGTGTGCATGCACACTTCTTCAGATACACTGAAACAGAAGTCACCAGATCCTTAAATATAGTGAGGGAGTGGGGAGGGGTATTATGCTACTGGAAAGAATTTTCTATTTTGTATCTGCTAACCAGCGAAGTCAGTAAGGATAAACACCTATAGGGGAGAGATCAGGAGCTGGTGTCAGACCCTCAGCTCCCCCCCCCCAATGCTCCCAGGGGCTCTTGCACGGCCCTAGCCCCTTGTCGGGGGTATGGACAAAAGCATGATGAGCCCCTGGATTCCTTTAACAGAATACCCTTGCAGCAGCAGTTTGCAGGGTCAGGCCCAGCCAATTCCTTACCCCTACACCAACCAATTTTAACCAATGCCTAACCGCAACCTTACAAGTTGTGACGATTTGCTACGCAGTAGGCAAAAACCAAATGGCACCAGCCAATCAGCCAAATGGACAAAATTCCTACCAGGCCCCTGCCCAAAGCAGGTGACCCCATGACAGGCATAGCAATGTCAATCGCAAAAAAAGGCTCTGAAAACAGGGAAGGCGGGCGGGAGATCCATTGCACGCAGCAAAAGTGAAACCCCAAAGCCGCGTGCAGGAATTTAAACAGCTATGCCTGTCAATCATTAACTTGTAACATGCTCATCACCCCAGCAACATGGTGAGCCCAATCACCACTGTGGCCATCCAAACGAACCCGCCCAGCGACAAGGGAGTTGTCTTGTTAACCCTTCAACAACTTGTGCTCTCCATGAGTGGAGAACCCCCTTTATAAATCGAGACAACCCAACACAGTATAGTTTATTCTACTACCTTTGCTCCTTGCAACTTTATTCTGCCAGATGGAAGGAAGACAAAAGTTAAGATCTGGAATAAGTTTCAGGCATTTGGGATCGGATTGTTGACTGAGAGGTTTGCTGGTTTCTCTTTAGTTATAGGGAGCTTTAAGAATAGAAGAAGTGCCCAGAAGAATGTAACTAGACAGAGGGAGAGATGGAGAAACAAAGATGAGGTAACAGAGAGAGAAAGAAAGAAAGAAAGAAAGAAAGAAAGAAAGAAAGAAAGAAAGAAAGGAGAAAGTGATGCAAACTTCAGCCACTGCCCACCTGTAGCCGTTGTGAAGCTATTCCTGTGCGTTGTATTTTAAAATTGCTCACATCGTGTCAAGATTAAGACATGCCATGACATCAGCAAATATTAGAGATAAAGAGTCCACTTAATCCCTTTAGGAATGATTTTAAAGTGACAGATTGGTGAGATATCTCACCAATTTTTAAAGTCTAAATGTGCTGATTATAAAATTTAAATGTGATTTTAGTATATAGATGCTATTTATGAAACGAATTGTTTTATTGACTTTCTGGTCTCTGACTGTAATAAAGACTATTCATTCATTCATTCATTCATTCAAGGAATGGCCGGCAGATGGCAATACAATAAAATTGCTCATGTACCCAGTTCTAGAATTGTTGATACAGCGAAGAGGGAATGAAAAGTATTTTAAACAGATAGACATAGTAGTGGGCCTACATTTTTTGGGCTTGAACTGTTATGGGGGCCCATTTGCAAACAACAAGAAAGTCCAAGTAACCACTGTTATCTTCTTCAATGGGATTGTTCCACGACAGCGCACCAAACCTTTACAACATCTTGGGTAAAGCATGGTGCTGATAATGCCAAGGTGAAGGTTTGATCCCCGTATGGAACAGCTGCATATTCTTGTATTGCAGGGAGTTGAACTAGATCAGGCACCCCCAAACCCGGCCCTCCAGATGTTTTGGGACTACAATTCCCATCATCCCTGACCACTGGTCCTGTTAGCTAGGGATGATGGGAGTTGCAGTCCCAAAGCATTCTGGAGGGCAAAGTTTAGGGATGCCTGAACTAGATGATCCTTGTGGTCTCAACTCTATATTTCTATGATTTTTATGAACACCTGTGCTACTGACTCTCAAACTATGGGATTGTTGAAATATATTCAACTCAAATTGGGTCTACCAGACCCCAAAAGTTTAAGCAATGTGGACTATTCTGGGGCCCATCTGGGATTAGAGGCCCTGAAGATTAAGCTCCATTAGTTTCATAGTTGGTCTGCCCCTGGATAGACAAATAGACAAATTCACCATTCAGACATCTAATAAGAAATGCACAGAATGCATTGTAAGTGCCAGCCAGAAAATTAAAAAATGTGACATCTTCAATATTGTCTTAGCAAAAATTATGTGGCCCCCATGGACTAGTAGCCTTCAATGGACAAAGACTCAGGTACAATCCTGGGCACCTCCAGGTATAGTCAGGAAAGAATCCTTTCTGAAACCTGGAGAGCTGCTGCTAGTCAGTGTAGACATTACTGAGCTCGATGGACTATTACCCTGACTCAGTCTATAGGAGCAACCTATATTCCCAAGACAGTTGACACAGACAACCTTTTACTCACAACTACTTCTTTTCTTAGTGTCAAGTCCATCAACCGGTCATGTGCTCCTACGGATGTGTGCCTTCATGCAGCATCGTCCCATCATGTGGTGGTGGGTCACTGACCCCTTATGGTGTCGTCGGTGGCCTTAACCCCTCCTGCATCAACCAGATCCCTCCAGCGGAAGTGGTGATCCAGCCACCCCCCGTGGTCGTGACGATTCCAGGGCCAATTCTCTCAGCCAGCTGCGATCCTGTTTCCGTGGGTGGAAACACACCCTGTGCTGGTTCCGGTCTATTTTCCCGACGTCCACGTAGGTTGTCCTACAACCCTTGCAATCCCTGTGGACCATGCTAAAGAGACAACCCAGGAAACCAACCAGGAATGGAAGGAAAAAATCGGAACTGATTCAGGAACGATATAGAAATGCTTTGCACCCCATGTTTCCAACCAAAGTAAGCTGGAAATGTGGGTCTTCAAACTTTCCTTAAAGTATATCTCACTGTATGCGTGTTTAGCTTGCCCACCTCCCAATCCACTTCATCTTATGCTATGCATTCTCCCCCCCCGCTAGATTTCACATTGCAAGGTTGTTTATGGAAAACAAAGGACATGCTTTGTTGGAACAACAAGGCTCCATAGGGTCTACTGTACATGGGAGGTCATAATATCAGAAACATCAAACAGAACAATGCAGATCACAAGTTTTGATATAGATCTGAAAACAAGGGGAACATCTCCAGGGAGAAGTTTGCAATGGGCTGCATCCGGCATTAGTCTTACTTAGAGTAGATCCACTGAACTTAATGGACATGACTAACTTGGGCCTTTTTAATTTCAGTAGATCTCTTTTGAATCTGAGTTGGATCCAACACATTTTATTATTTCCAATGTCTTGCAAATGAAAGCGACTTTCTTCCAAAGGCAATTATCTAATATTAACATTGATTCAATCAACAATTCAGTATTGCATGCGATTTCTTAAATCTACTGGATAAGTTAGCATGACTTGTGCCAGAGGTGGCAAATGTATGCGTGAACTGTGCTAATTCAGACTGTAGGTGGCACTCATGTGATGGAAATCTATGGCTCAGTTGTAAAGCAGATGTTTTGCATGCAATCAGTCCTAGGTTCAATCTCCAGCATCTCCTGGAAGGCCTGAAAAGGAGCCAAAGGCAGTCAGTTTTAGCAGTCCTGAGTTAGATGGACCATTTGTCTGGTACAGCATCAGGCGACCTCCTATGTTTCCTAAAACTCATGAAACATCATTCTTACATATCTAAAGCAAGCATGTCAGAGAGAAAGCTAGGTGCTAAGTTCCTCTTTCCTGAAATGTTAGCTTTCTCTTTGATGCATTACATTCAAAAAATGGAGATAACTTCTATCATGATTTAATTCATTGGTGTAGTCTGGAATAGTATAAAGATTTACCACCTCAATAAAGAACCAGGAAGACATAGGCATAGCCAAAAGTAGATAATTGGAGTCATAGAGTGGTATCCAACAAATGAAAATAATAGCCCTAACTTAATGACGTCCATTAAATAAAGTGGGTCAAATCTGAGTAGGACTAATGCTCATAAGTATTATGAAGGCAAGCAAATCCAACTGCCTTACCGATTTGTAAATGTGATTTTTTTGAAAAGTAATTTTATTTGTGGGTTAAAAGAATGGAAATAGATCTTGCTACATGCATACTGCTTTTGTTTCCTTGTTATTTAGACTGTAATCCTCTACACACTGACCTTGGGAGTAAGTCTCCTTGAGCTCAGTGGGGCATACTTCTGAGTACACATGTTATAGAATGACACTGGTCAGAGCATGAAATTGTCATGGGTAGACAACATGATATCTGAATCAAGAGCCAGTGTCAATTTTAATTGCATCCTAAGCCATGTTCCACTCAATTGAAAAATGCCATATCCATTGTTAATCTTTATGCTTTGCTGTATGACTATGACATGTTTGGTGATGGGAAGGGGGTTAATAAGCTCTTGAGACTACTCTGTCTTTACTTCGCTCCATCTTAATAAAGGTCTTGCTGCATCATTAAAAAAAACCCACCCCTTGCCTTCTTGATCTTTCTGGGTTAGCCCATTTACATTTTATTTATTGAGTTAAAACAACAACTGTGAAGATGTGTTAGTCCTACACAGAGCAGAACCATTGAAATTAATTGGCATGACTTATTTGGGTCCATATGTTGCTAGAACCCACCTCCCATAATCCCTGACCACTGGTCACCCTTGGTGGGCCGGAGGCTCCCCTCAGGAATCCAACAATATCAGAAGAACCAAATTCACTCCTATACAGACAAACTTCTGTGCCATTTCTGTGACACACCCAAATGCAAGAGCTCATTTTAGCCTAGTGATGGAATGTCTCATATCTTCTTAAGAACATAAAAAACCATGCTGGATCAGGGAAATGGCCCATCTAGTCCAGCATTCTGTTCCCACCGGCCAACCAGATGTTCCCATGGGAAACCTTTGAGCAAGATTCAGGCAAAAGAGCATTCTACTCTCCTGCAGTTTCCACCAACTAGTATTCAGAAGCTGTGGGTTGACTAGTAGCCACATCATGGCTAGTAGCCCCTGCATTAAATTGTCTAATCCTTTTTTTAAAAAAAAAAACCCCCCCCAAAACCCACATCAATTGGTGACCATCACTGCCTCCTGTGGGAGTGAGTTTCTTGGTTTAACTATGTACCCAGGACATTAATAGCCACACAAGTGGAACCTACAATAAAAATGTTGCAATGCGGAGTGCTCCTAATCATGGGTGGTTAGATGAAAGGGAAACATATAGGCCAAATTGCTCCTTGGCCCCACTTTCTTCAGCCTTGTAGATCAAGGGGAATACCCCTCAATGAAAACCAGGAGTGGATAAGCTATTGCCCTCCAGGAGTGGTTGGAAGTCATTTCCGACCTGCTCCAGCCAGCAAGGCTAAATGTCAGGGATAATGAGGTGTACTCCTGCCCGGCCCACCCACAATTAAGTTTGGACAAGAAAGGTGCTCCAGCAATGTGAGCTTTGAGAAACTGTGCAGTGCGGGATGGATGTCAAATGATGAAAAACTAAAACACACATGTTATCTGAAGGATGCAAAAGCTTTATTAAAAGGTCACAGAAATGGCATTAACAGTGGCAGAAGAGTCAATGAGAAGAACACAGAAGCATCGTGGCCCTGTGGACTTCAAAGCAAAGGTGGGGAGATAATGAAGTGCCCAGCTTCAGGAGTGGTTCTTTGGAGTCAGCTCTTCTGAACCAAGGCCTAGGGGTCTGTATTGAGTTCTCTGGTCAATGGTTGTTTCATAAGGATATTCTTCTCAGGTTGAATCAGTCTACAAGCAAGCACTCCCACGACGTCCCTCAAGAGACTTCCTTCAAATGATTCCACCCCTTCTAAAGCTGCCAGAGACCAAGCCATAACCCCCATAGCTTCCAAGGCGGCCACGCCAAAAGCCACCAAAGCCTCTTTCCAGCCCAGAGCCACCAATTGAACATGGAGTGTAGCCTCCAACAGCCACAGTCTCACTGCTGGCAGAGAGGATGGGCCCTGGGAGGGTCACAATGGAGGCAGGTGGCTGGATCATGATCTCTGATGATGGGAGCTGGTTGATGGGTTGTGGGATAACCCCATCCAAGGTGCCAAGCTGTGCTGAGTTGGTGCTTGCTCCTGAACCAATGCCATAAGCACCGGCATAGCCGAGGCCACCATAGCCAAGACCGGCAGAGCCAAGGCCTCCATAGCCGAAACCTCCATAGCCAAGACCTCCACTGCCAAGACTTCCTGCTGATCCAAATCCAACAGTCGGGCAGGAAGCAATGGATGGGACAGCACAGGATGGGCCGCAGGAAACCATGGTTTCAGTGATGGGATGAATCTAGAACAAATTTTGAGAAACAGGTATGCATCAGAATCACAAAGAGTGTTTGCATCTTCTCCCACTCACTGCACAATCTCGGTAGCCTTATTACACAAATGAGAGAGCCTGTGTTTTCAGTGTATCATAATAGTGCCCTACTTCTTTAGAGTTTATTTCTGAGGTGGGATACCCTCTTCCACCCTAGGGCAGCATCCCTTTTCGGGCAACTTTTTGGAGGCCACTTGGGGTTGGGAGTAGGAAAAGAGGGTGGAACAAAGAATATAAATGGCATGCCAGATCAGACCCCACATCTCAATTAGTCCAGCATTTCATTTTCAACACTGGCCAGCCTGAAATTTCTGGGATGTCTACAACAACCAGCATTCAGGGAGAATCTGAACCATCTAGTTAAGAAGCTGTCAGTGTTTCAAAGCAGTGTTTCAAAGCTAACTTGTGGGACTCCAGATGTTGATGGACTCCAGCTCCCATTGGCCAATTATGATCAATAATGATGGTAGCTGTATTCCAGCATCATCTAGTGGGTTACAGGTGAGGGGAGCCATTCTACATCACCTCATTTAGAATCTGTAGCTCTGAAGATGTTGCTGGACTAGAACTTCCACTAGACCAGATCAGCATGGTCCAAAGTGATGGAAGTGATAATCCAGAATCACCTGGGTGGTCAAAGGTTAGCTATCCCAGTACTGAAGAATTGTAGAGTCTAGTGGAAGTTTCAGCTAAGTCTAGATTTACCTAAACTTTCTATATGAATGAAAATACCTCCAAGAAAACATACTCACCTGCTTCTCTGGGAAGATGCTGTTGTGAAGATGGGAGAGTCAAATGAAGCTGATGGAATTTCGGAGAGAAGTCTAAGCTTTTATACTCTTCTTCCAGCCTCCCTACTGGTTAGGACACAACCCTTTTCTCGTTAAGTTTCTCCTTTGCTGGTGACAAATTTATTTTCATGTGCAGAAATTTGCTTGAACTGCTTTTGTTACAATAGACTATAAAGACTCTTAACATTTTTTTAATCTTCCCTCTATCATTGACCTCAGCATGGTGTTCTTCAATTTACACCCAGATCATCAAAGCACTTCAAAAAGCATTAATTATAATCTTTCCATCATTTAATGCTTGTAATGTTCATTATTTATTTGCAACACATGCTACGTGCAGGTAGAAGTAGCTTAATAGTCCTCATTAAAAAATGATGAAGCCAACTCAAATAACTGCACCATTATGTTTTTAATCGCTTTGTAAAGAACTGTGTGTTCGTGTACAGAAGGTTACATCTATGGATTGGGGGTAAATTTGATTATGTCTGCATTTTAATGAGAAATCATTTAGCATGTCTCCAAAAAAAAAAAAAAAAAGGTGACCTGAAACACACCCAACCTTCAAAATGTTCACTTCCTCATATTGGAATATGTATTCCTCCAACCAATCTGTACAAAAATGTGGATATTAAAGGGAAATGTGCATTAAATTGATAGTGAAATTAGCATACAAAATGTAGGCAAAAGTTGCAATGAAATGTTGGTGAATTTCTGTTTAAATGTGAAGAATTGAATTTGAGAGAGAGAGAAATGAGAACCACAACTGAACAGTTTCTTCCATCCCACCTTGTTTGAAACTAAATCAGGTATGGGGGACCTGCAACCCTCCAAATATTACTGAACTACAACTCCCATCATCCACGTCCCTTGGCCATGTTTGCTGGTGCTGATGTGAGTCTGTGGAGCTCCAGCTGGAATAACAGTTGTAAGAGTTGGCAGAGACCCATCCCATGTCTGACCTGTTTCCAAACCAACTAAACCAGGCTTCCTCAACCTCGGCCCTCCAGATGTTTTGAGACTACAATTCCTATCATCCCTGACCACTGGTCCTGCTAGCTAGGGATCATGGGAGTTGTAGGCCAAGAACATCTGCAGGGCTGAGGTTGAGGAAGCCTGAACTAAACCATGGGTGATACTCCCCAGCCAGTTGGTTGCACAGGAGCTTGTTGAGAGTGGTAGCTCAGTAACACTGGGGTGATCAAAATTTTGCCACCTCTGAACTAAGTAATGCTCAGACTATATCCATGTGAGTGTGAGTGGAGGAAAACTCCAGTGGGGGGAGGGGGAATGGCAGCTTGTTTGCAAAGCATTTGGAGGATAGAATTGCTTCCATGTACTGGAACCTTGACTCTGCTGTTTACATCAGATGAACCTCTAGAGGTGTCCAGAGCTCTTTCTAGTTTTGTTAAACTAGGTGAGTTTCAGTTAGTAAGGCTCGAGGATGTGGACAAGGTGCTTTGATCAGTCAGGGCAAAACCACTTGCACTCTGGACCCATGCCCCTCTTGGCTGATAAAAATTAGCAGTGAGGGGACAACTGCTGGGCCAGAGAGACAATTAATGCCTCATTGCAAGAGGGGTGTGTGTGTGTGTGTCCCTGCCTGCTTGAAGGAGACAGTGGTGATACCACACAAGAAACCCTCTGTGGATTCAGAAAATCTAAGTAATTACTGGCCACTTGCCAATCCTCTCCAGAGCAAAGGCTCCTGAGTGGGTGGTCATGGAATGGATCCAGGCATTCTTGGAGGAAACTGATTTTCTAGGTCAAATTCATTTGGGGTTTAGGTCCAGTTTTGGCACAGAAACTGTTTGGGTCACCCTGTATGGTAACCTCTGTTGGGAGAGAGCCAGGGGAAATGTGGCCTTTGTTTGTGTTTTCATGTTTTCTCCCACATCGGTCTGGACTGCAACTTTCCAACAGTTTAATTTCAGCCGCAAATGCACGCTCCTCCATCTTCTTCCCAAACAGACAAATGCCAACTCAATTCTCCTCAACCTCTCAGTGACTTTTGATACTATCAAGCATGATATCCTTCTGGAACAGGCTTCCTCAAACTCGGCCCTCCAGATGTTCTGAGACTACAATTCCCATCATCCCTGACCACTGGTCCTGCTAGCTAGGGATCATGGGAGTTGTAGGCCAAAAACATCTGGAGGGCCGAGTTTGAGGAAGCCTGTTCTATAACAATAGCAGGCATAGGCAAACTCGGCCCTCTAGATGTTTTGGGACTACAATTCCCACCATCCCTGACCACTGGTCCTGTTAGCTAGGGATCATGGGAGTTGTAGTCCCAAAACATCTGGAGGGTCGAGTTTGCCTATGCCTGAGCAATAGTATGAGTTAGGGGTGGGTGGCATAGCTTTGCCAAGGTTCCGGTCCCATGGAGCCTTCAATATGGGGTTCCTCAGCATTCAATCTTATTGCTTATGCTGTTTGACATCTACATGAAACTGCTGAGTGGAGTTGTATACAGTTTTGTAGTATGTTTTCGCCAATATGCTAGTGACACACAGCTCTGCTTCTTCTTGACATCTGCAGGTGAGGCAGTGGATGCGCTAGACCAGGCTTCCTCAACTTCGGCCCTCCAGGTGTTTTGAGACTACATTTCCTATCATCCCTGGCCACTGGTCCTGCTAGCTAGGGGTTCATGGGAGTTGTAGGCCAAAAACTTTTGGAGGGCCGAGGTTGAGGAAGCCTGTGCTAAACCATTGTCTGGCCTCAGTAAGAGACTGGATGAGAACCAATAAACAGAAGTTCAATTTAGATAAGACTGAGTCAGTGAATAGTTCCCTAGATCTGATGGATGGGAGGTTGTCTGTTTTTGATAAATCATAGAATCTTAGAGTTGGAAGGGACCCGAGGGTCATCTAGTCCAACCCCCAAGTTTATATTCCCTCTGAAGGAGCGAGTTTTCGACTAAGTATGGACATCAGTGAAAACCACGCAGTTGGTCTTAGTGCCTCCTATGCCTTCACTCTTGCCTTCCAACTGGTGGACTGAGGATGAGTTTCAGGAATGATTCCATGTGCAAAAATATATGGATTTGTTGAGGTGGTGGTTGCAATTAAAAAACAGGGTCAGAGGTGTTTTCTTCCAACTAATGGTAACAGCCATTAGGTCAGCAGAATGGTAGCAGCCATTAGGTCAGCAGAATGCTAACAGAGAAGAAGGTGCATTGGACATTTGATGCCTTGGGAAGCCGTGATCACAGAGAATATGGTAAAGCCATGAAGCAATTAGGCAAATAAATAGCTCGATCTGTTCTGAATTAGCATGTCTGTAGCTCCCTAGCCAAGAGCCTTGAAATCCCTGAGGGATGTTGGGAGAAGCTCTGACTTCAGTACCTCCCTAATGCTTCGTCAGCTCAGCTCTTGTAGGGCAGCAACACCAGAAGCAAGGGGAAAGGTTCTGATACAGAACCGTCCTTACAAATTGCCCAGTTGGAATCTTTGACTTAATACCTGGAGGTTCCTCCTCAAGAGAATTTGATGAGACGTTAAAAGATGAGCTGCACAAACCCAGCCATGCTTCTCTGGGAGATTCCAAATGTCCCCATTCCGTTCATTGGGGATGGGAGAGCTGTGGCCCCTTCAGAATTTATTGGACTCCCAGCTCCTCATCAGCCAGTGTGGTCCATCCTCAGGGATGTTGGGAGTTGGAATCCATCATCGTTTTCTGAGTCAGTTTATATGGGGACAGGCGGTCCTTGGGGTATTGCAGTCCTGAGCTATTGAATGCGTTACTTGCCCAAAGATGGAAGGATTACAAATTACCTACAAAAGAAGAAAGACTGACTATGCCAAAATGGCGAAAATGACTGGGAAAATCAGAGATCAAGAGGACAATAAATTTAATAAAGAATGGGGAAATTTTTATAAGTCACTTGAAAGAACACTGAACAACACGTCACGACGCAACGTCAGGACTGAGTGCCCACACACAAAATGTCACGCGTGTGCACTCCGTGGCTGGGCCCCCACCGCCGTTTCTGTGGTGATGTTGCGAGCCTGCCAGGTGAAAAGGCGGCTTGTGGGGCTGCCGCGCGCGATCGGCAGCTGCCCAAAAGCTGCCTTTTCACCCGGCAGGCTTGCAACATCGCCACAGCATGCGCACTTGCATCTGGGCCGGTGCTGCTGCTTCCGCGGCGGCTCGTGCAGCAGGGGCGGGGCAGCCCTATAGCGGTGCCAGCAGGCGGGCCCCGCACGAGCCGTGGGGCGGAGCAGCCTCACTCCGCTGCTTGCTCGGGGGCCGCCAGCGGGGCGGGACAGGGTGGCCCAAGTGTCACCCTCTCCCCTGGAACCCGGGGCAGTCCGCCCCCCGCCCCCCTCTAGCGACGCCCCTGGGTGGGGGCGCAGAAGCTCTGCTGAGAACACAGCTCCATTATGGTCCCCCCCTCTATCAGCTTTCAGCCCACCAATTCCATCAGGCTGCAACAGAGAGAATAGAGAGAAAGAGGAGGGAAGCAAAGCCACTCTGTTGGCTCCATTGAGAGAGCAGCTCCACCAGGTTCCTCCGTCTGCCAACTATCAGCTAGCTGCTGTAATTCCACCAGGCTGCAGCAGAGGGAGCAGGGAGGGAGGAAACGGGAGTAGGACCGCTCCATCAGCTCACTTGGAACGAGCAACTTTTGACTTGTGGTGTTGTGTCTTTTTAGTTTTTAGCCGAAGGGCAGGGACTGGCTTCATAATGTCAGTAAGCTGTTCTGCAAACTATCTTGGCTGAAACATGGATGTTGTTGTTGTTCAGTTGTTCAGTCGTGTCTGACTCTTCGTGACCCCATGGACCAGAGCATGCCAGGCACCCCTATCCTCCACTGCCTCCCGCAGTTTGGCCAAACTCATGCTAGTCGCTTTCGAGAACACTGTCCAACCATCTCATCCTCTGTCATCCCCTTCTCCTTGTGCCCTCCATCTTTCCCAACATCAGGGTCTTTTCCAGGGAGTCTTCTCTTCTCATGAGGTGGCCAAAGTACTGGAGCCTCAACATGGATAAGAATCCAATAAATAAGTACACAATAATTTGAGGGGAGAGACTTCATCAGCCTTGCCCGACCCTCCAGTCTCTGCCTCTCAATTTGTATTGTATTATTTTATGCACTGTGGCTTGCCATTGTTTTATTGATTGTAGTTCAGAAATTATTTATTGTAATTGTTAAGAGTAGATTTCTGTTTAATTTTTATATGCTGATATTTAATATTATTCTATACTATTCTAATGATTGTTGAATGTTACTTTATTTGATGTAGGTTGCTTATTTCAAAGTTATGTTTTATTAACACATTTTTGTATTGGATTAGATTGTGATAAGATGTACAATCTTCGTTTCTTCAGCTAGTAAACCGCCTTGGGTATTGTAAGATAGAAAGATGGTATACAAATTAAAAGTGATGTTGATGATGATAAAGGTAAAGGGACCCCTGACCATTAGGTCCAGTCGAATCTGACTGGCCGAGGGAGCCGGCGTACAGCTTCCGGGTCATGACAAAGCCACTTCTGGGGAACCAGAGCAGCACATAGAAATGCCGTTTACCCTCCTGCCAGAGCGGTACCTATTTATCTACTTGCACTTTGACGTGCTTTCGAACTGCTAGGTTGGCAGGAGCTGGGACCGAGCAATGGGAGCTCACCCTGTCGCAGGGATTCGAACCACCGACCTTCTGATCAGCAAGCCCTAGGCTCTGTAGTTTAACCCACAGCGCCACCCACGTCCATGTTGATGATGATACACAAGGCTTAAATACTATAGCACTATTCAGAAATTATCCACTGCATGTCAAGTTGAAATTAACCTACATGACTAGCATACATCCGTGAACTTAGTAGGAGACCACCCAACAGTTGAAGCACCTGGAGCAACAGCTAACCCCCCCCCTCCAAGACATAACCCACCACCCTGAAAAAGATATAACCTGGAAGCTGTGTTCCTGCTACTACTCATGCTAAGCACTACTCCAAAGAAATTGTGGCAAGATTTCTTCTTCCCCTGGATAAATCTTTGACCACATGTCGAATTTAGAAATGTCTGGATCAATCAACTAAGTCATTATGAAATGTCGTTCTAGGGCATTCTGGGCAAATTACTTTAAGTATTTGTTTCGTTGCGTTTCTATCCATCCTCTCTTCCATCATGGAACGCAAGGCAGCATGCATGTGTTTCCCATGCATTTTTCCATGCAAGTACCAGCCAACAGCTCCTTCCTTGTCCTTCTCTTCTCCTTTTCCCAGCAGTCTGCCATGGGAGGGAGATCACACATGCCAAAAGTGTCAGAACCGATCACCGGTACGGGTGCCATGAAATTAGGCATGCATTAAGATATATATATATATATATATATATATATATATATATATATATATATAATTTTTTTTAGAAAGGAACAGAAATGGTTTATTGAGTATTTACAAATGAACTGTAAACAGATTAAGACTTTAGCAGGATTAATGTAAAAAAAACCCCCCTGCAATTTCAAATACATATATATATGGGATATACAGGTGAAACTTGAAAAATTAGAATATCGTGGAAAGGTTCATTTCTTTCAGTAATTCAACTTAAAAGGTGAAACTAATATATGAGATAGACTCATGACATGCAAAGCGAGATATGTCAAGCCTTTATTTGTTATAATTGTGATGATTATGGCGTACAGCTGATGAGAACCCCAAATTAACAATTTCAACTTTGGGGTTTTCATCAGCTGTACGCCATAATCATCACAATTATAACAAACAAAGGCTTGACATATCTCGCTTTGCATGTCATGAGTCTATCTCATATATTAAACTCCAGTAGCTAATGAAAACAATTGCTTACATAAATGGACTTTTCCACGATATTCTAATTTTTCGAGTTTCACCTGTATATGAGAATAGATATATAAAATAATATGTTGAGATAATTTGGAGTATGCAGGAAGATGAAAAGAAATATAAAGAAAGAAGGGGAAGGGAGTTAGAGTTTGAAGTGTTAAAAGTATGATTAATTGTTGTAATATGGCATTAATGAAATTCTATTTTACGATGTGTGGCCAGTTACTAGAACCTGTGTTTAAAATCTTTGCCAGTAAAGTGCTTTTCCAGATGCTTCATGGAGTAGCGATATGGGGCATTTGCCCAAATGCTAGCAAAGCCTCAGAAATAGTGTAGAAAAAATTCCTCAGGAAAGTGCTCTCGCTCCCCAATGGGACCCCTGCTGCTCTTCTCTGCCTGGAAGCGGACGTGACAACGGGCTAGAACTGATTATCTGTGTCTAAACTATGTGAAAGGACTTCAATCTCTCTCGGAGGAGAGATTCCCCGCTGTGTCCCACACGGAACGGGAACAGACCAAATGTTGGAAGGATGGCACCCAATGCCTCTTGACCCAATATTAATTACATGATCTTTCAGGTGGTCATGAAGATGGATAAGAGGCACTTAAGAGATTGTCTCTTCAGGTCCGATGCAGAAAGGGATTTAACCACGATAGCCTCTACCAAAAGCTCACCATGGTTCCCACTTATCAAAATGGAGCACATCCAAGCTAGTTATTTGACAAAGCTTCCACTTTCTGTACTAAGAATCACTTTTAGGGAAGCTTTTAATGTTTGATGGATTATTGTATTTTAAAACACCAATGTCCCACCTTTCCCCTTTTGCACTTCCGTTGCAATCTGGCCTTTTCAGCTCTTTGGACTTGAGGAAAAGGAGGGGGGAAATCTACACTGTCCAAGGATGAGCTCTAAGTCCTCTGCCTATCTGATTGTTGCATAGTAACCCCTCCAGTTCTGTCTATCTCTTCCCCTCCCTCATCTTGCGAGCTTCCTGTGTCTGCTCTAACTAAATAATTTTTTTTTATTAAAAAAAATCCTTCCAGTTGCACCATAGAGACCAACTAAGTTTCTTCTTGGTATGAGCTTTCATGTGCATGCACACTTCTTCAGATACACTGAAACAGAAGTCACCAGACCCTTATATATAGTGAGAGAGTGAGGAGGGGTATTACTCAGAAGGGTGGTGGGAATGGGTGATTGGCTGATAGGTGTGGAAAACCTGTTGATGACTGTTAACGACTGCAATTGGTCTTACAGGAAAAAGCAAGGGGTGAGATGGCTAAAGATAGCTTTGTCATGTATAATGAGATAAGAATCCAATGTCTTTGTTCAGACCAGGTCTCTCCATGGTTTTAAGTTTGGTAATGAGTTGCAATTCAGCAACTTCTCTTTCCAGTCTATTTCTGAAATTCTTTTGTAATAAGACAGCTACTTTGAGATCTTGTATAGAATGTCCTGGGAGATTGACGTGTTCTCCTACTGGTTTCTCTGGTGACTTCTGTTGCAGTGTATCTGAAGAAGTGTGCATGCACACGAAAGCTCATACCAAGAACAAACTTATTTGGTCTCTAAGGTGCTACTGGAAGGAAAAAAAATTATTATTTTTTATTTTGTTTCAACTATGGCAGACCAAAACGGCTACCTACCTTTAACTGCTCTAACTAACTCAGTGAACTCTTGGAGAAGGGGGGACAAACCCACTTCCTCCTGCTCTAATTGCAGGCTGTCATATTTGGAGTCAGACCCTGTTTCTCTTCCATCTCCTTCATCACTTGGCTCGGCTACGCTCCGGACATACACTGTCCCACTGCTCCTGGGAAAATTCAGGATCCTGATCAGGGGCACAGGGAGGGGGAGACTCCCACCATTGCTCCTCAGTGCAGCCCTCCTCAGCACAGTCCCTGAGATGTGAGCACTGAGGAAGACCCCTTTTCCACTTGTCTTTTACCAAGATTCCACAGAGCCACATATCAGTTGCAGAGTACCTGCTTTGCATGCGGAATATCCAAGTTTCAATCCATTAAATCTCCAGCCAGGGCTGGGAAAGACCCCTATCTGAAACCCTGGAGAGCCACTGCCGGTCAGCATAGACAATATGAACCAATGGTCTCCATGCGAAGCAGCTCCCGATGCCCCTACTTAAACTAGGCTTTTATTCAGAATCCTAAGGACTGGGGTTCTATTTTACTTCTACAGGAAGGAACATATTGCAGTTGTACAGCACCTGCTGCTTTGCATGCAGAAGGCAATCCCTGGCATCTCCAAGTCGAGCTCAGAAAGAACCCTTTCTGGAACTCTGGAAAACCACTGCCGGTCACTAAAGACATCACTGATCTAGATGGACCCAACAGTGTGATTCAGTGTAAAGCAGCTTTCTATATACCTATCCTCCAACTCCTCAATAATGAAGGGATGCTCCTAAGTCAACAGTAAGGATCTCTCTTTGGCCAGGTTGTACAGAGAGCATCCGCCTTCCACCCCCCAAAAAATGTTTAACTTGATCTCTGTTAGACTTTAAGAAATACCTACTATTAGGTCCAAAACAAAGTACAACCAGTGGCCAGGGATGATTGGAGTTGTACCTTAGCAACATTTGGGGAGCCCAAGGAGCCAGTGTTGTGTAGTGGTTAGAGTGTTGGACAAAGACCTGGGGAAATAGGGTTCAAAGCCCCACTTGGCCAGGAAGGTCACTGGGTGAACTTGTGCCAATCAACTCACTCTCAGCCTAACAAAATTCACAGGATTTTTGTGAGGATAAAATGGGGAGGAGGAGAATTATATATTCTACCTTGAGCTCCCTGAAAAAAGAGTGGGATGCAAATGCAATAAATATTGAATTCATGCAGTTCCCCACTCTTCCACTAACTTATGAGCCTAGTATGTCCTCCCTTTGGTTCTCTGTTAACTCAGGAACTCCCTAAGCCAAAATACTCCAAAACTGTTCCAGCTTAAGAGAATACCCTTCACCCCCCCCCTTTTCCTTTTGAGACATACGGGAAGGTAACAAACCAAGAAAGAGAGAGGAATTCGAATTCAGAATGAGCTTTATTGAAAATGAGGAAAATATTGAGTGGGCAATCGTACAAGAAGCAGAAGTGAACAAGGGAAAGGCACACACAATGGAACGTGGCTGTGAAATTATTACAAACTTTGAGGAAAGACTTTGAAAAGAGTAAGGAAAGGTTGCTAAGAGCCATCTAAAAGCTGTTGGCTTGATGATGGTCCCAAAAGCTCAGATTTTTCAGAATCCAGAATGAGACACTCAGTAATGGATCTGGATCATCTTTTTCTGTTGAGGGTCATTCCTGTCATCATCGCACATATGTTCTTCAAGAGTTCAATATACCTAAACGCATACACTACCACGACGTCCCAGCAGGGATTTCCTTCCAAAGAGCCCACCCCTCCTCAGACCAAAATGGGAACCTCCAAGGTAGCCACCGAAATTGCTTCCAAGGAGACCTGACCCATAGCCATAGCCTCCAACCAGCCCAGAACCACCAACGGCACATGGAGTGTTGCCTCCAACAGCCACAGGCTCACAGCTGGCAGAGAGGATGGGCCCTGGGAGGGTCACAATGCAGGCAGGTGGCTGGATCACAACCTCTGCTGGTGGGATCTGGTTGATGGGCTTAGGGATAATCCCATCTAGGATGCCAAGGTTGGCTGCTCTTTCAGCACCTCCATGTCCATAGCCGAGTCCTCCAAAACCGTAGCCGAGACCTCCAAATCCAGAGCCAAGTCCTCCAAAACCGTAGCCAAGACCTCCTAATCCAGAGCCGAGTCCTCCAAAACCGCAGCTGAGACCACCATAGCCAAGACTTCCTGCTGAGCCAAACCCAACAGTGGGGGTGGAAGCACAGGATGGGACAGCACAGGATGGACCACAGTCAACCATTGTTGGATGGAGGTGAGTCTGAAACCAAAAAACACCAAGGGACAGAATCAGCACAGGGTACATCACTTCAATGGACAGTGGGGAGAGTATTTCAGACATAATTATCCTTAGGCATTATGATATTTTCCCCATTAAACTCAAACCATCTTCCTTTTTCCATGACTGAAAATCAGCTGTCTTTGATAATTCTGAAAACATCAAGCCCTCATGCCTGAAACCTTTATTGGTCTCTGCTTTTGTTACTACAGCCCTTCTCTTCATTGTGGATCCCAAATCCAATCCCTGGTGATTTCAGGTTGGTCTAGGAATGTCCCCTGCCTCAAGGCCTGTAGAACAATGGCCAATCTGAGTAGATTAAACTGAACAAGGAGTTCCAATGGTCTGTCATGGTACCATAGGACAACTCCCTATGCTCATTTGAGTCAGGTATTTATTTGGAACCATGAAGATTAGAACCTTACTTTAATCTTAGGGGAAGTACAATTGTTCAGTGGCTGAACATGTGGTTTTCATGCAGAACATCCCGGGTTCGGTCCTTGGAATCTGCAGATTGAGCTGGTAAAGACTCCCTTCTTGAAACTCTGGAGAACTACAGCTGGTCATTGTGGACAAAACTGAGCTAGATGGACTAACACTCAGAATCAGGCAGCTAAATACTTGATTTCATAAGGCAGTAGAGAAAAGAAGCTAGCCAACAAGAGTGTAAGGTTCCTCGTGGAAGATCTACCCAATTCACAGAGTAATAGAATTTTAGCCTTCTCTTGGAGTTCAGTTACCTGAACCCTCTGACCACTGCAAAAATAATTCAAATTGAACATCATATGGGCACACACTTGACTTACCAAAGTCTCAGAGGGAGTAGAAATGAAGTGAAGGAGTTGAAGCCAAAGGAAGCTGTTGGAAGATCTCAGCTCAGGGAGCCCTTTTATACCATTTCATCTGTATCTGCTGGTGGTTCCACATCCAGCTTGGATACACCTCCTTTCCCCTCTGGCTTTAATTAGTAAGCAATTTCTGGAATGCATCATGGCCCTAATTAAGAAACGAGGCAGAAGTGTTAAGTGTTTTCGCAGCACTCCACTCTCTTCATAGTCATTCTTCCACAAGACGAAGCTAATAAAAGATTAAGAAAAATAAAAATCCTTGTCTGTTCCTCCTGGCAGGTGGATCAAAAGGTGCTTTGTCCCCATTCATTATTTTCAAAATAGTTGTTGATTTTCTCAGAAGTCTAATTGTCTTTTATACCCAGGATTTTAGTTAGTCAACACATAGCAACACATGGAGGTAAGATTGGGGGAGAAATTTGATCCAGGCTGCATTTTCTGAAATGGTATAGCAATTGAAGCAGTGTGCTCCTATGAAATCCACACTTACACGAATATTTCCATGCAGTTCTGCAGCCAGGTGATGTGTACAAAATTGCGCATAAGAATGGACATACTGTACTAAGTGAAAATAATGTACAAAAAAATTGCATTATAATCGAGAATATTGTTTTTTGGGGGAAAGAGTTGCTGTTATGCTCAGTTTGTGCTTGCCGGGCTTCCCATGGACATCTAGTTGGCCATTGAGAATGAGGTTCTTCCAGTCTTCAATGATGCAAACGTATCATATACCGAGGTATGGATAAGTGTACGAAATAAAGCAAGAAAGAGTATGAGAATTTCCACAATTATTTGGGAATTCTTTTCAAAGAAGATATTTGAAGAAATAAAAGGTTAATATAGTGCCAGCTGTTTCCAAAGAACGAGGGATTTAAGGACATAAAAAGGGTCGACTGGATCCATGTCTATGGAACCCTCATACCCTCATTCTCCATGAATTTACAAAGTTCTAAAAAAGAATCCTTGTGGATCAGGCTAAAGGTGACCCATTAAACCCAGCATCCTATTGTCCCAGTGGCCAACCAGATCTCCTAACGGGAAGTCGGCAAACAAGACCTAAATGCAACAGCACAATCACCACCTGAGATTCCCCGCAACTGGTATTCAGAGGCTTACTGTCTCTGATAGTGGAAATAGAACATACATACAGTGCTGGAAGCTCAGATATATAAGCTAGGTGACATATGGCTCCTTAAACCAGGGTTACAGTTGCCAAAATGGAATGCCTAGTTGCCATTTTGGGGCCAGGTGGCTCAAAAGTTGTATTTTTCAATACAACCTTTTGGTTCCTGAAGCTGGTCATTGAGAACATAATGAAGTTCATTCTGATTGTGCAAATAAAATATAACAGAATTCTACAGGATGTGCTGCTAGTGTGTGAAAACGGCCAAGATCCGAGGATCCCCAGGCATGCACCTCCAGATGGTGGAGACATCAGGCACCATCCTGGTGCCTGGGCATCTGCGCTTGGTCACAAACGGCCAATAGCCAGGTGCAAAATGAGCCTGGTGCCTGGTGAATTTCAAACACTGCTATCATAGCTATTAGCCATTTATAGCTCAGCCTATGGCATTGTTACAAAATGACAAGAAGTGGGTCTGAATAGGGAACTGTGCACACTTTTCCTTGGATATGAACCTCAGCAATAGCTGAGGTTCCACAGATTCCCCATTCCAGGATCAGATGTATTTGCTTTAGGCTTCATTTAAGCAGGACAGAGGTAGCCAAAAGGATTCCCCTTAGTTTTTGTGGATTTCACTCACATAATTTTCTACTATTGACCATGCTGGCTGAGGCTGATGGGAGTGCAGTGATATCTTGTCAGAACCATATACACTACCATGACAGTAGGGAACGAGGACCAAGTAGAGTAAGTTTAAGTAGGAACAGGAATGTAGTTTTTTTCAGTGACAGAGGGGTGGTGAGGCAGGTGAGTCTAGGAATGGGAGAGAAATTCAATTCAATTGACCCTTAAAGAAAAAACAAAATTTATTCACAATTTTTGAAACAATGTGCAAACTGAAACTTTGCTATGCTACAAAATCTGTAGCTGTCAGTATTTCCCAGTGCAGTTAGCCAAGTACGGTGGAATCTTGGTTCTCAAACTGAATCTGTTCGATTCGCGAAAGCATTGGAAAACCAAGGTGCGGCTTCCGATTGTCTGCAGGTGTTTCTTGCACTCAAGCGGAAGCTGCGCTGGGCATTTGGCTTCCAAAAAAACATTCAAAAACCGGAACACTTACTTCCAGGTTTTCAGTGTTTGGAAGCTGATTTGTTTGAGAACTAAGTTGTTTGAGAACCAAGGTAGCACTGTAATGGGTAGCAAAATGAATACATTGGAGTAAACTGTGCCTACAAACACATAGCTTAAAGAAAAGAAGGCACAACAATGTATGATATTAAAGAGAATTGCACTGCAGAAATGTGTAGATGAGGGGAAACTGAATACAACTGTGTGCTGATGGATGTTCTTGAGGACACTGGTAATGGAGATCTCTTAGAATCTGGTATGCATATGCAAAATCTTTGATGATGTCCTAGAGTCCCTTAAGCTGATGAAAGAGCTTTGAAGATCTCTATCTGCTCCCTCTGGGTGCATCTGGTTTCAAGCATCAGTCAGCAAAATTAAAAGGAAGGGAGAGGGAATGGTGTTAAGACTATTAGTCTTTCATTATTACAACCACTTAATTTTGTGAGCTTTTGTGCTTAGTGAAGTAATTTTGCACATTAAACTGTCAACAACTAAAAAAAAAATAAATTAGTCAGAAGAGGCAGTCCCTTGGTCACTGGGGCAGCTTGCAGAACTGTATAAAAGCTCGAAGTTCTTCCAGTTTCTCCAACAGCTTCATCTGACTCTCCTGTCTTCACTACATCTCACGAAAGCAGCAGGTAAGCCCTTTTTCTTGGCGGGATATTTCCAAGCTTGTCATACGTTCACGTTAAAGTAAGGCTAGATGGCTCTTCCAGGGATGGGTATCCTGTGGTCCTTCCAATGTTGCTTCCTTCATCCTTGTCCATTGGGAATGCTGACTGAGAGGTCTTGGGATCCTGCAACAACTTCAGGGCCACAGGTTCCCCATCCCTCCTTCACCTCCTGCGGGTTTATTAAATAAGTCACCCCCTGATTCTTTGGACATATGTTTAGAACTGGGAAGGAGAACCAGGGGCTTTGCAGATGTTTATGAACACTACATCTCCTATATTCCATGACCATTGTCTGTGGTGGCTGAGGCAGATGGGAGCTGAAGTCTGGTTGTGCCATTTAGCAAACACAGCAGGAGAAGATATCCATGGTAATGTCATGCATGCATATTAAATGTAATTGTGATATCTAGAAGGTGGCACTAGCTTTCTATTCTCTCTCTTCCTAAATGTCGTTCACACACACACACACACACACACACACACTTCTGCCTTTTATAACACAAAACTCTGCATTTTACTGATAAGTAAACCCGATTGTATTCACTAATGCTTCATCCCAGGTAAATAGATAAAGGATTTCAGCTTTATTTTTTAATACTCATCCCCACCTGGATCAATAATAGTTTACTGTGGTCCAGCCTGTCAAAAAATGCTTGATAGAATTGTTGACATAGCATGCTTTTTTATTCAGAGCACGATCGTGGAAACAGCCTAATAAGGTATATGAGTATTTTCTTGTTTTTCTACAGTGTCTACCACAGGGATGTAGTTCTCACTCAGCAGTTATAGTGAGGTTCCTATAGTCTCGTAACCCTTCTCTGTCATTCATGCTGGCTGGGTCTGATGGGAGTTGAAGTCTGCAACAGCAGGAAAGACTACACACTGACTCCCCCTGATATACCTTATATCTGAGCTTTTATAATGAATGAATTAATTTATTTTTACGGTCACAGACCAACTTATTCAATCAATAATACATTAAAATTTGCACAACAAAACCATACACGTATATATACATATACAGCAGCATTTAAAATATATAGATTAGAATTGGGGCATTAAAATATGGCCTAAAAATTGCCATTTAGGGTCCTATTCATAGCGATAACACCGCTTGTTCTCTGAGCTTTATGGCTGCTACACAGTATTTAGCTACTTTCAGGGTAATCTCAGGGTCCATATCTTCTACAAGGCATTTAAGGCATAGGAATTCATTTAAAGGATTTTGTATGACCGGGGAAATAAAAACCCGGCGTATGTCATTGTAAAAAGCGGCAGATTCTACCTCCGGCAGGCAGTAACAAAACATGAGAAATGCCCGTCTATATTTGGGTATTTGTAAGATTCTACCTCCGGCAGGCAGTAAGGCAGGTGGTAGGCTCCATACTTTGGCCATTAAATAGAAAAGACCCTGATGTTGGGAAAGATGGAGGGCACAAGGAGAAGCAAGGGTAAATGCCCATGAGTTTGGTCTATATTTGGGTATCACGAAGGGTCGGACACGACTGTAATTTTGTCAAATACTTTGCTGGAGAAAATCCTCTCCCATTGTCCCTTATAGCTAGATGTTTGTTCATCTCACTCGTATGACGTTGGAGTTCGACATCCCAGACTCGTTGGCAAATGGTTGCTCTTGCTTTCTCGTATCCTGCAGCCAACAAGGCCTGAGGCAAGAATCCCAAGTCTCTTAGCTTTCCATACAGAGTGACTTTCCATTTGGATTGGAAAGCGTCCAAAAGTGTTAAGGGTGCCAATCCGACAGGAAAGAAAATAAGTTTTAGCCAGTAATGAATCTTCAGAATCCATATCCAGGCACTGACAGGGATTTGCCCAACCTGCAAGTGAACAAGCTTTTATAATTATTTGGTCCTTTTTGGTTTTCATGCTGCATATTCAGCTTAGTTGTTCAATTTTATGCTTCATATTCTTCTTCAGCCATGGTTGACTGTGGTCCATCCCCACTGAAGTGATGTACCCCACACCTATTTTCTCCCTTGCTGTTTTTGGTTTCAGACTCACCTCCATCCAACAATGGTTGACTGTGGTCCATCCTGTGCTGTCCCATCCTGTGCTTCCGCCCCCACTGTTGGGTTCGGCTCAGCAGGAGGTCTCGGCTATGGTGGTCTTGGCTACGGTTTTGGAGGACTCGGCTCTGGATTTGGAGGTCTCGGCTCTGGATTTGGAGGATTCGGCCAAGGATATGGTGGTCTCGGCTATGGATATGGAGGTGCTGAAAGAGCAGCCAACCTTGGCATCCTAGATGGGATTATCCCTAAACCCATCAACCAGATCCCACCAGCAGAGGTCGTGATCCAGCCACCTGCCTGCATTGTGACCCTCCCAGGGCCCATCCTCTCTGCCAGCTGTGAGCCTGTGGCTGTTGGAGGCAACACTCCATGTGCCGTTGGTGGCTCTGGGCTGGCAGGAGGCTTCGGTGGCTTTGGTGGCTTCGGGGGTGGCCTTCTTGGAAGCTCTGGGGGCTTGGGCTATGGTTTGGGCTACAGGAAAGGGGCATTTCTTGGAAGGAGATTTGGGCGTCGTGGTAGCATCTGTTTGTAGGACAATTAAACCGAAGACGAATATCCTGAACGGATAATCAGAGGGCTTGATACAGATCTATTGGCCATGGTTCAGAAAAGCTGAATTCAAACAATCACTCCTGGAATTCATCCTCCATTCTTTGCTTTAAAGTCCAGAAGAAACTGATCCTTCTACACTGATTGTCTTCTTTGCCCCTTATACAACTTTCAATGCTTTCTCCTTGACATTGTCAATAAAGCTTGTTCTGCATTCTGATAACCTGTTGGTCTTGGTTTTTAAATATAAAGCCTCAGTTCCGCATAGCAAGGTGTCCAGGGCCTCAGCTGTCTAAAGCAGTTTTTAGCCAGACTAAAACTGGAGCATTTGCAGGACATCTATTTATCTGGCCCTCCTGAATCGTTTAGTTCTATGTGGTTAAAATAAGGTACATTCGCCTCGAGAGAATTATCATTTCCCCTTTTTCTAAACAAGTACTGGGTCCCCTTTCAGAGTGCCTCAAGCCATTATTTATTCAGAGAAGCAACAGCCATATTAGCTCGATAATCTTTTGTACTTTTGCAATATTTGCATATGTACACAGTGTGGAAAATATTGTGGAATGCAGCTTTTGTAGTGATAATAATAATAATAATAATAATAATAATAATAATAATTTATTTGTACCCCACCCATCTGGCTGGGTCCCCCCAGCCACTCTGGGCGGCCTCCAACAGATATTAAAATACATTAAAATATCACAGGTTAAAAACTTCCCTAAACAGGGCTGCCTTCAGGTATTTTCTGAATGTCAGATAGTTATTTATCTCCTTGACCTCTGATGGGAGGGTGTTCCACAGTGTGGGCGCCACTACCGAGAAGGCCCTGCTCTGCCTGGTTCCCTGTAAACTCACTTTTCGCAGCGAGGGAACCACCAGAAGGAGGAGGACCTCCGTGTCTGGGCTGAACAATGGGGGTGGAGACACTCCTTCAGGTATACTGGACTGAGGCCATTTAGGGCTTTAAATGTCAGCACCAACACTTTGAATTGTGCTCAGAAACGTACTGGGAGCCAATGTAGCTCTCTCAGGACCTGTGTTATATGGTCCTGGCAGCCACACCCACTCACCTGTCTAGCTGCCGCATTCTGGATTAAATGCAGTTTCCAGGTCACCTTCAAAGGTAGCCCCACGTTATCAATATGTTACAAGAATTTGGACAATAACATATTTTTTGATTGGAGATAATGTAGTCAAATGGTGCAGGATTATCCATCCTCTTAGTCAGATACTGTATTTTGATACAGTTTTACATTATTGCATACATGAGTTGAAGAAATATATTAAGCACATTTAAACATTGACTTCATTGATTGATTAGTAATCTGCATTTAAAGCCACCCAAATTAGTGGCAATCGCCACATCATCTGGTACTGAATTCAGAAGTTTATGCATTTTGTGAATAACTATATCCTTTGCTTTCACTGAATTCTGCAAGATTCTGGTTTCCTGCATGACCCCTGCTTCTAGCAATATGAGAAAGGGAGAAAAAAAAGTCTCTCTATACATTTCCCTCTAATTTTGAGAGACAGAAATCCTCAGAATGTCCACGAGGTGGTTGTGTTAGCAGACCAGTTAGCCTTGAAGTGGAGGGGAGAGGCAGGCACACTGCACAGAGAAAGGTGGGAAGACAGGTCTGTAAAACCTAGTGCCCCAGCTCCCCAGTTAAAATGGCAGAAGCTGTAGACATTTCCCCCCAAAGCCCTCCCAAAAGGTTAAACTCTGTAAAATGAGGTTTGAGAAAGCTGAAAACTTTGACACTGAGTTAATGGAGGAAGCAGAGCCATGTTTCCCAATGGTGTTAGTGGTTTGTTGAGCCAGGGCGCCGGCCTCTCAGGGGCGCCCTAGCAAGTGGGGGAGCTGCACGGCTTTGCCGGCAGACTCCCCTTTCCCTGCACGCCCGCTATATGTCTGGTGGGCATGCAGCTTCCTTCCCAAGCCTCTGCATCTGCTAAAGACAGCCCTGCTCCTGGTCGTTGTCCTCCTCCTGCTTCCTGGCGAAAGGCAGCGTGCAGACTTCCTGGGCTGCCTTTTCAGGCGTCCCAACGCCGGAGAGCATGTCCACCAGCATGCTTGATCCTGCTTGATCGCCGCGGCCACGCCGGGGATAGGGGCGGTGGGGGAGGCAGAGGACATTTTCCACCGCCCCCTCCCTTGTTTTGGAGTTGCCAGGAGGGGCGCCGGAGAGATCTTTGCACCACAGCGCCGGATATGCTTAAGACGGCCCTGGGAGGAAGTTTTAATGAATAACAACACATATTGGGCATCTCTAGACACAGGTACAGGAACCACTTTATTAAGAGAAGATCTATATACTTCCACAAAGATGTTTCCTCACCAAACAACAAAGGTCACAGAGGGCATCCTGATTAGCTCCCAGTGTCTGAGGCACAGATTTATTGGAGAGGGAAAGATGAGCGAAAATTCTTAGGCAGAATGTACTGGGAGCAGGAGAGAAGGTTTACCCTGTCACTAGGAGTCAAAAGGTAAAAGCTGCTCTAGGCAAACCTGGGGACTGTTTTCTGCTGAGGTGGAGTCCTTGTCTAACATGCAGGGAGCAAATTCAGTTTGTGATGAAGCAGATACAGAAAGAGATGGGTTCAAGAATAGCAGCTCTCTCCTCACCCGACTTTGCTGAAATGACCGACTTCAAAACGGAAGTAAATACAGACAGCAGCTTGAAAACTATCTGAAGCAGTTCCTTTGACTGATGGAGTAAATTTATTTTTGGGAAAGGGATTTTATGTCGGTTGCGGATGCCTAGGGAGTTGTGAAGCACTAGAGCAAATGGTAGTTTCCCAAAAGTGTAGGTGATGTAGTGAGACTACCTAAAGGGAACATATATAATCTCACCTTTGCCTTATTCTGTATCATTACATATCATTATATGCTTATAATTTGTATTCTGTGTAACCATTCATGCATTAGGATTGTACTTTGTAAGAAATCATTTCTGCGGATTACAGCTGAGTTAGCAGAACAAATATATTTAACTAAGCAAATTGATGTCATGTAGTCCCATTGTCTCATAGTCCCAAGACTTAGATCATAGGAACGCCTAATATGGTAAATGTAACTAAAATTAAGAAAAGAGAATATTTAAAAGGACAAAAGGAAGGGCGATGTAAACACTTCTGCAATGTATGAATATGTAATATCTGAAGAGATCTATAAAACCTCTGGACCTCATTGACTCGGCATCCAGATTTTTGGAGGTTAATATGTGAGATAGACTCATGCCATGCAAAGCGAGATATGTCAAGCCTTTGTTTGTTATAATTGTGATGATTATGGCGTCCAGCTGATGAAAACCCCAAAGTTGAGATTGTTAATTTGGGGTTCTCATCAGCTGTACCATAATCATCACAATTATAACAAATAAAGGCTTGACATATCTCGCTTTGCATGTCATGAGTCTATCTCATATATTAAACTCCAGTAGCTAATGAAAACAATTGCTTACATAAATGGACTTTTCCACAATATTCTAATTTTTCGAGTTTCACCTGTATGTGCAGTACTAAGATCCAGTACTAAGATTGATGTCACCCCTGGTATCATGTGGGAAATACATCTCATATATCTCATATATTATCTCATATATTAGTTTCACGTTTTAAGTTGAATTACTGAAAGAAATGAACCTTTGCATGATATCCTAATTTTGTATGTATGTAGTGGTTTTGCAAATCTGCTTGTCCATTTTGGAATCTGGTATTTAAAGAACTGAGTTTAATATACAAAATGAAGCTACCCATCAACTTGCTTTGCTTGGAATAAAGGGCATGTCTACTCCACCAATTGCTCATAAAGTACTTTTTATGTTTCTCCTCATAAGTGGCACACATGGAAACAGTCATGTGATGGCACACTGCCTTGGGCTTGAACATTAAAGCATGGTATTCTAGAGCTGGGGCAATTGCCATGGCTGAAAATCTGAAGTGCCAGATTGTGAGACCATGGAGAATTCTAACCCCCATCTTTTCTATAATGTGTGACAACCAATTTTTGGGGGGATTATATGTGTCAAGAAGGTTGTGTTGTTGTTCAGCGTCTTTATAAATGACTTGGATGAAGGAACTGATGGGATGCTTATCAGATGTGCAGATGGCACCAAACAGGGAGGAGTAGGTATCGGCACTGAAGACAGAATCAGGATTCAAAATGACCGTAACAGATTGGAGAGCTGGGCTCAAGCTAGCAAAATGAGTTTCAATAGGGACAAATGTATGGTCCTGCATTTATCAAATAATCCAGGGTCTCCCTAGGCCAGCATACTCCAAGAATATGCCAGTGTGAGGGGCTACCATTCTACTTATCTCAAATCAAAGCCCATCTATCACTCTCAGCATAGAAATGTATTGTGCTGCAGCAAGCAAAATTCACCAAGAACTGACATTTGACATTCCGGAATTTTCCTCTTTGGAGTTTGTGCTATGATTTAGATGTTTCAAATGTTGACGCCCATTTTACTTCAACCTATGCTGCTTGCATTTACTTTGTTTCACACTGCTTGTATTTATTTTATGTTATTCGCCCCCCCCCATTTATTAAACACACCTGGACAATGTGTTCTTAATGCTGATCAATGACCATGATATTATAGATGAAAATGAAGATTTTCCTCTTGGAGGAATTGTTGCCAAAAGGTGCCAAATGAAGAGAGAGCCATATTAGAATAAAGAATGAGCTTTAATGAAAAGGTGGAAAGTATCAAGTTGACAATTTCACAAGAAGAAGAAGGTGAGGAAGGCAAAGGAACACAGAGCACAATGTGGCTCTGAACTCGTTCATGGATTAAATACTTTCAAGGGGGAAAGCAGGAGAAATGAAACTTGGCTAGAATTCATGCAAAAGATGTTGGCTTCTATGATGGTCCCAGAAGCTCAGAATTCAGGACAAGACACTGCATAACAATAGATTTGCATCATCTTCACCCATTCAGGGTCATTGCTATAATCATCAGACAGATTTTTTCTTAACAAGTTCAGTAGGCTTAAACGCACACACTACCACGACGTCCCAGCAGGGTTTTCCTTCCAAAGAGCCCACCCCTCCTCAGACCAAAATTGGAACCTCCAAGGAAGCCACCGAAATTGCTTCCAAGGAGACCTGACCCATAGCCATAGCCTCCTACCAGCCCAGAACCACCAACGGCACATGGAGTGTTGCCTCCAACAGCCACAGGCTCACAGCTGGCAGAGAGGATGGGCCCTGGGATGGTTAAGACGGAGGCAGGTGGCTGGATCACGACCTCTGCTGGTGGGATCTGGTTGATGCATGATGGGGCTACTCCTGCCAGGACTCCAAGGTTGGCTGCTCTTTCAGCACCTCCATATCCATAGCCGAGACCACCATATCCATGGCCGAACCTCCAAATCCAGAGCCGAGTCCTCCAAAACCGTAGCCAAGACCACCATAGCCGAGACCTCCTGCTGAGCCGAACCCAACAGTGGGAGTGGAAGCACAGGATGGGATAGCACAGGATGGACCACAGTCAACCATTGTTGGATGGAGGTGAGTCTGGGGGGAAAAAAACAAGGGAGAAAATAAGTGTAGGGTACATCACTTCAATGGGGAGTGCAGGTGTTCTACCTGATGTATTAGGATATTTCCCCCATTCCCATTTCACCCAATTTAAACCATCTTCCTTGAATGAAAATCAGCTGTCTTCCATTATTCATCAAACATTAACTCCTAATTTATGGATTCTGTATTGTCCTCTATGTCATCACTACAGCCCTTCTCTTCCTTGTGGGTCCTAAATCCGACCCCTCATGGTTCCAGGAAGGTCAGAGCCATGAGGTTTGAGCTCTTTCTTTCTAGGGAAAGGACCGTCACTTTCTGGGGGAAGGACACATGGTTTGCATGCAGAAAGTCTCAGGTTCAGTCCCAGGAATCTCCAGGTTGAGCTGGTAAATGTTCCCTCCTTGAAGCTTTGGAGAGTCACAGCTGTTCATTGCAGACATTACCAAGCTATACAGACTAAGAGTCTGAGTAAGTACAAGGCAGCTAAATACTTGATTTCATAAAATACTCAAGATATACTGTACACAATACTGAGTTAGATGGAGCTTTTTAAGCACAGATCTTCCATGAAAATTTGTTGCACGAAAAACACATTAATATGAGTCTGTGGTGCCCTCTGGTGTCAGTCCTTGTGGAGGTTACATGATTGGTGAAATATGCAAAGGATTCTACTGAGCACTGACACATGTACCATATCCAACCATATAGTGCTAGTTTTTGTTGGTTCAGTGAAAAAAGTAGGTATAAAAGGGAATTTCTGAAAATAAATCTTGGACATAAAAACTGTTATACCTTTAAAACATGCCCTTGCAAGTTCTAAAACTTCCCTCCTTCCTGAGCATAGGAAAAGAGCACACGGTTGTTAATATTAAAGTTGGTTTAATTACAAACCCTTCAAAGGTCAGTTTCATGTGCTTTTCCACACATCAGTCAGAAAAGTTGCACAGGCAGTACTGGGCTTAATTGCAGCATGATGAAAGTTTCTAAATTATTGGTATAGGAACTCAAGAGTGGCTTGTGAGAGCCATGCAGTGAAGCTGGATCAACCAGCCTTGCTTCTTCGCTTGCTGAACTTCTCTGTTAGACTGGGAGAGAACAAAACCTTGATTATCTAACCTAGGCATAGGCAAACTCGGGCCCTCCAGATATTTCGGACTACAATTCCTATCATCCCTAGCTAACAGGACCAGTGGTCAGAGGTGATGGGAATTGTAGTCCCAAATATCTGGAGGGCCAGAGTTTGCCTATGCCTGATCTAACCCCTCTCACGATGAGCTAAACCTGGCAAGACAGCTTACTGTATGGTCTTAAATGCTTCGTGAATTAAAAAGACTTATGAAGATAGTTATCCGACAGTTTTGCTCATGGTGATGACGAATGCTGGATTTGCACAGTGTGTGGTAGAATGGGACCCAGAATCCCAACTTCCCAAGAAAACAGAGATACCTACTTCTGAAAGCATGTTTCAAATACTATAAGATGGGTGAGGGGAGGGGAGAGAGAGAGAGAGGCTGTAGTTAATTGGGAGAACATCTGTTCTGCATGCAGAATGTCATGGGCTGGGTGCAGGTGGGCAGGGAAAGAATCCAATCAGAAATCCTCAATCTTTACTGGTGGTCATTGTAGGTAATACTGAGCTCAACAGGCTAACACTGCAATCTAGGAGAAGGCAACTTCCATTTCCCCCCCAAAAGACTGTGTACACAAGTACAAACATAAAGAAACCAGCCAATGACATTAAGTAATTTAATTTCTTGGTGCAAGATTTACACATCTCACACATTAGGTAATAGAATTTTGGAGTTCTCTTGGAGTTCAGATATCCGAACCACTTGAAAGTGCAAGAATCATTTAAAGATAACATTCTAACATATGTATATACGTAGACTTGACTTACCAAAGTTTCCAAGGAGCAGAAATGGAGAGAAGGAGATCAAGCCAAGGGAAGCTGTTGGGATATCTCAGCCCAAGGAGCCCTTTTATACTTTTTTGGCTGTGTCCCCTGATGGCCCTACAGCTAGCTGGGATACACCCCCTTCACCCCGAGGCTTTAATTAGCAAACTGTTTCTGAAACGTCTCATGCCCCCTAATTACTTTAATAAGAAAGAAAAGCGATGTAAAATAGTTAGCATTTCCTCAGCTCCCCACAATGCGCCTTGCCCTTTCTGACACTTTTGATCTTTGCATTTTCATTCTTCAGCTAAACAAGTTTAATGAAAAATAAAATTGCTTGTATGTTCCTTGCTTTCAGACAGATCAGCAGATACCCTGTCCCTATTCAATCTCTCTAAAGTAGCTGAAGTAGCTGGCTATTTTCTCAGTAGCTTATGTTACTGTCAGACATAGGATTTCAGTTGATCATTCCATTCACAGAACAAAACTCTATTAAATTTTCTGATTTACAATTTAAAGTACTCAGTTTTTACATCCTTAAGATATCAATGACTTCCATTCTTCTCTTTCCATGGTTCATTTTACATATCATAAATCCCTGCATATTTTACAAAAACTATACCATTCAGTATTCCATTATTGCATCCATCATACTTATTTACACTGTTGAATTTATCTTAATGCTGCCAGCGTTTTCAGCTGTACACAGTTATTTCCCATATATTCAATAAACGTTTTCCAATCTTCTCTAAACATATGCTCTTATTGTTCTCTTATTCCATATGTTAAGTCTGCAAGCTGCATGTATTCCGTCAACTTAAGTTGCCACTCTTCTTTGGTTGGGACCTCACTCGTTTTCCATTTTTGGGCTAACAAAACACGGGTGCAGTAGTGGCATACACAAATAACCTTTTTTGACACCTGGGAATTTCAGTCTGAATTAACTCTGGTTTTTTTGGGGGGGGGGAAGTACTTTTAAATATGTTTTTCCATTCATTACGGATCATTTCCCAATATTCTTTTACCCTTTTACAAGCCCACCACATATGAAAGAACGTTCCCTCAACCTCTTTGCACCCCCAGCACTTATCTAATTCAGTCTTATACATCTTAGCCCAGTGTTTTTCAACCTTTTTTGGGCAAAGGCACACTTGTTTCATGAAAAAAATCACGAGGCACACCACCATTAGAAAATGTTAAAAAAATTAACTCTGTGCCTATATTGACTATATATAAAGTAATTCTCTTGAATTTTTCAATTTTCCCCACGGCACACCAGGCAACATCTCGCGGCACACTAGTGTGCCGCGGAACAGTGGTTGAAAAACACTGTCTTAGCCTACTCAGAGTTAAATACTATCTGCAAATCAATTTCAAGTTGTTCTCCTTCAAAAAATAACATGCTGTGAACTTCAAATCACTTTCCCAGAGTTTTCCCCAGAAGTTAAAATCCTTATTGTGAACAAAACTCTTGTTTTCTAAAACAAAATCGAAAATTCTTTCCAGTAGCACCTTAGAGACCAACTGAGTTTGTTCTTGGTATGAGCTTTCGTGTGCATGCACACTTCTTCAGATAGTTTTCTACCTCCACTGTAAGAGGAAGGAATGGAGAACAGCAACAACAATAGGCTTCTGCGTGTTTCATACTGATTGATAGTTCAACAGATAGCCTGCTCCATTCATTCTCTTAAAAGATGCCAGAGTAGCTGGAAAGAATCTCAGTAGGCTATTTGACTTCCATACTTAGGATTTCAGCTGAACATCCTGTGCACAAAATATTGCAATTGTTTTCTGCTTCCACTGCCAGAGACAATATGCCTCTGTTTACCAGTTGCTTGGAATCAAAGTTAGGGGAATGCTAGTGAAATCATGACCGTCTTGTCGGCTTCTGAGCTGATTGGCAAGAGTTTGCAAATGTTCACAATTCACCTGAAGTCCCCTCTCCTGAAAATGAAGTAATGAAGGTATTGAAGGAAAGGATGATGAGGCTTATGATCCAGAAACATCTGGAGGGCCACAGATTCCACACCAGAAACCCAGACACCTGTCTCAACCAATTAGAGATCACATATCAAATTCACTTACATTACTAGGTGCCTGTGATTTTGTGAATTTCTAAACTGCCTGTAAGTTGTAATGTCAAAGCAGCTAACACAATGCAAGAGTAAGAAAAGCCCTCAATAGTCATCTGTTTCCATATTCAACTTTGAGATCTCCCTATCCTCTGTCCCATCAATATGCAAGAGCAAATGAACACATAAATGAAATGGTGCCTTCAGTAAAGATCTGCAGGTATCCATCTACCTCCCTTGTTATCAATCAATCAGTTTATTTCAGCTTTAAGCTCATAGCAAGACAAGACAAAAAAACGCAAGAACAGCAATTACACTCACACAATTAAATTTAAAAGGAAATTGGCGACAATAAAATTAGTGGCAATAAAAGACTTAATAAATATACAAAATAATGTGCATGTTACTTCCAAGCAATTTCGATTTCAAATCCCACCAACAATCCCTTACTGGAAGTTAATTTTTTTGCCATTTGTAAGGTTACAGACTGATCGGTATCTTGCAATAGAAAAGCAAGAAGAAAGCCAGTCAATTTTTGTATTAATGGTAGCACTAAATTCTTCTGGCCAGCCTCATATAGAGGGCAATTAAACACTATATGGTAAAGTGATTCTATCGTTCTGTTATCACAGGAGCATAAAACCGAAATTTGACCCCTAGAAAATCTATGAAGAAGGCAATTTGAAGGGAATACATTAAAACGCACTTTGATAAAAGCAAAACGGTGACTGGCGATAGAGAGGGATGATACCGGTAGATAGGTTGGCACATGAGATGTCGGAGCAATTCCCAACTGTCTAGGGGAACATGTCCCCCCCCCACCAAGCATATAATTATGTTGCCACTCTATATTGTCCAATCTTTGATTAATATATTTTTTGGCTGCAGTAAAGTCATAATTCAAGACTTCTATGGGCGAAATTCCAATAGATGGAAGTTTAGCATGAATCATACTGGCCCATGGGCTGGAAAACTCATCGCGCCAAAGGCATTGGGCTAGGTAATAATTAGATAGTCTCAACCAAAGTGTTAGCCAGTAACTAAAGACACGTTTCCACAGTAGAGTCTCTAGGGAAGGCATCCTTATTTCAACACGAATAGCCACATTACTCACAAAGTTTGGGACTTTCAGAAGACAGCGTAGAAATTGATTTTGAATGACCTCAAGAGAGGAGAGATTTGCCAAGGCAGCCCAAAGTGGGGCTGCAAGTGTGGCCATTGCCCTAGTTTTAAACACCTTCAACCCTGAGGGCACATGCAGAGCGCCATCCGCAAAATAGAATTGAAGAAGTGCATATGATGCGGCTTTCGCTTTATTAAGGAGATATTCCTCCCTTGATAGATTTTTGCAGAAGTACTAGTTATTCCCAACTAAAGTCATACTGATAGTAGACCTGTTGAAAGCAATCAGCAAGTCAGTCATCGCAATTGATTTTGATGGATGTAACCTGAGAATGACTTTCTTAGGTAAAACCCACCAACCTGTCACCACCATCCAGCTATGCTTGTGTGAGATTTTCTGCCTTTAAATGAATTTGTTTTGAGTTGCAGCCATTGAATACATTTCATGGATTCCCAATGTGAATGTTTTAATTCCTTTTAAAGGCCACTTAAAAAAGAAGAAGAATGTCAACATTTTCTTTTGATTTCAAATCTTTACTGATTTTATATTTTTGGCTTGGGCTTGGTTCCAAGAAGCAAATTTCGTAACAGTGTCTGGGATCTGCAATGGAACCGATTCCCAGAGGAATCTGATCCTCACCTCCGCCCGAGCCAGAAATAGCAAAGCACGCGCCGAGCAAGTTTGCGAGCCCTGTCGCCGAGCATGGCTTTTTCCCGGCACCCGCAGGGCTCGGCATGGGTGTCACGCTGGGGGGGGGCAGCCCAGAGTGTCACCACCTCCATCCTGGAACCCGGGGCGCCCCACCCCCTTGCCCCCTTCCTACGCCACTGCAAGTGAAGAAGATAAGTATATAGAGCATAAAGAGCATTGCGGTTGGCTCAAACCAAAGAGCTATATACTCTAGCATCTTGTTTCCTACAGTGGCCAACCAGATGCTTCTTGGTTATCCCAGAAGGAAAGCATGGGGGACATAGCTCTTTCCAAATCTTTCCCTCCAACTGGTGTTGGTGTTGCTGGACTCAGGTCTTGCTTGCTAGCTTTTTGGTAAGGGATCTGGTGGGCAAATGAAAGAAAGGGATGTTGTATTTGATGGGCGTCTTGGCCTTGTTCAGCAGGACTCTTCTGATGTACCTATGGCATTCAAAGACACTGTCTCAGAATCCTGTATGCATATGCAAAAAGCTTTGATGATGTCCTACAGACCCCTGTGCTGATGAAAGAGCTTTGATGATCTCCATCTTCCTCCCTCTGGGTGTTTCTGCTTCAAATCATCAGACAAACTGGAGCTATTTGACTCGAGGTCAGCAAAATTCAAAGGAAGGGAGGCACAAAAAAATAGGTGTCATGATTATTTATGTTGCTCTGTTACCGCAGTTTAATTTTGTGGCCTCACTCTTTGTGCTTCGTAAACTGATTTTTTTTTTTTTTGCACATGAAAGAACAATTGCCAACAATGATTAGTTGCAAAGAGGCACCGCCTTAGGCACTGGGGAGGCTGGCTGAACTGTATAAAAGCTCAGACTTCCTTCAGTTCCACCAACAACTCCATCTGACTCTTCCATCTTTACTTCATCTTCCCAAAGAAGCAGGTAAGTCTATTTTCTAGGTGGAATATTCCCAAGGCTTGTCAAAAGATAGGCTAGATGGATTCTCCAGTTAGGACAAAACCATATAAAAAATAAAAAATAAAATCCTTCCAGTAGCACCTTAGAGACCAACTAAGTTTGTTCTTGATATGAGCTTTCGTGTGCATGCACACTTCTTCAGATACACAAGAAAGCTCATACCAAGAACAAACTTAGTTGATCTCTAAGGAGCTACTGGAAGGATTTTTTTATTATTATTTATTTTGTTTTGACTATGGCAGACCAACACGGATACCTACCTGTAGGACAGGGATGGCTATACTGTGGTCCTTGAGATGTTGCCGACATCACCCCTGACCATTGGGAATGATGCCTGAGATGACTTGGGATATTGAACAAATGGAGGGCCACAGGTTACCCAACCCTATGTTACCCTCTGTAAGTATATTTAAGATGTGATCCCTGGCTGGTTGGGACACGTGTCTAGGGGGAAAGAAGAGAAAGAGGGGTCTTCCACATGTTGTTGAGCCGTAAGTCCCATCATCCTTCACCATTAGACATGCTGGCTGAGGCAGATGGGAGTTGGAGGCTGGCTCCTCCATCTTACATTTAGGAAGCCTGGGGTGGGAAATGCATATTAATGAAATCTAAATTTGTTCAGGAGAATTGTGATATTTGGAAGGCACCATCAGCTTTCCATTCTCTCCCTGAACGTAATTTAGACACAGTCAGGGATAAATAGACAGGTGCTCGCATGCATACAGGCACACTTCTCTATTTTATGGCACAAAACACCTGCATTTTACTGATAAGTAAGCCCTGTTGTGTTCGCAGATGCCAGTGTGGTGTAGTGGTTAAGAGCGGTAGACTCGTAATCTGGGGAACCAGGTTCAATTCTCCGCTCCTCCACATGCAGCTGCTGGGTGACCTTGGGCTAGTCACACTTCTTTGAAGTCTCTCAGCCCCACTCACCTCACAGAGTGTTTGTTGTGGGGGAGGAAGGGAAAGGAGAATGTTAGCCGCTTTGAGACTCCTTCGGGTAGTGATAAAGTGGGATATCAAATCCAAACTCCTCCTCCTCCTCCTCCTTCCTCCTCCTCCTTCCTCCTCTCCTCCTCTCCTTCATCCAGGAAATAGTAAAGATTGCACTCCTTCCTTCCTTCCTTCCTTCCTTCCTTCCTTCCTTCCTTCCTTCCTTCCTCCCTCCCTCCCTCCCTCCCTCCCTCCCTCCCTCCCTCCTCCCTTTCTCATTCCTACCTCGCTAGAAAATGAATTATTGTGCTCCAGCCTGTTAAAGAATTGTTTTTGATAGTATTGTAGACATAGCATGCATTTTTAAAAATCCAGAGCACAATCACTGAATCATCCTGCTAATGTATATGAGTATTTTCTTGTTTTTCTACAGCGTCTACCACAGGGATGTGGTTCTCACTCAGTAGTTATAGTGAGGTTCCTGTAGTCTTGTAACCCTTCTCTGTTGTTCATGCTGTCTGGGTCTGATGGGAGTTGAAGTCTGCAACAGCAGAAAAGACTACACACTGACTCCCCTGATATACCTTATATCTGAGCTTTTATAATTATTTGGTCCTTTTTGGTTTTCATGCTGCATATTCAGCTTAGTTGTTCAATTTTATGCTTCATATTCTTCTTCAGCCATGGTTGACTGTGGTCCATCCCCACTGAAGTGATGTACCCCACACCTATTTTCTCCCTTGCTGTTTTTGGTTTCAGACTCACCTCCATCCAACAATGGTTGACTGTGGTCCATCCTGTGCTGTCCCATCCTGTGCTTCCACCCCCACTGTTGGGTTCGGCTCAGCAGGAGGTCTCGGCTATGGTGGTCTCGGCTATGGATTGGGAGGTCTCGGCTCTGGATTTGGAGGTCTCGGCTCTGGATTTGGAGGATTCGGCCAAGGATATGGTGGTCTCGGCTATGGATATGGAGGTGCTGAAAGAGCAGCCAACCTTGGAGTCCTGGCAGGAGTAGCCCCATCATGCATCAACCAGATCCCACCAGCAGAGGTCGTGATCCAGCCACCTGCCTCCGTCATAACCATCCCAGGGCCCATCCTCTCTGCCAGCTGTGAGCCTGTGGCTGTTGGAGGCAACACTCCATGTGCCGTTGGTGGCTCTGGGCTGGCAGGAGGCTTCGGTGGCTTTGGTGGCTTCGGGGGTGGCCTTCTTGGAAGCTCTGGGGGCTTGGGCTATGGTCTGGGCTACGGGAAGGGAGCACTCCTTGGAAGGAGATTTGGGCGTCGTGGTAGCATCTGTTTGTAGGCCAATTAAACCCAAGAAGCATATCCTGAACTGATATCCAGGGAGCTTGATACAGATCATTTGATGTTGCTTCAGAAGAGCTGAATCTAAATAACCATCACTGAAAAATCATCCCCCCTTTATTTTAAACTATAGAAGAATAAGATTCTTCCACACTGTGTGTCTTCCTTGCTTCTTGTACAACTTCTTGTGCTATTTCCTTGAACTTTTAATTAAAGCTTCTTCATTCTTATAATGTCTCTGTGTGTGTTGGTTTTTCAACACTTAGCCTCAGTTCCTCATATCAAGCTGCTCAGGACCGCCGGTATATGAAGCACCCTTTGGCCATATTAAAACTGGGGGAGGGGGGACGGGGGGGGAAGCCCTCCACTCTAGCACCCTCAATGCTTTACTTATATGTGGAAATAAATCAAGATAAATTCATATTGATAAAATTCACATTTCCCACTTTTTCAACACGAGTGCAGTGTCTTCCTTCAGGGTCATGAATGGTTATTAATTCAGGGAAAGAACTTGCCTTGAAACTGGGGCTGAATGCAAGTTTTGCTGATTGTTAAGGGACCAAGAATGAGCTTTAATTTTGCCTGTGGGCCAGCTTGATACAAGGAAAAACCCTTCATTACTCTGTGCTGTCATTTTGGGGAGGTGGGTTATAATTAGTGTGTCTGATTAGGTAGCCAGATTACTCATAACATCCGGACAGGTCCTATGGTTCAAGAAGAGTAATTGGCAATGCAATTTTTTTCGGCAATAAATTTTACTGGGATTTTTATGAGTGCAATACAAAGGCTGGCTAGAGTCCAGAAACTTCAGGGGAGACAAAGCTTCAGCACCCCAGATAGAGAAGCATGGATGGGATTTACAAATATTGTCTTAATGGCTGCAAGACCTATTGGCATGGGGGGCATTTAAATAGCCATGTTGGATCTAGAGAAAGGTCTATTTAGTCCAGCATCCTGTTCTCACAGTGGCTAGCCTTTTGCCTATGGGATGCCTGCAAACAAGACATGAATCTAATAGCACTCTCCCACTTGTGATCCCCAGCAACGGGAATTCAGAGTCATGCCACCTCTGGTATGAAATGTAATATCTAGACATTGTAGGTTGTAGCCACTGGTAGCCTTGTCCTCCATGTTGTTGTTGTTGTTGTTGTTGTTGTTCAGTTGTTCAGTCGTGTCTGACTCTTCGTGACCCCATGGACCAGAGCATGCCAGGCACGCCTATCTTTCACTGCCTCCTGCAGTTTGGCCAAACTCATGCTAGTCGCTTCGAGAACACTGTCCAACCATCTCGTCCTCTGTCGTCCCCTTCTCCTTGTGCCCTCCATCTTTCCCAACATCAGGGTCTTTTCCAGGGAGTCTTCTCTTCTCATGAGGTGGCCAAAGTACTGGAGCCTCAACTTCAGGATCTGTCCTTCCAAGTGAGCACTCAGGGCTGATTTCTTTAAAGATGGATAAGTTTGATCTTTTTGCAGTCCATGGGACTCTCAAGAGTCTCCTCCAGCACCACTTGTCCTCCATAAATCTTTCTAATTCTCCTTTAAAGAAAACAAAATCTGGAGAGTGTAATCCCTGACCAAACACTAAATATAATTGAATGACGTAACAGTTCAAATGCACCTATTATTATTTCTACACACGTATGAAAGAATTTTAAATTATTTGAAAACAGAATCTCTGGCTGATAGGCAATATGATATGCAATAATAGGTGTATGGGTTTACATTTCCATACATCCACAGTGTAGATTTTGTAATTATTGTGCTGCAAGCTTCGGACAATAATATTTTTGTTCATGTTACATAATGCACTGTGAATGTATGGGAATGTTTTCAAACTATACCATATTATCTAGCAATGGTGGCATTTTATGTTGGCTACCAGCCAGAGATTGTATTTTTCATATAGATCAATGATGTCTGTCAGCACTTAACAAAGAAAGCTATGATTACTAAGACCCGGCGCAGGTTTCTCAAGAAGCCATGCCAGGTGAATCTCATTATTATTATTTTTATAGAGTCTTATAAGCTTGGAAGACCAGGGGAATGCAGTAGACATAGTGTATCTTGAGTTCAGTAAGGCTTTTGACAAAGTCCCCCATTATATTCTTGTGAGGAAGCTGGTATAATGTGGGCTGAACAAGGTAATTGTTAGGTGGATTTGTAGGCTGCTGACTGATTGGGTTAATACTCATTAATGATTCCTCATCATCCTATGGAGAAAAGTTACAAGTGGGGTGCCACAGGGTTCAATCCTGGGCCCATTGTTGTTCAAAATCTTTATAAATGACTTGGATGAAGTGAATGAACAGACTGGCAGGAATGGCTAATGCTGCAGAAGACAGAATTTCGATTCAAAATGACCTTAACAGATTGGAGAACTGGGTCCAAACTAACAAAATGAATTTTATTTGGGACAAATGTAAGTTTCTGCACTTAGGTAGGAAGAACTAGCTGCACAAATATAAGACGGGGGACATCTGGCTTAGTAGTAGAACAGTGGTATCTCGGGTTACAAACACCTCAGGTTACAAACACTTCAGGTTACAGACTCCACTAACCCGGAAATAGTACCTTGGGTTAAGAACTTTGCCCCAGGATGAGAACAGAAATAGCGCAGTGGCGGTGCGGCAGCAGCGGGAGGCCCCATTAGCTAAAGTGGTACCTCAGGTGAAGAACGGTTTCAGGTTAGAAAATTATAGACTTCATGGAACTTGCCGAGATGACAGCGAGACTGCGTGACCAGAGGGAGGAGATGGTGCAGGAAGATTGGAACAAATTTAAAGTTTGTTTAAAGAAATATTGTAATGTTTGATACTGCTGAAATTCCAGGGAAGTGCTTAGAGGTTACTAGCAGAAATACAGAATTAGTACGAGAAGAATTATTTTATAAGTAAGAAAATGTGTGATAAATTAATGGAAGTGGAAACTGCTTAAGGAAGATTGGCAATGAAAACCAGAAAGGGGAGGTAGGGGGAAGTCCACCCCACAAAGTTTCTGGAAAAAGTGAAAACGATATAAGAATTGTGTGTATTTTGTTTGTTCTTTTGTTTGTGTTTTATGTTTGTATTTTTTTAAAAAATGAATACATATATATATATATGTTTGTATTTTTTAAAAAATAAATATATATATTATATATATATATATATATATATATATATATATATATATATCTAATCAAATATCTTTATTACGGTCAAAGACCAGAAAACAGATAATGACAGTCCATAATCGGATATAGCATTGAAGGATGAAATATAAAATAAAATTACAATCAATTCATAGAATTGGTACTTACTTTTAGGCTTAAAATTTAAGATGAAAAAATTTAATTACAAATTAATGGAACTTTCCCACCTATTAACATTCCTTCTAAAGGTAAAGCTTGTGTCTCAGTCACTGTTCTTTGCTGAGATCATTATTCGTCTTACTCTTGTCGCAATATAACAAAATTTTGCAACGATCCTAGTGGTCTCTAAATCTTTGTCCGCTAGGAGATGTCTGGTGTAATCTTCCTCTGAACGGCCAGGCAGTTTCCCCAACAGGAGTTCTAATCTATCTATCTATCTATCTATCTATCTATCTATCTATCTATCTAAACGGTTTCAGGTTAAGAACGGACCTCTGGAACGATATAAGTTCGTAACCAGAGGTACCACTGTACATGTATAAAGGATTTAGGAGTCTTGGTGGACCACAAGCTTAACATGAGTCAACAGTGTGATGAAGCAGAAAAGAAAAGAAAAGAAAAGAAAAGAAAAGAAAAGAAAAGAAAAGAAAAGAAAAGAAAAGAAAAGAAAAGAAAAGAAAAGAAAAGAAAAGCTATTGTTATTCTAGGCTGCGTCAACAGAAGTCTAGTGTCCAGATCAAGGGAAGTAATGGTACCACTCTATGCTACCTTGGTCAGACCACACCTGGAATACTGTGTCCAGTTCTGGGTGCCACAATTTAAGAAGGATGTTGACCAGCTGGAATGTGTGCAGAGGTGTGTGGACTTCATGGCCAAGTGGGGTACTAACCCTTGGTCTCCCAGGTCCTGCTTTGACAATCATCCCCATTCACCACCCTCTCCTCACCAGCCATGAAGGTTCCATATTGCTTCAGTGAGTGTCTCCAATGAGAAAGGGAGGCAACAGATATCCCTGTTTCGGCCTTCATAGTATTTCAGCACAGAATATTGGCTGAATTTGTCCACATTGATGCAAAATCCTCGGTTTATAGGGTTTTTTAAATTTTATTTTTTCTTTCGTTTCTTTCTTTCTTTTTTACAGCTGTCATAAATGTACCGGTAAATCCAGGGCCATAAACTAGAACTGTCTTAAAATAATCCTATTCAAGGCAATCAAATGCCTCATGTTGTAGATCCATAAATAACATGAAAAAAATAAATATGAACATATTTTGGGTCTTTATTTAAGAGGCATCCTTCCAATCATGCCCTGACTTGGGAAAGATTACTATGCAGAATGCTAATTAAGTATCATGGATTTTGCCTCCTCACAAAATAATATAATATATATAAAAATTGATGGATGACCCAGGGCTCTATTATTTTTTCAACTTTCACGTAGCATATTTACTTTCTTCTTCTGAGATTTCCTAAATTAAGACTTCTCTATAGGTAGGGTTAATTGGCTGCAAAATTGGCTTCATTAGTAATTAGTATAAGTAACATCTTCCCTTTGGGGTGTGATTATCCACATAACTTTAAATAGTAGCTTGCGAAAAAAAAGAGGATTTTATTGGGGGGTGGTCATATGTCAACTGGACATGTGCTTGATGTATAGCAATAATGTGAGATTTAAGTTTTCCTATAGCTGGAATAATTGTTATTAATTAAGTGTTTCTATCCACTGCCTCATAGAAGTTGTTTTAAGAATAGTACCAATTTAGCAATTTTGTGTAATTTGAAAGCAGAATCCTATATTCCCACTATTCAATATTTTTAAAAATCTCTATTTGACCAAGATTAAGGGTCTTTCCTAGGCCAGGTTACACACTGAGCATCTCACTTGAAAAATATTCAACCTAGTCCTTGTAACACTTTAAGGAATAGTGATTATGGGGTCTGAAACAAAGTATACCTATTAGCAGGTATGGTGGGGTTTTTACTTTAGCAAGATCGGGAAGGCCTATGTTTTCCCACTTTTGCACTGCTTTCTGAACCTATTAAGTGCCCTTTGGGTTCTCAGTCAGCTCAGGGTCTTCTAGACCTACATATCGCAGGATTCTTCAAACATGGGAGACTACCCTGGTATTCTCTTTTGAGGAATTTTCACCATAAGATGCCAAATCAAACAAGAGAGATAGGGAGAGTAGAATACAGAAGGATCTTTAATGCAAATGTGGACAGTGTCAAGTAGGCAAGTGTACAGATAGCAGAAATGAACAAGGCAAAGGCACATAATGTATAGGACAATGTAGCTCTGAACTCATTCATAGATTAAATACTTTCAAGGGAGAAAGAAGGAGGAAGGAAAAACGGTTGGAATTTATGCAATAGATGTTGGCTTTTATCATGGTCCTAGAGGCTTAAATTTTCAGAATGCAGGAGAAGACGCTGCATCACCTTCACCCATTCAGGGTCATTCCTGTCATCATCACACATATGTTCTTCAAGAGTTCAATATATCTAAAGGCAAACACTACCATGATGTTGGCTTCTATGATGGTCCCAGAAGCTCAGAATTCAGGACAAGACACTGAATAATAATAGATTTGCATCATCTTCACCCATTCAGGGTCATTGCTATAATCATCAGACAGATTTTTTCTTAACAAGTTCAGTAGGCTTAAACGCACACACTACCACGACGTCCCAGCAGGGTTTTCCTTCCAAAGAGCCCACCCCTCCTCAGACCAAAATTGGAACCTCCAAGGAAGCCACCGAAATTGCTTCCAAGGAGACCTGACCCATAGCCATAGCCTCCTACCAGCCCAGAACCACCAACGGCACATGGAGTGTTGCCTCCAACAGCCACAGGCTCACAGCTGGCAGAGAGGATGGGCCCTGGGATGGTCACAATGCAGGCAGGTGGCTGGATCACAACTTCTGCTGGTGGGATTTGGTTGATGCATGATGGGACAACTCCTGACAGGACTCCAAGGTTGGCTGCTCTTTCAGCACCTCCATATCCATAACCTAGACCACCATATCCATGGCCGAATCCTCCAAATCCAGAGCCGAGACCTCCCAATCCATAGCCGAGACCACCATAGCCGAGACCTCCTGCTGAGCCGAACCCAACAGTGGGAGTGGAAGCACAGGATGGGACAGCACAGGATGGACCACAGTCAACCATTGTTGGATGGAGGTGAGTCTGAAAAAAACAACAACAAGGGAGAAAATAAGTGTAGGGTACATCACTTCAATGGGGAGTGCAGGTGTTCTGCCTGATGTATTAGGATATTTCCCCCATTCCCATTTCACCCAACTTAAACCATCTTCCTTGAATGAAAATCAGCTGTCTTCCATTATTCATCAAACATTACGTCCTAATTTATGGATTCTGTATTGTCCTTTATGTCATCACTACAGCCCTTCTCTTCCTTGTGGGTCCTAAATCCGATCCCTCATGGTTCCAGGAAGGTGAGGGGATGTCCCTTTCCTGAAGTCCTGCTTCTAGTCAGTGTAAACAATACTGAACTAGGAGTCCAGTGGTCTGACATGGTACAGGTCAACTCCATATGCTTCCACTTACGTCAGCGCTTTAGACAGAGCCTTGAAGTCTAGGCTTTTTCCTTTTTTTTCTATGGGAAGGGTCATAGGGTCATTGCTCAGTGGCAGGATGCATGGTTTGCATGCAGAAATTCCCAGGTTCAGTCCCAGGAATCTGCAGGTTGAGCTGGTAAATGTTCCCTCCTTGAAGCTTTGGAGAGTCACAGCTGGTCATTGTAGATGATACCAATTTGGATGGACCAAGAGTCTAACTCAGTATAGGACAGCTAAATACGTGATTTCATGAGATAGATACAGAAAAGAAGCCAGCCAGCAACAAGAAGGGTTGAGATTCCTGGTTGTTGGTCCCTTTGGCGCACCCATAAAACATTTGAGTGGGCTGTCATCCCCCCCCCAGCTGATTAGCATCGCCATTCAAATTGTGTTGGCATGTCACATTTTGTGATCAATTACTTGCCCCCATATTTTTTCCAATTTGGCACCCCTGGGGGGATCTATCCATCTCACAGAATAATAGAGCTGGAATTCAGTTAGTTGAACCAACTGATCAGTGCAAGAATCATGCAAATACAAGATCCCAGCGTAGACTCATAGAATGGTAGAGTTGAAAGGGACCAAGAGGGTAATCTAGCTCAACCAATACAGGAATCTTTTTGCCCAGTGTGGGGCTCAAATCCATGACCCTGAGGTTAAGAGCCTCACGCTCTACCGAGTAAACATGTGACTTACCAAAGTCTCGGAGGAGTAGAAATGGAGAGATGGAGATCAAGTTCAGGGAAGCTGTTGAAATATCTCAGCCCAGGGAACCCTTTTATACTCTTCTGACTTGATCCCCTGATGGCCCCACAGCTGGCTTGGATACGCCCCCTGTTCCTCTGAAGCTTGAATTAGCAAATAATTTGTGATATGCCTCAGGCCCCCTAATTATTTTAATAAGAACGAAAAATGAGACAAAAGTGTTAGCATTTCCTCAACTTCCCACAACGCGTCTCTCCCACTCTGACACTTTTGATCTTGGCTTCTTAATTCTACTGCAAAACAAAGTTAAAAGAAATGATTGTATGTTCCTTCTCTGTCAGACAGATCAACAGATATGTTTTCCCCATGTTTTCCTCTTCCAAATAGCTAAAGTAGCTCTGGGTGTTCAGAGTGGGCTACTTGACTTTCATATCCAGGATTTCAGTTGATATTTCCAGCCACAACACATTGCCACCGTTCTAAGCCTCCACTGCAGTGGGAACCATTGGAAAGAGGGCTATTGAAACTGCATCCTTCTTGTGGGCTTTTCATTGAATCTGGCTGGGCACAGTGAGAATAGGATGCTGGACGAGATGCGGTTTTTCTTTTTATTTATTTTTCTGATTTTTTTTTATTAAAAAAACAATCCTCTTGTACCCCCACCCTCCAAGAAACATCCCACTTACTAGCAATGCAAACAGTGCTGTTAAATATTAAGCAGGTTAGTATCATTGTTTAGAGTTGGTTTTTATCGCTTGTGTCTTCCACTTTGCCTTAACTGATTGTTCCAGAATCAGTTCCTTAACTGATTGTATCTGAAGAAGTGTGCATGCACACGAAAGCTCATACCAAGAACAAACTTAGTTGGTCTCTAAGGTGCTACTGGAAAGAATTTTTTATTTTGTTTTGATTGTTCCAGAGTGAGCAATGAGCGGCTGGTGGTGAGGAAACAACATTGTTCTTTCCACTGTGTTGTGTAAACATATACCATACAGTTTCAAAATGATCTTTGGTCTTTGTGTTTCTTGGTGCTCTGAAATGCTTCGCTGGTTTCTCCACAAGAGCTACGTTCCATAGTCATCATGCTTCTGAAGCTAAACTAGTTGCTGTGTTCAATATTGTGTTTATGAATTTCTAGCTGCAGACAAAAAGACTGCTACTGTATAAAGGTAAAGGTAAAGGGACCCCTGACCATTAGGTCCAGTCGGGTCCGACTCTGGGGTTGCAGTTCTCATCTCACGTTACTGGCCGAGGGAGCCAGTGTACAGCTTCCAGGTCATGTGGCCAGCATGATTAAGCCACTTCTGGCGAACCAGAGCAGCACACGGAAACACCGTTTACATTCCGTCTGGAGCGGTACCTATTTATCTACTTGCACTTTAACGTGCTTTCGAACTGCTAGGTGGGCAGGAGCTGGGACTGAGCAACGGGAGCTCAACCAGTCACGAGGATTTGAACCTTCTGATCAGCAAGCCCTAGGCTCTATGGTTTGACCCACAGCGCCACCCGCGTATATCTGTATACTGTATATCCTTCCACATTTAATTTTTATGGCCATCTCTTAACAAATTAAGTAAAGCTAGCTTTTAATCAGGTTACCTTCCAGCGGGAAGGTAAACAGTGTTTCCGTGCACTGCTCTGGTTCGCCAGAAGTGGCTTAGTCATGCTGGCCACATGATCCAGAAGCTGTACACCGGCTTCCTCAGCCAGTAAAGCCAGATGAGCACCGCAACCCCAGAGTCGTCCGCAACTGGACCTAATGGTCAGGGGTCCCTTTACCTTTACCTAATATTCATTGACACAAGGTTATCATATATACAGGTACCCAATAAAGCAACATTATTCGACATCGTTAGTGAGAAAACATTTTTTTTGGGGGGGGAATAGGTTTGATGTAGCTAGTGATGTAGTTGTGATCCTGCAAAACATCTGGAGAACTGCAGATTTAGCAGCCGTGTACTAAAAAACGGTGCCAGTAAATAAGGGATCAAATATTAAACTCACTTATTATATTAGCCATCCCGGATTACATGAATTTCTAGTCTCTCTGTAACTCATAATGTCAAAGTTGCCAAAAAATGCAAAATTTTATAAAATTTTGTTATAAAACAAAAGATGTTATAAAATCCCCGAATAGCCACCTGTTTCCATATTCATTCTTATAGAAGCATCAGAAATTCTATCCTCTGTCCCATCAATATGCAAGATTGCATGGGGCAGATAGAAGAGATGGCAGCTTTTTGGTGATCTGTTGTTTATCCATACTGAGAGTAGACCTATTGAAAGCAATGAACAAGCCAGCCATCAGCCTTGATTTTGATGGATGCAACCTAAGAATGACATCCACCATCACAATCATTTCAGCTATCTGTTTTTGTGATTTGTTGCTAATAAATGAAAATGTTTAGATGGTTTCTGAAAATGGGATTGCTAATTGCTTGTTAAGTGTGTGTGTGTGTGTGTGTGTGTGTGTGTGTGAGTGTACCGGTATCTATCTATCTATCTATCTATCTATCTATCTATCTATCTATCTATATCTATGGAAGTTTTTAATGTTTGATGTTTTGTCATGTTTTTAATATTCTGCTAGGAGCTGCCCAGAGCGACTGGGGAACAACAACAACAACAACAACAACAACAACAACAACAACAACAACAACAACATTCTTTTTGGGTGTTTGGGGTGTTAAGGGAGGGATAGTACCTCAGTTTGGGGACACAACATGCTCCTTTTTGGATCATTTGCCAATCTTTGGTCCCCACCCTGCACTCAAATCTCACCTGTGGCTCCTACTGTAGAAGCTGGCAGCATGCGACATTGGCCACACCCCAGGAGCAGCTCCGACTGTCCAGCTAAACCAGGTGAGGGTAGCCAATGGGCCTCAAACCCTTGGAGAGCTAACGAGACCAATAGTGGGTCCAGCAATCAAGAAGGTGGTTTCTGCATGAGCTGTATAGGGAAGTACGGGGCAGATGGTGCTTGTCAACCTGGGAAGGTAGCCCATCAAGGAGAAGGAAAACTCTGGTCCTAAACCTCTGCTGCCTTGCAGGGTATCTTCAGATGAAGAAATAGCTAACAAGTACAGTGGTACCTCAGGTTACAGACACTTCGGTTACAGATGCTTCAGGTTACAGACTCTGCTAACCCAGAAATAGTACCTCGGGTTAAGAACTTTGCTTCAGGATGAGAACAGAAATCGTGCGGCGGCAGCGGGAGGCCCCATTAGCTAAAGTGGTACCTCAAGTTAAGAACAGTTTCAGGTTAAGAACAGACCTCCAGAATGGATTAAGTTCTTAACCAGAGGTGCCACTGTAAACACTACACAAATCTGGGGTACAGACCCCAAGACGGTTGGATGGTGCCTTGTAAGCTGCCTTCCAGCAACTCATGCAGCCAAGCTGGTGCCAAATGTATTGGTCTACTTTCATTTGGCCGCTGGCCAGGACCTCCATGCCTACTGCCCAGGCTTGTGCTCCAGGAAGGTCACTTCAGTGCTGCTAACAGTAGCTTGACCTAACCCCTCTAGGCACACTGCATTGTCTCTCAAGACAAAAAAATATGCCAACAACAGTGTCTTCCTTTGGTTTCAGATTTTTAAAATGTATTGTATTTATTTTATATACCGTGGAACCTTGGTTCTCGAATGGCTTAGTTGATGAACAAATTGGAACCTGAACGCCGCAAACCCGGAAGTAAATGCTTTGGTTTGCGAACTGTTCCCGGAAGCTGAATGTCCCATGCAGTTGCCGCCTATTGTTTCCGGGGTGCCTGCGCCAATCAGAAGCTGAGCCTTTGTTTTCGAACGTTCGATTGACTTCCAGAATGGATTACGTTTGAGAACCGAGGTACCACTGACATCTGTCTGGCCGCTACCAAAACAGGGGGCTGGGTTGTTGTTGTTGTTCAGTCGTTCAGTCGTGTCCGACCTCTTCGTGACCCCATGGACCAGAGCACGCCAGGCACGCCTATCCTTCACTGCCTCTCGCAGTTTGGCCAAACTCATGTTAGTAGCTTCGAGAACACTGTCCAACCATCTCATCCTCTGTCGTCCCCTTCTCCTTGTGCCCTCCATCTTTCCCAACATCAGGGTCTTTTCTAGGGAGTCTTCTCTTCTCATGAGGTGGCCAAAGTACTGGAGCCTCAACTTCAGGATCTGTCCTTCTAGTGAGCACTCAGGGCTGATTTCTTTGAGAATGGATAGGTTTGATCTTCTTGCAGTCCATGGGACTCTCAAGAGTCTCCTCCAGCACCATAATTCAAAAGCATCAATTCTTCGGCGATCAGCCTTCTTTATGGTCCAGCTCTCACTTCCGTACATTACTACTGGGAAAACCATAGCTTTAACTATACGGACCTTTGTCGGCAAGGTGATGTCTTTGCTTTTTAAGATGCTGTCTAGGTTTGTCATTGCTTTTCTCCCAAGAAGCAGGCGTCTTCTAATTTCGTGACTGCTGTCACCATCTGCAGTGATCATGGAACCCAAGAAAGTGAAATCTCTCACTGCCTCCATTTCTTCCCCTTCTATTTGCCAGGAGGTGATGGGACCAGTGGCCATGATCTTAGTTTTTTTGATGTTGAGCTTCAGACCATATTTTGCGCTCTCTTCTTTCACCCTCATTAAAAGGTTCTTTAATTCTTCCTCACTTTCTGCCATCAAGGTAGTATCATCAGCATATCTGAGGTTGTTGATATTTTTTCCGGCAATCTTAATTCCGGTTGGGATTCATCCAGTCCAGCCTTTCGCATGATGAATTCTGCATATAAGTTAAATAAGCAGGGAGACAATATACAGCCTTGTCGTACTCCTTTCCCAATTTTGAACCAATCAGTTGTTCCATATCCAGTTCTAACTGTAGCTTCTTGTCCCACATAGAGATTTCTCAGGAGACAAATGAGGTGATCCGGCACTCCCATTTCTTTAAGAACTTGCCATAGTTTGCTGTGGTCGACACAGTCAAATGCTTTTGCGTAGTCAATGAAGCAGAAGTAGATGTTTTTCTGGAACTCTCTAGCTTTCTCCATAATCCAGCGCATGTTTGCAATTTGGTCTCTGGTTCCTCTGCCCCTTCGAAATCCAGCTTGCACTTCTGGGAGTTCTCGGTCCACATACTGCTTAAGCCTGCCTTGTAGAATTTTAAGCATAACCTTGCTAGCGTGTGAAATGAGTGCAATTGTGCGGTAGTTGGAGCATTCTTTGGCACTGCCCTTCTTTGGGATTGGGATGTAGACTGATCTTCTCCAATCCTCTGGCCACTGCTGAGTTTTCCAAACTTGCTGGCATATTGAGTGTAGCACCTTAACAGCATCATCTTTTAAAATTTTAAATAGTTCAGCTGGAATATCATCACTTCCACTGGCCTTGTTGTTAGCAAGGCTTTCTAAGGCCCATTTGACTTCACTCTCCAGGATGTCTGGCTCAAGGTCAGCAACCACACTACCTGGGGTGTATGAGACCTCCATATCTTTCTGGTATAATTCCTCTGTGTATTCTTGCCACCTCTTCTTGATGTCTTCTGCTTCTGTTAGGTCCTTTCCACTTTTGTCCTTTATTGTGGTAATCTTTGTACGAAATGTTCCTTTCATATCTCCAATTTTCTTGAACAGATCTCTGGTTTTTCCCATTCTGTTATTTTCCTCTATTTCTTTGCATTGCTCGTTTAGAAAGGCCCTCTTGTCTCTCCTTGCTATTCTTTGGAAATCTGCATTCAATTTCCTGTATCTTTCACGATCTCCTTCGCATTTTGCTTGTCTTCTCTCCCCCGCTATTTGTAAGGCCTCATTGGACAGCCACTTTGCTTTCTTGCATTTCTTTTTCATTGGGATGGTTTTCGTTGCTGTCTCCTGTATAATGTTACGAGCCTCCATCCACAGTTCTTCAGGTACTCTATCCACCAAATCTAAATCCTTGAACCTGTTCTTCACTTCAACTGTGTATTCATAAGGAATTTGATTTAGATTGAATCTTACTGGCCCAGTGGTTTTTCCTACTTTCTTCAGTTTAAGCTGGAATTTTGCTATAAGAAGCTGATGATCTGAGCCACAGTCAGCTCCAGGTCTTGTTTTTGCTGAGTGTATAGAGCTTCTCCATCTTTGGCTGCAGAGAATATAATCAATCTGATTTCGATGTTGCCCATCTGGTGATGTCCATGTGTAGAGTCGTCTCTTGTGTTGTTGGAAAAGAGTGTTTGTGATGACCAGCTTGTTCTCTTGACAGAACTCTATTAGCCTTTGCCCTGCTTCATTTTGATCTCCAAGGCCAAACTTGCCAGTTGTTCCTTTTATCTCTTGACTCCCTACTTTAGCATTCCAATCCCCTATAATGAGAAGAACATCCTTCTTTGGTGTCATTTCTATAAGGTGTTGTAAGTCTTCATAGAATTGGTCAATTTCAGTTTCTTCAGCAGTGGTAGTTGGTGCATAAACTTGGATTACTGTGATGTTAAAAGGACTGCCTTGGATTCGTATCGAGATCATTCTATCATTTTTGAAATTGCATCCCAGTACAGCTTTCGCCACTCTTTTGTTGACTATGAGGGCCACTCCATTTCTTTTACGGGATTCCTGCCCACAGTAGTAGATATGATAGTCATCCGAACTGAATTCGCCCATTCCTGTCCATTTTAGTTCACTGATGCCTAGGATGTCAATGTTTATTCTTGCCATCTCATTTTTTACCACATCCAGCTTACCAAGGTTCATGGTTCTTACATTCCAGGTTCCTATGCAATACTTTTCTTTACAGCATTGGACTTTCCTTTCGCTTCCAGGCATATCCGCAACTGAGCGTCCTTTCGGCTTTGGCCCAGCCGCTTCATCAGCTCTGGATCTACTTGTACTTGTCCTCCGCTCTTCCCCAGTAGCATGTTGGACGCCTTCCGACCTGAGGGGCTCATCTTCCAGCGTCATATCTTTTATATGCCTGTTGTCTTTGTCCATGGAGTTTTCTTGGCAGGGATACTGGAGCGGCTTGCCAGTTCCTTCTCCAGGTGGATCACGTTTGGTCCAAACTCTCCGCTATGACCTGTCCATCTTGACCTGTCCATAGCTTCCCTGAGTAATTCAAGCCCCTTCGCCACGACAAGGCAGTGATCCATGAAGGGGGGGGGCTGGGTTAGCTGGGTCTTTTTCCTGATGCTTTTACACCATTTTAAGACTCTGCCTTCCTCTAATATTGGTGGTGTCCTAAAATCCCATATATGTATGCAAAATGCTTCGATAATGACTGAGAGTCCCCAGCGCTGATGAAGGAGCTTTAATCTCCATCTTCTCCCACTGGGTGTTTCTGGTTAAAAGCAACAGATAAATTAGAGCAATTTGACTTGAGGCCAGCAACATTAAAAGAATGAGTGAGGGAAAAACATGGTGTCAAGACTATTTGTGTCACATTATTATAACCACTTACTGTAATTCTGTGACCTCCCTCTTTTGTGCTTAGCAAAGTAATTTTGCATATTGCATTGTTGACAGCTAAGTAAAATGTTTGCAGGAAATAGGCGGTTTCTGAGTCAAAGGGGCAGCTGGCAGAACTATATAAAAGCTCAGAGTTCTCTCACTTCCTCCAACAGCTTCATCTGACTCTTGTGTCTTCACTACATCTTCTCAAAGAAGCAGGTAAGTCCGATTTCTTGGGGAAATATTTTGGAATTTATCAGAAGTTTATGACAGTGGAAGGCTAGACTGATATTCCCACTAGAGCAAGGATGAGCATTATTTGGTCCTTGACCTTTGGTCACTCTTGACCTTTTGGGTTTGCTGGCTGAGGGGACTAGATTCCAGTGACAACCGGAGGACTACAGTTCATCATACCTACTTCATGCTTGTGTTAACTGCTGCATACCCATACTTTGCTTAGGGACAGACTTGTGGCAAATGGGTTGCTCTCTGAGAGAGGAGTCTGACAGGGATTCCTCGTAGCACCCTTTCTTTTCAATTTGTATATAAATGATATGGTTCAAGAACTAAGAGGCCTAGAATATGTTCCTGTTTCCATTCAGGATGTCAAACTCTCAGTTCTTCTGTATGCCAACGATATTGTTTTGATTTCTGCTACATTAATTGGGATGCGGAGACTTTTGAGGAAGTTGTATGTCTTTTGCACATAATAGTAGTTAACAGTCAACCATTCTAAAATTAAAGTGGTGATTTTTGGGAAGAAGAGAAAACCTCACAGATTGAGTTTGGACAATAAACCTATAACATGTGATCCCTAATTGGTTGGGACATGTCGGACAGGAGAGAATAAGTACTGGTCTTCTAATTGTTATTGAACTACAATTGACATGATCCTTGACCATAGGACATGCTGTCTACATATTATGGGAGCATGCAACACTGGGCCTCCTTCATATACATCATATCTGACAATTTATGATTCTCTGCTGTTGTTGTTCTTTTGGTTTTCATGCTCCACGTTCTGCTCAGTTCTGCAATCTTATTTTTTAGATTCATCTTCAGTCATGGTTCACTGTGGCCCATCCTGCGCCGTCCCATCCTGTGCTTCCACCCCCACTGTTGGATTTGGATCAGCAGGAGGTCTTGGCTATGGTGGTCTCGGCTATGGATTGGGAGGTCTCGGCTATGGATTTGGAGGATTCGGCCATGGATTTGGTGGTCTCGGCTATGGATATGGAGGTGCTGAAAGAGCAGCCAACCTTGGAGTCCTGTCAGGAGTTGTCCCATCATGCATCAACCAAATCCCACCAGCAGAAGTTGTGATCCAGCCACCTGCCTGCATTGTGACCATCCCAGGGCCCATCCTCTCTGCCAGCTGTGAGCCTGTGGCTGTTGGAGGCAACACTCCATGTGCTGTTGGTGGTTCTGGGATTGTAGGAGGCTATGGGGGCTTGGGCTATGGGTCTGGCCTCCTTGGAAGCTCTGGGGGCTTGGGCTTTGGTTTGGGCTACGGGAAGGGAGCACTCCTTGGAAGGAGATTTGGGCGCCGTGGTAGCATCTGTTCATAGGCCAATTACACCTGAGAAACATATTATGAACTGATAATCGGAGAGCTTGATACAGATCCATTGGGTGTGGTTCAAAATAGTTAAATCCCAGGAACAAACCTCTTCATCCGCCACCTCTTTGCTTTGATGTCCAGCAAACTAAGATGCTTATATGCTAAATTTCTTCTGTATTTCTCATACAGCTATCAATGTCATTTCTTGAATCTTTTCAATAAAGCTTTTAGTGCATTACGGTTACCCGTGTTTGTTGGTTTTTGTAGCACTTGGCCTCAGTTCCTTACAGCAAGCTGTCCAGCTGGCTGAAGTGACTTTTCATCTAAATTAAAACTGGAATGTGGCTCAAGGCGTGTTTCCCAACAAAAAATTGACAGATGTTTGGAGGTTTTATAATCCAACTTTAAGGGATTATACATTTTACTTGCAAGCTAATAGATCCCACTGAATGTGATATTTTAAAATATCTGCTAATTTGGTCACTAGAGTGAAATCTATTCCAATGTTACTAATGATTTATGCAGATCATGCACTAATAAAATTGAACATCAAAAGGCCAAATAATTGTAATAATAAACTCTAGAGAATGAGTAACAGTATATCAGTAAGAGGAGATAGAAAGACACAAATAGAACAATATTTAGATTGTTTTTTAAAGTGCATAAACACCATGGCCGTATATGGGATGCAACTGAATCTTATATAAGAGGTGTTCTGACAGGACAAAAATAGTAGGAGCTATTCTCTCAAACAGAAAAAATGGTTCAAAATATTAAGAAAATACACATTAGCATAAGCAAACATGGTGCATGAAGTTAAGAACAACAGAGAACATTCAAAATATCCAAGCCGAAAAACTGGAATGCTTTACCAACTGTAAAAAAATAATAATTCAAAGATGGTTGAAATACAGCAATAAACCATCTAAATCACTTTCAAAACATCTGAAAGATAAACAGATCCAAATGTTTATCCCATCAATTAAATATAAGAATAAAGATGCGAGAAATTGCAAAAACCTTTTACCAGGAGTTGTATAATTAGCAGAAAAAGCATATATTGAAACTATAGAATCTGGGGATTGGGAAAATATTGTTTAGCAGGAAGTAAAACAGCTGGGTATTATCTTGGAGTGAATATTTTGAATCATTTCTGTTATGTAACTGGCAGATGGAAAATTGGAAGTCCTTTTCTCTTTCTTCTTTCTTTCATCTTTTCTTCTCTTTATATTCTTTCTTGGCTCGCTCCCCCCCCCCCTTGTCTTCCTTAGTGTCCTCAGCTCTGGGCCATTATTGGGATCCAAGGATTACACACACATTAAAGTGATGGATTGTTGGTGAAGGACCCGGAGTGAGAGGCAGGGAAGGGAGGGAGCGAGAGAACAAAGGATAGCAGCCAGGCACTGGCATCAACTCTAGGGGGCCTTGGGGGGCCAGGGCACCCCCCAAAAATGTTGTGGGTGCTCAGCACCTGCACTGCAAGGCCTCTCACATGACTTGCAAGTCCTCACGAAGCACCGGAAGTCATGTCATGTCAAGAATCTGCCAAGGCTTCAAAATTGGAAAGATGAGAAAGTTCCAAGCTGCCATTTTGACTGCAGCAACTTGTCAGAGAAGAGTTATTGTTGGCCATCAAAGGGGGGGATGCTAAAGGTTATGAGGAGCCAGGAAAAGAATGAGGAGTTGGAGAACTGCCAGCAGAGATGTCCTTGGAAAGCACAGGATCTCCACCATCCCCACATACTCGCCACTCAATGAGAATTCAAGAGCCAAGGGCTCAACAACATTTGACTCCTGAGGCCCCCAGTAGAGCCACAGGCTGTTGCTGGGGAAGGAAGGAGAGGAGCTCAGAGTGAGCAACGTCCATATGGAGTTAAGGACTGGAATTCTTTGCCTTTCACTATGATAACTGAATAAAACCATAAATACGAATGTTCTTGTTCCTTCCTTGATGCTACCAGGGGAGGAAAAAATCCCTCAAGCCTGACATTATATGTCCTCATTGAATTTAAGGCTCTCTACTCTCTCTCTCTCCATGTATTGTTGACTTTTTGATTAGATAGGCACTTTTATACTGCAATGATGTGATAACACGGTTATTCCTATCTGATTATACAGAAATATATTTCTGAACAAATAAGAGGGGGAAAGTAAATTATTTAGCACTTGTTGAAAAATATCAAATGCATTTAGACCTTGGGATTACAAGTGGGAGAGGGATATTGGGTTAATGTCTTGTGTGCAGGTTTCCCATAGGCAACTGATCGGCTACTATGAGAACAGGATGCTGGACTAGAAGGGCATTTGACCTGACCTAGCAGGGCTCCCTCTTCTTCTCTTCTCTTCTTTCCATGTCCATAGTTCTCACCATTGGGACAAGACTTGTGACTCCCACTTCATACTTAGAGGGATGGGATGGGATGGGATGGGGAAGCTCTGGCTCTGAAGAATTTGTTGGACTCTAACTTGAACCAGATACGGCAATCCTGACCCAATGACAGGGATGACAGGAACTGGAGTCCAGTAATGTCTAGACCATGGGTAGGCAAACTAGGGGCCGGATCCAGCCCAGTCACCTTCTAAATCCAGCCCACGGGTGGTCCGGGAATCAGTGTGTTTTTACATGAGTAGAATGTGTGCTTTTATTTAAAATGCATCTCTGGGTTATTTGTGGGGCCTGCCTGGTGTTTTTACATGAGTAGAATGTGTGCTTTTATTTAAAATGCATCTCTGGGTTATTTGTGGGGCATAGGAATTCGTTCATCCCCCCCCCCAAAAATATAGTCTGGCCCCCACAGGGTCTGAGGGACAGTGGAATGCCCCCCTGCTGAAAAAGTTTGCTGACCCCTGGACTCTAGACTCTAGAGGGTCACTTGATAAGTACTCCCAATCAAGGTGCATCAATGACTCTTCTTGAACCTTATAACCTGCCCTGTTGTTATGAGAAATCTATTTCCCCAGTCATATGATTTAATTATGACCCACTTCCCCCAAATGACAGCAAAGAGGAATCAGGAGAAGGGGCACAACTGTTTCCTTGCACCTATTTAACCCATCCTTCCTGGTCCTTTAGCGATCAGCAAAAGTTGCACTTGGCCCCTGACTATGAGTTGTTTCTCTGAATGAATAACCAGTCCACCCTGTGGAATGCCCTCCCATCACAGGTCAAGGAGATAAACAACTACTTGACATTCAGAAAATACCTGAAGGCAGCCCTTTTTAGGGAAGTTTTTAATGTGTGATATTTTTGTATTTGATTTTTGTTGGAAGCCGCCCAGAGTGGCTGGGGAAATCCAGCCAGATGGGTGGGGTATAATTATTATTATTATTATTATTATTATTATTATTATTATTATTTTAGTCAGGGTGCCCTGGAGAGAGATCCTGTACTCATGTTGAATAAGAGGAGAATGGTAACTTCTAGAGGAATATAACACCCTTTTTCCCACACTCAACATAAACCCTTCAGGGTGCAAGAGAGAAAGATAACCCCCAATACTCCAATTTTAATTTGGACAAAAAGGGGTTTAAGACTTTGGACACCTTGCTATGAGAAACTGGAGGTGGAGTTTTAAAAGCAAAGACACACAGGTTATCAGAATGCAGAGCAAGCTTTATTGAAAAGGTCAAAGAAAAAGAAAGGATAGTTGTACAATAGGCAAAAAAGGTGCATATTGTAGAAGGTTCTTGGTCTACTCAACTTCATAATACAGAGGGGGGAATTAAGAGGGTTCAACTTCAGCAGCGGTTGTTTGGATTCAGGTCTTCTGAACCTTAGTGAATGGATCTTTATCAAGCTCCCTGGATATCAGTTCAGGATATGCTTCTTAGGTTTAATTGGCCTACCAACAGACGCTACCACGACGCCCAAACCTCCTTCCGAGGAGTGCCCCCTTCCCATAGCCCAAACCATAGCCCCAGCCCCCAGAGCTTCCAAGGAGGCCAGACCCATGGCCCCACCCGCCAGAGCCAGAGCCTCCTACGATCCCGGAACCACCAACAGCACATGGAGTGTTGCCTCCAACAGCCAAAGGCTCACAGCTGGCAGAGAGGATGGGCCCTGGGATGGTCAGGACAGTGGGAGGCGGCTGGATGACGACCTCTGCTGGTGGGATCTGGTTGACACATGAAGGGATGACTCCGCCCAGGACACCGAGATTGGCTGCTCTTTCAGCACCTCCATAACCGTAGCCGAGACCTCCATAGCCGTAGCCGAGACCTCCGTATCCGTAGCCAAGACCCCCGCGTCTACCAAGAGCTGCAGATCCAAACCCAACAGTGGGGGTGGAAGCACAGGATGGGATGGCACAGGATGGGCCACAGTCAACCATGGCTGAAGATGAATCTAAAAAATAAAATTGCAAGTATACAGCTGAAAACTCTGGCACCATTAATATAAATTCAACAGTGCAAATAATTTTTGATGGATGTAATAATGGAAAACTGATTGGTATAGTTTTTGTAAGATATGCAGGGATATAAGATATGCAAAATGAACCATGGAAAGAGAAGAAGGGAAGTGTTAGGCTTCAAGGGAATCTGATCCCTCCACCTCGCGGCAGGCTGCCAGCAATAGATAGACAAGAAGTTCTCACGAAGGGATATTTTTCAATGCTCATAGAGAGAGACTTAGAAACGTATCCTCTTGGCTTAATGACATTGCTCTGAGTGAAGCCCCACCCCCAATGTCTCTCCTAGTATACGTCATCCCTATGTTGGCTGATCTGTGCTTTCTGCCTCTGAGCTTTCTGTTCTCTTATTTCAATCCTGCTGGGTCCTGGGAGGGAGCGGGTCTGGAATGCTTTCTAAAGACAGTATGTCAGCTGCCTCTCCCCTGCTTCTTATTCTTCCTCCTGCTCCTCTCCCAATATTTCCCAGCTTCTCCCCTCTGCAGCCTCTGAGCTATGACAACAAACCACTGTTGTGATTCTAGACTGTCTCCCTCTTCTCTGGAAGTTTCAGGAGGAAAGGGGGTGGTCTCCACCATTCCTGACAAGAAGTCACTGATATTTTAAGTACGTAAAATCTTTATCTGAAATTGTGAAAATGTAATTATTAAATAGTGGGTGGACATAGCAGACGACACAGTGATTCTCCAAGCAGCTCTCTTTATTCTCAGGCTGGAACAGAACTGAACTGAAGGGCTGAGCCAGCCTGCTTATATAGTACTCAGTAACATGCAACAGTAACAACTCTCTCTCTAGCTACCCAATCCGTGAGCGGCACTCTCAATCCTTCATTTGCATGTGCGGACCTGAGTGAGAACTGCAGCCACGGTAGGCAGAGTGAAACTATATACACAACACCCCTAGTGGCCTAGGGTGAGAACTTTAATACATAACAGTAATAAAAAATTTTATATCCAAAACAAAACAAAACATAAAATTGCAGAACTGAGTTGAACATGGGTCATGAAAGGCAAAAAATGAAAACGTTTCAGATATGGTGCAGATCAAGGGGAATCAAAGTGATGCCTGTCCTGATATCGTGGACTTCAACCCCCATGAGACTCAGCTGCCATGAACAACAGTTCAGGGTGATGAGAACAAGATTAGCTGCCATATACCAAATGAGGTATTTGTTGTCAATAATGTTTACACTGATTGTCAATGACTCTCCTGGGTTCCAGACAAGGGACCCCTGACCATTAGGTCCAGTCGTGAACGACTCTGGGGTTGCAGCTCTCATCTTGCGTTACTGGCCGAGGGAGCCGGCGTACAGCTTCCGGGTCATGTGGCCAGCATGACGAAGCCTGCTTCTGGTGAACCAGAGCAGCACACGGAAACGCCATTTACCTTCCCGCCGGAGTGGTACCTATTTATCTACTTGCACTTTGACGTGCTTTCGAACTGCTAGGTGGGCAGGAGCTGGGACCGAGCAACGGGAGCTCACCCCATCACAGGGATTTGAACCGCCGACCTTCTGATTAGCAAGCCCTAGTCTCTGTGGTTTAGTCACAGTATACCATTGTCTAGCAAGTTGGGGATGAGCTTGAAAAAAAAAAGACAGGCATCCTTTATATTTTTACTAGAGAATAAGCGCAACACAATCAGGTTTACTTCTGAGTGAAATGCAGAGTTTTGTTCTGTAAAAGACAGAACCGTGTATGTTTGTCTAAATATCATTTAGGAAGGAAGGAAGAAGAAGATGGAGAGCTGGTGACACCTTCCAGCTGTCCTTAAAAATGCTCAATTAGAGTTTCTTCTAGCAATATCATATTAAATGCACTTACAAAGTGTGAAGCTGGAAAATCCACCTAGTGTTAATTTGATGTGAATTTTTGATAAATTCAGAAACATTCGCCCAAGAAAATGGACTTACCTGCTTCTTTGAGAAGATGTAATGAAGACAAGAGAGTCAGATGAAGCTGTTGGAGGAACTGGGAGAAGTTTCCGTTTTTATACAGTTCTGTCAGCCACTCCTGTGACCAAGAGACGGCCTCTTTCCAGCTAACATTTTATTTAGTTGTCAACAAATTCATGTGCAAATGTACTTTACTAAGCACAAAAGAGTGAGGTCACAAAATTAAGTGGTTGCAAGAATGCAACACAAATAGTCTTGACACCAGTTTGTTCCCCTCTCCCTTCCTTTTAATTTTGCTGACCTCAAGTCAAATTGCTCTAGTTTATCTGCTGTTTTAAATCGGAAACACCCAGAGGGAGGAGATGGAGATCATCAAAGCTCTTTCATCAGCGTAGGGGACTCTAGGGCATGATCAAAGCTTTTTGCATACACCTTCTGAGACATCTCTGGTATCAGATGAAATCGGTGTCCTTGAATGCCTTGAGCACACCAGAAAAGCCCTGCTGGGTGAGGCCAAAGGACCAACTAATTCAGCATCTTGTATTCACAGTGCAGAACCAGATGCCTCAATGGGGAACTCACAATTGGAACCTGAGAGCACCAATGCCACTTGGAAGAGAACAATAGTGAGAAAGAGCTATGGTCCCTATGTTCTACTTGTGCATCTGGTTGACCACTGCTGGAAAGAGGATGCTGGGCAACATGGGCCTTTGGTTTGATAAAGTTTCACGGCTCATTATATGTTATCTTCTTCACTTGTCCTGGGAGGCCAGAGATGTTTCCTTCAGTCTGGCAATAATCTAGAGTTAATCTGGAGTGGTCTTCTGGGTGGCAGCGTTGGGAAGGGGCTGCCCTGACTTCAATAGAAGATGGTGTCTGTGTACATGTGTGGTTAAAAAAATAAAACCCAACCAAAAGTATGTTAAGCATCTAAACCAGATATATAAAATCAGTAACAAGTTGAAACCAAATAGAAAACACTACTCTCTTTTTTCTTTGTAAAAAGGCAGCTTAAAAAAGCAATTAAAACTTGAATATTGGGAAGTCTAGAACATGTATGAAATGTATTCCGAATCTGTAGTTTAGAACATGCTAATTTAAGAGCGACAAGCCACACACAAACAGAGCTGAAATTATGATGGGTTGCATCCGAGAAACTCATTCTCAGGTAAGTTCCATCAAAATGCATGGTGTTGACTGACTTGTCCATGGCTTTCTTCTTCTTTTTTTTACAAAGTAATAATCATAAATAAATAAGAATAAAAATGTGCACCCCACCACTGAGACCATCCCAAAATTTCAACAGCTCTTGCAATGGTTTGACCCCTTTCCATTTTAATAGAACAAATTCTATAAACACCCTCCATATCTCCTCAAAATAATTTATCCTGCGTATTCCCCATCTTACCTTAATGGCACATGTTAAATTATCTTTAACAGCTATATCCCACACCCCTTTAGACCATTCTTCCATTTCATATTCTGCTTGCCCCTTCCACTTCCTAGCTATAATAATTCATGCAGCTGTCAATAATTCATGCAGCTGTCAATAAATTTGTGAGCAAGTCCTTCATAGTCTGCGAACCTTTCACTCCATTGTAAATTGATAATAATGCTACCTCTAGACTTTCGGTCAGCTTTAACGCAGTGATTTCTGTTATCTCCTTAAATACCCTTTGCCAAAATAATAATAATAATTGTACATATTTACACTCCCACCACATGTGAACATAATTCCCTGTTTCCTGGCATCCCCTGTCCATTGCTAGGTCTAACATGCCCTTAGCATTTCAGTAAATGTCTAACAGTGGAGATAGATGGATACCAACAGATCTCAACCGATCACCATGAAGGCACCAACTCTTTGATCTGCCCACCTGATCTTGCATATTGTTGGAACAGTGGATTGGATTTCCCATGCTGACCTCAAAGATGAAGATGGAAACAGGAGGCTATTGAGGGATTTTTAAAAACATCATTATTAAATTTTACCCTTGCGCTGTGTTAGCCACGTTGACATTACAAGTTACAGGTGGGCTAGAAATTCAGGAAATTAGGGGTGGCTAATACTGCAAGTGATTTAATATGTGATCCCTGATGGGTTGGGACATGTGTCTAGTACAGTGGTGGTCCTCCAGATGTTTTGCATCATCCCTGCCTACATTATCCTTTTATATCTTCAATCATTTTATTTGGGGGTAGGCTTCAAATAATTGTGAATTTTTGCTAACTTTTCAAAATCATTTCGCTTTACTGGGTGCACTTAATCATACATGTGTACAGTGGCATACAGAGCCGCTTTGCCGGCCAGAGCGGTAAACGTGGGGGCACTCCCCTCCAGGGGTGGGGTGCCGCTCTGTAGCGTGTGTGTGTCATGATGTCATGACACATGTGTGCTACGGAGCACAGTCCATCTGGGCTGTCGGGTGCAAGCAGCCGCCGCACAGATGGGCTGCAGCAGCCCGTCCATGTGATGGGGCTCACACAGCAACTCACAAGGCTGCTGGGCACGAGCAGTCCCACACATGCACAGTCCATGTGGGATTCCGCACTTGCACAGTCCGTCCTGGATGCTGGGCGCCAGCGGCACCCCATCCGTGTGGCAACTCGTAAGGCTGCAGCGCGCGAGCAGAGAGTTGCCGCGTGAGCAGCTGCCGCATGGAAGTGGTGCCAGGCAGCGGCTTGGGAGTCGTGGGGGTGGTGGTGGCGCCAAGTGTCACCCCCCTCCAGGCTGGAACTGGAGGCGTGCCACTCTCAATGCCCCCACCTCCCTACGCCACTGCATGTGTATATGAATCCTTGCGTCAATGAACACTAGAGCATTAGGAAGATTCTGTTTTCATAGTGGTCAACAAGATGCCAATAGGAATCCCATAAGAAGGACAGGAATTCAGTGTCCCATTCCCCAATTCTGATTCCCAGCAACTGGTATTCAGAGGCATGCTACCTCTGACAGTGGAGGAAGAGAACCCTGGCTATGTTCTGTGAACGGAATGATAAGCTGAACTCTTGGATATGAAAGTCGAGTAGGCTACTGATAAAATCTCCAGCCATTCCAGCTATTTTAATTCTCTTCAAAGACATAGTACCTGTTGATCTGTCCAAAATGAACATACAAAGGCATCTTTACATTTTCTTAATTTTTTTATAATTAACTTCTTTTGTGGAAGAATGAGAATGCAAAGATCAAAAGGGTGAGAATGGGAAAGAAGCGTTGTGGGGAGCAGAGGAAATGCAAACTCTTTTGCCCCGTTTTTCTTTCTTATTAAAACAATTAGAGGGCATGATGTAATTCATAAATTGCTTGCTAATTAAAGCCTCAGGGAAAGGGGGTGTACCCCAGCTAGCTGTGGGGCCATCAGGGGATACAGTCAAAAGAGCATAAAAGGGCTCCCTGGGCTGAGATATCCCAACAGCTTTCCTTGACTTGATCTCCTTCTCTCCATTTCCACTCCTCAGAGACTTTGGTAAGTCAAATGTGTGTATGTATGTTGGGATCTTTGTGCTACTCTAAAATTCCATTATGTTGTGGGGTATGTTGCTATGTCACCAGGAATCCTACATCCTCCATGCTGTTGGCTGACTTATTTACTATGTATTTCTTCTGAACACAAACGTTTAGGAAGTTGCCTTACACTGAGACCAGAGTGTTCATCCACCCAGCACTGTAATGTTTGACTGGCTGCAGTTCTCCAGGGCTTCAGGGAAGGTTTTTCTTCCAAACCTAACCTGGACATGCTGGGGAGTGAAGTCGGGACCTTCTGCATGCAAAGCAGATGCTCTAACAATTCACTATAGCCCTTCCTTTCTTACATGTTATAGCATTATTTCAAAATTAGACATTTTTGTTTTCCTGGGTGGAGAGAGAGTCTTATTCTATCACAAGTTGTGCAAATCCAGCTTTCCTCATTGTAAAGTACAAATTTAGCATTCGTGACTCTCCACGCATTGGGCTTGAGACACAAGACAGCGTTTCGCAGAATGTTTTTCAGATTTCCCCAACAATGTAACCTTAGCAAAAATTCAGTCAGGGAGATAAAAAAAAAAAACAGAAGTCAGCATAAGGGAAGTATTTATTGCATAGGCTAATATACGTTTGTTCTTCATGGAAGATTTGGCTGATGAAGAAAGTAACCGAGATCCAGCACCGAAGGCCTTCTGGCGGTTCCCTCACTGCGAGAAGCAAAGCTACAGGGAACCAGGCAGAGGGCCTTCTCGGTAGTGGCGCCCGCCCTGTGGAACGCCCTCCCATCAGGGGTCAGAGAGATAAACAACTACCTGTCATTTAGAAAATACCTGAAGGCAGCCCTGTTTAGGGAAGTTTTTAATCTGTGACTTTGTATTGTATTTTAATATTTGTTGGAAGCCGCCCAGAGTGGCCGGGGAGACCCAGCCAGATGGGCGGGGTATAAATAATATTATTATTATTATTATTATTATTATTATTATTATTATTATTATTATAACTACTACTACTACTACTACTACTAGTAGTAGTAATATAGAAAACTGCCTTACAATTGATCCATCTAGTTTAGTATTGTCTTCTCTGACCATCTGAAGCTCTCCAGGGTTTCAGATGAGAGATTCTTTCCCAGCCCAACCTGCAGATTCCAGGAATCAAATGCAAAACATATGTTCTGCCAGTGAGTAAGGGTCCTTCCTCTAGGAAAGAAAAAAAGATTCCTGCATTCATTTTCCAGCAAAAGGTCTGGTTTAAATAGAAACTTAGGCAGCTGCTTTTTACCAAGACAGACCATTGGACTTCTTAGTTCACTATTGTCCTCACTGACTGGAAACTATTCTCCAGAGTTTCAGATAGATGACATTCTCAGACATTCCTGGAGCTGCCAGTATTTGGATTTGGGACCCACAATGAAGAGAAGGGCTGCGGTGGGGGAAAAAAGGGAAGACAATAAAGAATCCAAGCATTAGGGCATAATGTTAGAACTGTCAAAGGCAGCTGATTTAAATGTCCACTGTGTTCCCCATTGAAGTGGCATTCCACATGTTCATTTTGTCCCATGGTCTTCTTGGTTTCAGACTCACCTCTACCCAACAATGGTTGACTGTGGTCCATCCTGCGCTGTCCCATCCTGTGCTTCCACTCCCACTGTTGGATTTGGATCAGCAGGAGGTCTTGGTTATGGGTATGGAGGTCTCGGCTACGGATATGGAGGTCTCGGCTACGGTTATGGAGGTGCTGAAAGAGCAACCAACCTCGGAGTCCTGGCAGGAGTTGCTCCATCATGCGTCAACCAGATCCCACCAGCAGAGATTGTGATCCAGCCACCTCCTTCCGTCCTGACCATCCCAGGGCCCATCCTCTCTGCCAGCTGTGAGCCCGTGTCTGTTGGAGGCAACACTCCATGTGCTGTTGGTGGCTCTGGGTTGGTAGGAGGCTATGGTTATGGTGGGTGGGGCCATGGGGATGGCTTCCTTGGAAGCTCTTGGGGCTATGGTCTGAGGAGGGGTGGGCTCTTTGGAAGGAGGGCTCTGCAGGGGCGTCGTGGCAGCGTGTGCTATTAGGCCTATTGAACTTGTGAAGAAAATCTGTGTGATGATGATTTGAATGACCCTGAATGGGTGAAGACCATGCCTATCCATTATTGAGTGTCTCACCATGGATTCTGGAAAATCTGAGTTTCTGGGACCGTCATCTAAGCCAATAGCATTTGCATGAGTCTCCGCCATCTTTCTTTTCTCCTGCTCTCCCACTATGTTTCCCGAAAGCCTCCAGATCAAAAAGAAGTTCAGAGCTGCATTGTATAGTGTGTGCCTTTGCCTTGTTCCTGTCCTGCTTCTTTTACAATTGCCTGCTTGACACTTTTCATATTTCCATTAAAGTTCATTCTGAATTGACTTTCTTGGTTTGGCACCTCATTACGACATTATCTTTTTTATCAATGCAAGCGTACACTTTGTCTGGAGGTGGTTGGAGGATGGATGGTGGCTAACAGATTGAGGTTGAATCCTGACAAGACAGAAGTACTGTTTTTGGGGGACAGGAGGCGGGCAGGTGTGGAGGAATTCTGGGCTGCATCAATAGGAGTATAGCATCTACATCAAGGGAAGTAATAGTACCACTGTATTCTGCTCTGGTCAGACCTCACCTGGAATACTGTGTCCAGTTCTGGGCACCACAGTTCAAGAAGGATACTGACAAGCTGGAACGTGTCCAGAGGAGGGCAACCAAAATGGTCAAAGGCCTGGAAACGATGCCTTATGAGGAACGGCTTAGGGAGCTGGGTATGTTTAGCCTGGAGAAGAGAAGGTTAAGGGGTGATATGATAGCCATGTTCAAATATATAAAAGGATGTCATATAGAGGAGGGAGAAAGGTTGTTTTCTGCTGCTCCAGAGAAGCGACACGGAGCAATGGATTCAAACTACAAGAAAGAAGATTCCACCTAAACATTAGGAAGAACTTCCCTCACTACGAGAAGCCAAGTTACAGGGAACCAGGCAGAGGGCCTTCTCGGTAGTGGCACCCGCCCTGTGGAACACCCTCCCACCAGATGTCAAAGAGAAAAAACAACTACCAGACCTTTAGAAGACATCTGAAGGCAGCCCTGTTTAGGGAGGCTTTTAATGTTTAATAGATTATTGCATTTTATGTTCTGTTGGAAGCTGCCCAGAGTGGCTGGGGAAACCCAGCCAGATGGGCGGGGTATAAATTATTATTATTATTATTATTATTATTATTATTATTATTATTATCTGCGCAAGTTGCACTTGGGGGCACATGTCTTACAAGGAGATAAGGACAGGCCTGCTGGATCAGATCAGATGCCCATCTAGTCAGTGACCCTGTTCTCACACAGGCCAAACATTTGCCCCAATGGGAAGCTCACAAGCATGTCATAAGTGCAACTGCAACATTCCCCACTTGTGATTCCAAGCAACTGGTATTCAGAGATATGCTACCCCCAACAGTGGAAAGAGGACATAGACAGATGGCTTTATCAACCATGAATTTGTCTAATCCTGTCTTAGAGCCATCCAATTTACTGGCCATATCTTAACCATTGTGTGAAAGAATTGCCCTATTTGAAGAAGTCATTGCTTTTTTGTGTTCTGGATCTTCTGACATTCAACTTCATCAGATGGCCTCAAGTTCTAGTATTATGAGAGGAAATAAGCAAGGTGGCTTACATGCCAGAAAATACAATTTAAAACAAACATATCTGTAGTGTAAGACCAAAATCCTTGGTTCCGAAAGCAAGGAATTGTGGGACTGGGAGAGTGGGCTGTTTGGAGGAATGACCGAGGACTGTCCTCGGCCAAGAATTCAAAGCGTTATCTTTAAGACTTTTACAACAGGCAATTCCGTTAGGGAGTGTGAGATTCACAACTGGGTCACATAACCTCTGATGCCCTGATAGGAAATGTGAGGGCCAGCTGGTCATCGTTAGTGCTGAGAGAATTAAGGAGGGACATCACGTTAGTCTGAGAGAATTAAGGAGGGAACATCAAAGAAGCTACAGCTGCCCCTTCTTCCTGACAGGTGAAGAGAAATGATCAAAAGGTGTGGATTGGTTAACTGGGGTAATTGGATTGTTTCTTATTGGAGAAAAACCGGAACTCCACGTGGGGGTAAATGCTTTAATTATCTAGCCCCTTTGTGGAGGAAAAGGAAGCTGGAGGAGGAATGGGCTTCTAGGGAGCTACACATTTGTCATCATGCTGAAGCCTGGAGGGCAAAAGCCTGAGAGAGAACTACCTGCCTTTATGATGTAGATTCCGGCTAAGAATCAGATCCTTGCCACTTAATGGAAAGGGATTAAGTAAGTCTTTAAGTTAGTGTACTTGGATGTTTTTATTTTCTTTGCCTGTAACTGTTATTGGGAACTACGCTTTATGTACCTTTTAGTATCCTTTTAATAAATGTTTAAAAGAACCGTTGTTCTGTGTTTTGTTCACCTCTAAGTCGTTGCTTGGCTAAATCCAGGTCTGCCACAAGTCCATGCTATTGTAAGGGGGAAAGTATTTGTCTGTGGCTCTGTTTCGAGCAAAGCAGCTGCGTTGCCAGCACAGGTTGAGATTGCCCTCTTGTCTCTGTCCTGGGTCCGCAGCTGAATTGGGATCAAAAGGGGGGGGTGGCAGTGAAATAAAGTAGTTTTGGCGTCAGCTTGGAATGGCTGGGTCAAACGGATACGAGTGGTGCGTGCAACCTGGGCGCCAACAGTGGGAAACTGTTGGGGGGGGCACTACAATATCAGGCTACCATATGAGAAAAGCTCAATAATTATTTAAAGCCGATAAGAGACACACAGAAAAATTGACATGCATTCCAGCAAATAAAAGTTAGGCATTTAAAAACAACTTACCAGTTAAATGAACCCAGCCTTAAATGACCCCAGTTAGAAAATTAAGAAACTGCCTTGTACAAAGCCAGGCCATTGGTCTATCTAATTCAATACGGTCTACATTGGCTGTAGCATCTCCCAGGGTTTGAGACAGGGTTTCCTAGCACTCCCGAGAGATGATAGGGATTGAACCTGGGGCCTTTTGCATGCAGAGCAGATGTTCTACAACTAAGCTACAGCCCTTTCTTCAAGGAAAAGCTGGAATGTGTGCAGAGGAAGGCAACCAAGATGATCAAGGGTCTGGAAACCAAGCTTTATGAAAAATGGTTGAAGGAGCCGGGCATGCTTAGCTTGGAAAAGAGGAGACAGAGGAGATATGATAGCCCTCTTCAAATATCTCAAGGGCTGCCACTTGGAAGACGGAACAAGCTTGTTTTTCTCCTGCTCTTGAGGGTAGGACTTGAACCAATGGCTTCAAGTTACAAGAAAGGAGATTCCAACTAAACACCAGGAAGTACTTTCTGACGTTAGGAGCTGTTTGACTGTGAAACGCTCTCCCTCAGGAGATTGTGGACTCCCTTCCCTTGGAGGTTTTGAAGCAGACGTTAGACGGCCATCCGTCATGGATGCTTCAGCTGAGAGATTCCTCCATTTCAGGGGGTTGCACCAGAGGACCTTTGGGAACTTTTCCAACTCTACAATTCTATGATTCTGTGAAAAGGTAACTCAAAACAATACCAAATTAAAACCTGCTTCATTTTCTTAAAGAATGCACAGCTGAGACAATTCTCTTTTCATAGAAAAGGCCTTACCTCTTAGGCCCATAAACCAATTTGACCTGAAGGATAATGGTACAGGTAGAACCTCTGTAACAGACTAACTGTAACAGAGTAACTGTTTTTGTCTAAGGCAGGGATCAGGTGCCTGCAGGTGCCTGCAGCCAACTAGATGTCATTGGACTACTGCTCCCATCAGCCTCAGACCAACAGTCATGCTTGCTGGGACTGGTGGGTACTATAGTACTGTAGTTCTTCAATAACTGGAGGACCACAGCTTTCACATCCTTTGTCTAAGATCAGGATCAGCGTTGATCTCAATTATTCCAGTTACAGGTGGGTAGCCGTGTTGGTCTGCCATAATCAAAACAAAATAAAAATTTCTTTGCAGTAGCACCTTAGAGACCAACTAAGTTTGTTCTTGGTGTGAGCTTTCGTGTGCATGCAACTATACCTCCAGGCACTGGCGGAGGAAGAGGAGTGCGAGGGGAATGCACGACCCCCATCCGCGCGATCCCGGTGGGGATTTTCTGTAGATGTCCCACTCTCTTAAGAAGTGTGCATGCACACGAAAGCTCATACCAAGAACAAACTTAGTTGGTCTCTAAGGTGCTACTGCAAAGAAATTTTTATTTTCTTTTAATCTCAATTATATTAATCAATTAATCATCTGGTATGCAGGATGAGACCCCACCTGCCCTCAGACTGTCTCGCCAGAGTGGTACATGCTCTAGTTATCTCCCACTTGGACTACTGCAATGCGCTCTATGTGGGGCTACCTTTGAAGGTGACCCGGAAACTACAACTAATCCAGAATGCGGCAGCTAGACTGGTGACTGGGAGCAGCTGCCGAGACCACATAACACCGGTCTGAAAGACCTACATTGGCTCCCAGTACGTTTCCGAGCACAATTCAAAGTGTTGGTGCTGACCTTTAAAGCCCTAAACGGCCTCGGCCCAGTATACCTGAAGGAGCGTCTCCACCCCCATCGTTCAGCCCAGACACTGAGATCCAGCGCCGAGGGCCTTCTGGCGGTTCCCTCACTGCGAGAAGCAAAGCTACAGGGAACCAGGCAGAGGGCCTTCTCGGTAGTGGCGCCCGCCCTGTGGAACGCCCTCCCATCAGAGGTCAAGGAGATAAACAACTACCTGACATTCAGAAAATACCTGAAGGCAGCCCTGTTTAGGGAAGTTTTTAATCTGTGATATTTTAATGTATTTTAATATTTGTTGGAAGCTGCCCAGAGTGGCTGGGGAGACCCAGCCAGATGGGTGGGGTACAAATAATAAATTGTTGTTGTTGCTGTTGTTGTTATAGCACAGCACTAACCAAACAAATCTAAGTCCTATTGAATTCAATGGGGCTTTCTTCCAGATAAGCAGGCTTAGGATTGCAGCCTCAGGCAAGTAAGGGAGAGGTTGGATAGGTGGTTCCAGCCTTGACCAGTTCTCACACAGGCTACAGTACTGTAGCGGATTTAGAAGATTCCTCACAGGCCCCCTCCTCCCCTTCCGGCAATTATCTGCCTCGGAGCCCTGTAGAGCTCTTAACTAGGCGGGGGAAGGTCTGTAGGAACCCCCCAAAAGCATGACCAAACACACACAAGTACGCTGCCACCACTCCCTTGCTGTGAAGCCGATAGAGGTGTCAGGGAGTCACACCTCCACCTTAATTGCACAGGCTTCACGCCTTGGCCCACTTTACCGTGTAGCCGAAAGATATTCTAAAGCCTGGTAGGTTCCAAGTGGTCAGACGCTGGATTCAGCTTCACTTATTAACCAAAGGCAAAACAAGGCAACAGTAATATAATTCAAAAGTTTATTTAAAAGAAAGAGATTAAAACAAGGTTACACATTTCCAGAAGAGAGTACAAACAAAAATAAAAACGTTGTAAAATATAACTAACTAAACATACTCACAAAAGGCTTGGTTAAATAAAAGACAATTGTTCCCGGCTATCCAGCACGACACATCATGGGTTTTTCTTGGGCAGCTAGCCGCTCGCCCCCAGCTGAGAGTTACAGCCTCTTGGTCAAAACCAGCCCACAGGTATCTGACAATTAGCATCTCTAAACACGAGGTTAATATACATGATAATCCCCCGTGGTGTTCCGATAAACACCCAACCAGATTTAAGCTCGAATATACATTCTCCAATCACCAATGACCTCAGGCGTATTTCACTAGTGTCAGGTAATTAACGCAGCTGCGTGAATGTTGATTCACCGCAGGCTCCGGGTGTCTGAATACTCCCCAATTTTCCCAGCCTCGCTGATTCTACTTGATGGTCACTGTTTGATCTTTGACTCTCCCTCCCAGCTGGGCAAGGACACCACTTAGCGTAAATCTTAATTTGACTAGATAGCCCCTTAAGAAGGGTTAGGGGGAGAAAGTTTATCTTAAAGGGAGAACCAGGCACGGAAAACAGGCCTGCATTCTCAAGATGCCAATTTCCTTATACATAACAACCTCTAATTCACCTCGGAGAGGCCTACTCGCACTACAAGTACACTTTCATATCTTCTAAAGTTGCATCCCTAGCAAGCCAAACACAAACATCCCATCTCTTTGTTCTAAGTGTTAGAATTACGAACTTGCCAGGCTAAAGCAATAACTCCCAAAGTGAGTGAAATCACCCCAAGGGAGCCAGTGGGGTAATCCAGGGAGGTGCTAAAAGGCAAGCGGGTAGCAGAGGGGCATTGGAGATGTAATTATCAGGTTGTAAAAAGCTGGCATCCCTGGATCAAGTTCATAAATGTTGTTGAATTAATTAAACTAAATGGTTTTAATAGGATTTTGAAAGGCTGTTGTCTTGCCAAAGGCAAGGTGGTTCTTGTAAAGTGAGATTCAGAAGCAATGCAAACTAAACAAGTGAGTGAGAAGATTAAAAGATTTCATTCTAAAATAGCAAGCAAGCACTTCAATCTGCCACTTGGAAGCCCTCAAGAAGTGGTGAAATGACTCCCCCAGGTAGCCTCAGTTTGCACAGCCCTGCTACCAATCAGTCCATGCACGAGCTTCAAAAAAATTCTGCCCAAACCATCCGATTTTATAGATAGCCAGCCCCTCCCAATGCCTAACTTCCTCAAAACAATGTCCAACATCAAAGAAGGTACCCGGCATCATCCTCCCAACTGATTAAGGCAGCTGGGGGGGGGTCACCTCCTCCCAACGTTCTCAGGACATTAAAGACTGTTCTCACACCATCAAAAAACTCAACAAGACCAAGGGAGGGGAAAGGAACAGAGGCAGGAAGGGCTCCGTGTTAGATCTCTAGCTCCTCGATACATTTTGTCTTCGAGATGCATTTCCCATACAGCTGTGTAATTAATAGTTTCTGTTTTGAATTTCATTGTGTCATTATCTTCCTTCATGTGTCATGAAAACTACTGTTCTGAATAACGCTTGTCTAAGGACTCAGCTACACTGGCAAAGAAAAAGCACTTTATATGAGTTGTTTATGCATCCTAGCACTGTGGCACCAGAGGGCGCTGTGGAGTTCTGTTTTTGCCAACCCGGTTTCTCATGCAAAGTTTGCAACGCGTTTAACTGAAACGCTTCTTTGATGTGTCTAGATCCGGCCTAAGTTAAGCGTGAGTGGCACTGTTCTGCTTGGATTTCCAGTGGGTGATGCTTGGGGAGTGCTCTTTTCGCTCTGTGAGGCCCATGAAATGTTTGATTTTATCCCTCATGCTGTTTAACATCTACATGAAACTGCTGAGTTGGGGTTATCTGGAGCTTTGGAGTATGTTGTCCACAATAAGCTGATGACACACAGCTCTACTTCTCTTTTTTTATCTCAAGGTTTGTCAGTGGATGTGCTGGGCAGTGCTGGGCAGTGTGCTGGATGAGAGCTTCAATTTATTGCAGCCTGTCTCAACCTTGAGTCCCAAGATGTTTTTGGCCTACAACTCCCATCATCCCTAGGTAGCAGGACCAGTGGTCACGGATGATGGGAGTTGTAGACCAAAAACATCTGGGGACCGAAGGTTGAGACAGGCTGCAATAAATTGAAGCTCAGTCCACTTAAGACTGAGGTACAGTTAGTGAGTGGTTCCATAGACTGGATAGATGGGAGGTGGCCTGCTCTTGATGGGGTTACATAGCCCCTGAAGGAACAGACATGTAGCTTGGGGGGGTTCCTTCTGGTTCCATTGTTGTCACTTGAGGTTCAGTTGGCCTCGGTGGCATGGAGTGCCTTCCATCAGATTTGGAAGTGGATAGCCTAACCCAGTGATGGCCGAACTTGGCCCTCCAGCTGTTTTGGGACTACAACTCCCACGATCCATAGATAACAGGACCAGTGGTCAAGGATGATGGGAATTGTAGTCCCAAACACCTGGAGGGTCAAGTTTGGCCATCATTGGCCTAACCTCTGTTGCCTCTACCACTAGATTAGATTACTGCAATGTACTGTATGCGAAGCTGCCTCTGAAAACATCAGCTGGTGCAGAATTTGGTGACTGGGTTGCTCACTGGGGCAGGACAGTTTGAGCATATAACACCAATCCTGGCCTGACTCCACTGGCTAATTGGTTTCCTGGACCAATAAACCCTTAAATGTCTCAGGACTGCAATATCTCAAGGATCACCTCTGCCCATATGAACTGATTCAGTCCCTGTGATCACCATCTGAGACCCTTCTTCAGGTAGCTCCTCCAAGAGAGGTTTGAAGGACAGCAACAAGGAAATGGACATTTCATTTTGTGGATCTGTTTTTGGAATGCTCTCCCCAAGGAGGTTCAACTGATGCCTTCATTACATATCTTTAGGTGCCAGGCAAGAACGTTCCTCTTCTCTCAGGCCTTTGGCAGCCTTCCCATCATCTAAGACACCAGAGGTACTAGAACAATTGGTTAAATCCTTTGAGACTAAAAAGCCAGTGGTCAGTTTCTATAGATATATGCTATCCGTAAATCAATTTGATCCACAGAATCTAAGAAATGAATGGAATGTTCATTAAATGTTCCTCTAATTCAAATTTGAAGTTTCCCAACTTTGCTGAGCAGACCACCTGAAAACAACAGTAATACCTTTCTCTGGATTTCTTGGTTCTATGCCTTATCAATATTCACTGTTGGCAAGTACTCCCATGATATCTCTTCCACCTCCTCCAACATTCAAGGGTTCTAATGATCTCAGGGTGGCAAGTTCTGGAAATACTTGCTGCACTGTTAACAGGATGGTGGATGTTTGAACCAATCCAAGAAGATATTTGTTATGTTCTTAAGGTTGTAATCCTGAACCGGCTAACTTTTGAGTAAGTTGCATTGAAAGGAACTTATTTCTTGGTAGACATTGTGCTGCCACATAAAACAAAACCAGAAAGCCAGTGCTATGATGCAGGAAAAGTTTTATTGGGAATTTCAAACAGTAAAAGTATTCGAGTGAATACAAAGCATAATGGAAGGCAATAAAGAAAAAAGAACACATTTTAGTGAACAGCTTCTCCTTTAGAATTATTTTTTTCAGGCTGGAAGAAGAGTAGGGGGATTTACATTTATAGAACATTCTTTACATCTTCCTTTACATGAAGTCCCAATTACACATATTTACACTTGTGTTCTAATTTCATAGACATAGTGAATGGATCTTCTGCTTTTCTTCCTGATGTGAATTGGTGTGTTTCAAAGAGGTGTAGGCAGATAAATATCATAGTAACTAGCAGGGGAAAGTGGGATAAAATTAAACTGGAAACAGCTGCATGTTCTAGATGGACCTGATTACAAGGGATGAAGAACACTCTCCCAGCTCCCATTGGGATTGCCTAGGGAGTTAGGGTGCTCAGCATATCTAAAATCAGACTGAAATAGTCCACCACAGATCTCTTTATGTTTCCTCCTTGTTGACAGACCGTGAGAGCTTAGCAGGGGGTATAGCAGATACTGCCTCTACGCCCCACAAACCCATAACGGCTACGGCCCCCGAAAGCCCCAGAGCTGGACCCCAGAAGACCTGCACCACCATAGAGCCCTCTGCCAAATCCGCTGCCAAATCCGGATCCATAACCACCAGCAGCACATGGGGTGTTGCCTCCGACAGACAGAGGCTCGCAACTGGCAGAGAGGATTGGTCCTGGGATGGTCACGACGACGGAAGGCGGCTGGATGACGACCTCTGCTGGTGGGATCTGGTTGACGCATGAAGGCTGGACTCCGGAAAGAATACCAAGACTAGCAGAAGGGACGCCGGATCCAACCAGGGCACCGGAGCCAAAACCACTGCCAAGGCCACCGCCAAAACCACTGCCAAGGCCACCGCCAAAACCACCGCCAAAACCACCGCCAAAACCACCACCAAAACCACCGCCAAAACCACTGCCAAGGCCACCGGCTGATCCAAAACCAACGACTGGGGTAGAAGCACAAGATGGGACGGCACAGGATGGTCCACAGGAAGCCATGGTTGAGTCTGGAAAGACATAGGCAGGCACATATTATAGCCTAGAAACATTGCGATTCACAGCAACAATGAAAACTATGGGTTGCATCCAACTACCAGTCTGAGTAGACATACCAAACTTAATGGACCTTATTGTTATCCATGGATTTAAATGGATCTACATGGAAAAACATTGAATACATGGAGAAACATGGAATACAGTCCTGTGCATTCCCAGTAACGCAGTTTATCAAGAGAGGGAAAGACCAAAGCATATAATGAGCATCTTCATTTCCTCCCCTTGTTAGATCAGAAGCTGGTGTTGCCACTCTTTTGAGGCCACTAGGGACACTTTATTCTTGACAATAGTTCCCATGGAGGGAGGGGAATGACAGGGTGGCCTATCAGAAATTGAGTGCTGTATCTGAAGGACCAGGAAAAGAGGCAGGGATATAATTTTAGTTCAACAACACCTGTGGACTCAAGGTTGAAACACTGGTGCAGGGAGTTCTGAGCTAGATGATCTAATGGCCAATCTCATGATGGTTATGTTCTCTCTCAACAGTTACAAGCAGCATGCTTCTGAAAACCAGCTGCTGGAAAGTCCAGAAGGGTAGAGTGCCATTGCATGTGGGGCTTATGGATGGGTTTTCAACAGGCATCTGATTGTCCTGTGTGAGAACACAATGCTGAACTAGATGGGCCATTTGCCTGATGCAACAAGCTCTTCTTAAAGCTTGCAACATACATAAGGGTCAGATTACTTATTGAGGAGTTTCATTGAGAATAGTGGTGGAAACACGGCAAAGAATGGAGTTACACACTATGCAAAAGGTTCATTAAGTTGTATTAACTGGCCTCAGGATATCATTGGCACCTCCCTTACAATAGTCTAGGGTAGGAATAGAAAGTCCATCTGCCTGCAAATCAGATGATCTACCATTGAGTTATAGCCCCCACTGAGGTTTCAGAAAGAGTGGTATTCCCATCCCTACCTGGAGATGCCAGGGATTGAACAGGGAACCTTCTGCCTGCACAGCAGATGCTGTGCCCTAGAGCTACAGCCCTTCCCTTATGGATGACTTACCTGTCTCTTGGAGCAGCTGGGGATGAATGAGAAGGTTTGTCAGGTGAAGCTGTAGAGAGAACATGGAATGGCATGAGCTTTTATACCATTTTTCCAGAAGCAGTGTCAGTTAGGAAACGCCCCATGACTCTCAGAGGCTTTAATCAACAGCAAACAAATTTCTTTTTATATATCATGAGATCTCATTAATGCTATTACTCACAACATGTGAGGGAAATAATTAACAACTTGTCAGTGTTCTCCCCCCCCCCTTCTAGAATGGCTTATGGCCATTTCTAGTACACTGTTTTCCTTCTCTCTCTCTCTCTCTCTCTCTCTCTCTCTGTCTCTCTCTCTCCCCCCCCCCAATCATCTGATCCTCCTGGGGAATGTTATGAAATGATTATGTATCTTCATCAATCAACATTGGTGTCCCACCATTCCAGGTGTCATAGTTCAGTGGCAGAGCACCTGCTCTGCATGCAGAAGGTTGCCGGGTTCAATCCCTGGCATCTCCAGGTAGGGATGGGAATGTCCATTCTGAAACCCTGGACAGTTGCTCCTGGTCAGTGTAGACCAGGGGTGGGGAAATCTCAGGCTCAGGAGCCAAATGCAACCATCTCAGCCTCTCTGTCTGGCTGCCAGAACTCTCCCTATTTGGTGCCATCTTCCAGCACCAATGCCAAGTACATCCCTTGAATGCAGAAGCTCTCAGATTCAACCCCTAACTTTTCCAGGTAAGGCTGAGAGAAACCACCATACGGAACTCTGAAGCACCACTGCCAATAAGCACAGACAATACTGAGCTAGAATCAATGGCCTGACTTGATTCCTATATTTCTGTAAACATTTTCTTTGAAACTTTGAGACTGTGGGAACAGTCTGCCTAAGGACCCCTTGCTTAGGAATGTATGCATTCACTCACATTTTACAGGTATTTCTAATTTTGTATGCATTACTTAGCTGGAGAACAGCACTGCAGAATTCTGAGAAGTGCAAATTTCGGAGTATGCTTTGCTTATTTTTTCAGCAATGTGATTTAGGTAGGCTTCCCTTTAAATGTGATCTGTGCCAATTTTGTCTCCCATTCCTAGAAGGGACTCATCTTTTTAAAATAAAATAAAATAAAAATAAACAACCCCAATTTGCATTGTGGAGGTGGGAGATCTTGAGGGGCACATCTACTAGGGGAGAAAGCACACACACAAAATATTTTGCCTCTTCATTCATTTCCTTTTCTCATTCTCAGCAAAAAAAAAAAAAAAAAATCAAACCCAGGCAATCCACATGTTTGGGGGTGCCCTGGAGCTTAAACATGGTGACATACCTGCTGTTTAATTTACTTGTTTCTGTCAAACTAATTTTGAGAGATCAGAACCCCAATTAAGGGAATGAGCACTCTAATTATACTGGTAAGAAACCTGTCCTGCCCAAAATCTAAAATGGTTAATGTTAATTTCCCCAAATCGGTGCATCAGCAGTCTGTCTTAATGTGTTTGTGTGTGTGTGCATGTGTGAAAGAGAGAGAGAAGAGACAAGTGACAAAATGATGCTCTGTTGACTTGATCTTTATCACTTACAACTTAGCTGTCAAGGCAGCATCAAGTTAATGACAGAGTCTCTCTTTCTCTCCTCTCTCTCTCTCTCTCTCAAGTCAGAAGAGGGTAGCTCTCACAAATGTAAGTAAAGGCCTGCTAGCTCAGACCAAAGGCCCATCTAGTCCCGTGGCATACCCTCCAACATTTCTCAGAAGAACATTGGTACATTCTATTCTACACCAGGAAGCCTCTCCCATGTTTGATCTCCCACTCACATATGCGTCATATACACATATACACCTTCCACTTTGATCCAATTACAACCTCTCCACCAAATCTACCTCGCAAGATTGTTGAAAAGGAAAAAAAAATGTGTGAGGGAAGGAATTGTGAAACACCTTCAACAGATAAATGGAACAGAATAAAATTGTAGCTGTGAGCTGCATTGAGTCCTTGTCACGGGGAAAAGACATAACAACAACAACAACAACAACAACAACAACAACAACAACAACAACAACAACCAACAACAGAAACTTTGAGAATGACCAGGAACATACAGTACCAGAGAGCAAATCCTATTGAACTTAGTTCTTTAAATACACACACACACACACACACACACACACACGTATATGTATATGTATATATATATATATATACAATATATACAATACAGACACTGGAAACACAAGAACATCACACTGGAAACACAAGACACTGGAAACACAAGAACATCACATGGTGTTGTTTTACATGATCTTAAAAAACTGGCAGTCCATATAGGTTTTCCACAGACAGGTTTGTGAGCCTGATGAAAGAGCTTTACTTTCTTTCCCCCTTACATATAAAAAAGGGGAGACCAGGTTTCATCAAAGGCATTTCCCTTTATAGCACCATTTTCAACTTTTCTAAGCCCAGCTAGTCATTCTGAACTAGCTACATCCCAAATCTTATTGAACCTTGTCTCAAGAGGTACCTCCACCCGGGATTTCCAGTGACACGCTATCATTAAATGTACGGCTACCAGTAGAAAGAGAATTAAATCTTTATACTGGATAGTAGGGTTGGAATAGTTAAAGCTATGGTTTTCCCAGTAGTGATGTACAGAAGTGAGAGCTGGACCATAAAGAAGGCTGATTGCCAAATAATTGATGCTTTTGACTTATGGAAACCAGGCAGAGGGCCTTCTTGGTAGTGGCACCCGCCCTGTGGAATGCCCTCCCACCAGATGTCAAAGAGAAAAACAACTACCAGACTTTTAGAAGACATCTGAAGGGAAGCTTTTAATGTTTAATAGATTATTGTATTTTAACATTCTGTTGGAAGCCGCCCAGAGTGGCTGGGGAAACCCAGCCAGATGGGCAGGGTATAAATAATAAATTATTATTATTATTATTATTATTATTATTATTATTATTATTATTATTTGGTGCTGGTACTGATCAAGGGAAGTAATATTATCACTCACTCTATTCTGCCTTGGTCAGACCACAACTGGAATACTATGTCCAGTTCTGGGGGCCACCATTTAAGATACATATTGAGAAGCTAGAATGTGTGCAGAGGAGGGTGACCAGGATGACAGAGGGTCTTGAAACCAAGCCTTAAAAGGAAAGGTTGAAGGAGCTTGGCATGTTTAGACTGGAAAAGAGGAGACTGAGAGGATATATGATAGCCATCTTCAAATATGGAGCAAACTTGTTCTCTCCTGTTCCAGAGGGTAGGACATGAATGAATGGCTCCAAGTTACAAGAAACGAAATTCCAGCTAAACATCAAGAAGAACCTTCTGACCATAAGAGCTGTTCGACAGTGGAACCATCTTCCCCAGGAGTGGTGGACTCTCCTTCCTTGGAGGTTTTAAAGCAGAGGTTGGATGGTCACCTGTCAGGGATGTTGTAGCTGAGATTCCTTCGTTGCTGGGAGTTGGACAAGATGACCTTTTGGGGGTCCTCTCCAATGCTATGATTCCCCTGCTAGACATGGGAGGAGCCCCTTTCCGGATCCTCCCATCCACCTGGAAGTTTGGCTTTGCATCAGCTCCTCTCTTCAGGTGATGCCAATGGAAAGCTGCGTCACACCACCAGGTAAGGTGTATGTGAGGGAGATCTCCCCTTCCCTGCCTGGCAGCAAAGCAGGGTGGCAGAATGCCTCTCCTCTCTCACTCAGCAGGAGGGGAGATGTTCCACAGAGTTTTGACACCAGTCCTGCTCTGTCCATAGACTACAGGCTGGGTAGACTAGTGGCCAAGCTGTGTGAGCTCTGCTTGTTTACATTGGATTGCATATACGACAGGCCCTTTTCTGTATAATTTTTGTTTGCTCCTTGTAGAAAATATAACCTTGGGAATTGTGTAACTCACAAATTCGAAATATTTGTTAAGAAAAGTCAAGGAGGAATGATTAAGTAAAACCTGTGCCAGGGGCGCCCTTCCCATTGGGCTGAGTGGCGTGGTGCACCACGGCGCCTGCCCAGCAAGGGGCGCATCGAGGAGGCACATGGAGCCGCCTGCATGTCCGCCTCGCCCGCCTCGCTCCTTTCCCGGCAGCGGTGGCTGAAGCAAGGCAGCAGCAGCAGCGGCGGAGGCAAGGAGGTGATCGGCAGCTAGCTGGGCACACAGCGATCAGCCTCCATCCCTCCCTTCCTCCATCTGTCCCTCTCTTGCTGCGTGCCCCACCCAGGAGGTGGCCGCAATCCCCGGTAGCCGCCCCTCCTCTCGGTGCCGCAATTGGTTGCTAGAGCGCTTCTCCAGCCTGCCACTGCACAGGACTGGAGGAGGGTGTGGGGTGGCTGGGAAGGAGCCCGAGGGACCGGTGCTGGTGGCGGTCGTGGTGCTGGAGATGGGCCCGGGGACAGCGGGCGGCAGAGGAGGCAGAGGCGCCGCCACCGAGCCGAAGGAGGCCGAGGTGGGCGGCAGGCTCGAGGGGCTTCCTCTGCCCACCAGGCCCCCAACGAGTTGTGCCATCATGGAGCGCACCCTGCCCAACATGCTGCAGGAGCGCTGCCGGGTGCCGTGGGCTTGGACTGGCGAGAGAGGGAGGCGCGCTGCCAGGCTCCGCTCCCCACCTCCGCCCGTTCGGCTTGGGCTGCGCTGCTCTTGCCCACCTCTTCTTGAGTTTTGGATGTGGGGAAGCCGCCAGCGAGCCTCCCATTGGCACTGCAGCCAGGGCTCCCTGGACGGCAGCGCTGCACCCCGCCACTTCGGCTGAGCAGGCGGAGGTGGAGGTAGAGCACAGCTGGCAGTGTCCCCACCTGCCCCTCTGCACCCTCCGGCTGCCCGCTGTGCCTGGCCCTGCCCGGCGGAGTGTGAGGGGCGCCGGAGGGATCTTCGCACCACAGTGCCAGATACACTTAAGACGGCCTTCACCTGTGCAAACTTTAAGCTTGTCTTGCATTAAACCCTGGGAAAAAAAACAACATTCAATTTGAATTATAAACTGAAAATTTTAAAAAACACGCACTACAATTTTCTTTATGGGCAAATAATTACAAGCTGGGCAGAGCGGCCCAATTAATGGTGGAATGCAGGATTACATGGGGTCATGGCACTTAACTTGCTTTGTTGGTTTCTTCTGATCTTGTCAACAATTTTGGAAAGCCCACAAGAATCCTCTAGCAAGAAACCCAAACAGCCAACACCTGACACCTGACACCAGCAGAAGGCATCAAAGCATGGAGATGTTCCTCTAGCCACAAGGTTGCTTGTGGGTTTTTTTCTCCTGTTAAGATTGCTGACTCTGGAATTGCCCTATGAGGTTCACATTATTCAGCTGATCAGGCACCACCAGTGCCGGATTTATGTATATACTAAACAAGCTATAGCTTAGGGCCCCACTCTCTTGGGGGGGGGTCCCACAAAAAATGAAAGGAAAGAAACCTGGATGAACATTTCCAAAATATAAGATAAAAAAAAAAATAAGGTCTGCTGTCCCAATGAACAGTGTAGACTACTATGGTGATACTGATATTATATAAAAATGAATTGTATTAACTACAATTGTATAGGTTATAACATTTAATTTCATATTAATAAAGCTATTTATAATTATAAGTAGTTTGCATCATATATTTACACCTATTATTTCATAACAGAATAAAAAATAAAAATAAAAAATCCTTCCAGTAGCACCTTAGAGACCAACTAAGTTTGTTCTTGGTATGAGCTTTCGTGTGCATGCACACTTCTTCAGATACACGAAAGCTCATACCAAGAACAAACTTAGTTGGTCTCTAAGGTGCTACTGGAAGGAATTTTTATTTTATTTTGTTTTGACTATGGCAGACCAACACGGCTACCTACCTGTAACTGGAACTATTATTTCATGTTATAGCAAGTTTCTAGAGACTAAATTATGAGACTTTGTAAATTGTGTTTCTAAAGGAACTTTTGTTATTGTCAAATGCCAATGTGTTTGCATTATTAAGTTTGTTATGAATAAAAAATCATTTTAAGTTAGAGCTTAATAATTATTTCACTATTAATATACTTCTTCTTAATTGTATTTCACTATTAATATACTTCTTAATTGTATTTCAGTTCAACAATTACTTTGATAAAATACATATTTTGTTATGTGCAAATGGCTTTAGATACCTATTAGGTCCATAAAGGGACCCAGGTGGCGCTGTGGGTTAAACCACAGAGTCTAGGGCTTGCTGATCAGAAGGTCGGCGGTTCGAATCCCTGCCACGGGGTGAGCTCCCGTTGCTCGGTCCCAGCTCCTGCCCACCTAGCAGTTCGAAAGCACGTCAAGTGCAAGTAGATAAATAGGGACCGCTCCAGCGGGAAGGTAAACGGCGTTTCCGTGCGCTGCTCTGGTTCGCCAGAAGCGGCTTTGTCATGCTGGCCACATGACCCGGAAGCTGTCTGCGGACAAACGGCGGCTCCCTCGGCCTGTAAAGCAAGATGAGCGCCGCAACCGCAGAGTCGGACACGACTGGACCTGATGCTCAGGGGTCCCTTTACCTTTACCTTTTTAGGTCCATAAATTACCATAAAGCATATATTCAACACAAAAAAACAGTAACAACTTGTTGTTGACAAAGGACAGCTGGGCACATATAGGGCCCCATTACCTTCAGCAGCTTAGGGCCTCATCAAAACCTAAATCCGTCTCTGGGCGCCACCAATAATATCCATTTTACACAATCACCATGGCTTCCCCTAATGAATCCTGGAAATGGTGGAATGGAAGACTATGAATTTTAATCTCTCTCAGTTTCACATATCCCCCATCTTAAGTTCAATTCATCTGAATCAGTTACAGGTCGGTAGCCGTGTTGGTCTGCCATAGTAAAAATAAAAATAAAAAAATTCTTTCGAGTAGCACCTTAGAGACCAACTAAGTTTGTTCTTGGTATGAGCTTTCGTGTGCATGCACACTTCTTCGGATACATACCAAGAACAAACTTAGTTGGTCTCTAAGGTGCTACTCGAAAGAATTTTTTTATTTTATTTTGTTTCATCTGAATCAGTCTTCATTTTAAAAATAAAAATAAAAAGATATAGGCCCATCTCATCTACACAGGTGAAGCATCATTAGGCTGCTTTAAATAGTCATGGATATGTAAAGTCCCCAAAGAATGGGAGCTGCAGTTTGTTAAGGGGGGGAAAAAGTTGTTCCCAGCACAGAATTACAATTTCCAGAGTGCTTTAACAATCGAGTCTTTAACAAACAAGGGAACTCTGGAAATTGTAGCTTTGAAAAGGTGAATAACTGCAGCTTCCAGAAAAATATACAAGGTCCCCACCACACTCATGTCTGATTTCACAGAAATTGCTTTGAGGGGACCTGCACATCTTTTCCTGTAATTTTATTTCCAAAATGGCTAGAGATTCTGGTTTGCCCCAGCTACTCTGAGCGGCTTCTAACATATATAAAAACATAATAAAACATTAGACATTTAAAAATGTCCCTATCGGATGTCTTCTAAAGGTTGTATAATTACTTATCTCCTAGGCTCAGGGGTTGCATAACTCCATACGCTCCAACATTTCTCCAATGAAAATAGGGACATCCTAAGGAAAAGTGGGACATTCTGGGACCAAATCAGAAACCGGGTGAGCTTCTGTAAATCCAGGACTGTCCCTGGAAAATAGGGACACTTGGAGGCTCTGTTGTAGTTGCTGTTTCTTTGTATTTTCATTTGTTTAAAAATGCTGTATATTTGAAAACAGAACGAAAAGGAAACAAGGCCCACTTTTCTGCCCCAACGAGACTCCTTCCCAAGCCAACGGAACACAGTGAACAATCCCCGGAGGGAAGAAATGGGAGGGGGAAAATGAACATGTTGTGTAATAAGCTGATTACAGAGTTGGCATCCTGGCAACGTTTGGCTTATTAAAGCAATTTTAGACTATGATGGAAGCAGCAGATTTTGATCGTGGATAATTGAGACATTAAGTGTGAAGGGGCGTCTCCTAACCATTAGGGATGCTATAAAAGCTCTCCCTCTTCCACGGCTCACCAACAGCTTCACCTCTCATCGTCTTCAACTTCCCACTCATCAAAACAACACAGGTAAGCTTGGCTTGTCCAAGTCCTTGCATAGATCAAATGGGTAAAAGCTAGAGGAAGGTCAATTTTGGTTGGATATAGCATAGTTTGTAGGAAAGCAGGAAGCATAGGGAGCTGCCTTATATTGAAATAGATGATTGGTATACCTAGCTCAGTATTGTCTACACCAGGAGTGGGAAACCTTTGGTCCTCCAGAGGTTGCTGAACTATAGCTCCCGTCATCCTTAGCAAACATGGCCAATGGCCAGGGACGGTGGATGTAGTAGTTCAGCAGTCCCTGGAGGGTAAAGGATTCCCCACAACTAGTCTACATTGGGTTCCACACTGGGTGTATCTGCCAACCCTACCTGAAGATGCTGGGGGTTGAACCAGGGCCTTCTGCATACAAAGCTGATGCTTTAAGCAGAGCCAGAATCCTTCCCCCAAAGAAACCGATTGGTTTGATGAAGGAAGCGATTGACTAGAGAGTTGGGTAGTCAATGTCTCCTGCACAGGAGGTCTGGATTGCCTGCATCAAAAGCAGGGAGATAGGAATTGATGGTGTAAAAAGCTACAGTTTGTGATTCTACGAAATATTACTTTATGGAGAGCTTCTAGAATAGTTAACACTGAGTCATCTCAGAAGAAGCTCCAGTTTGCTCCCATTTACTTATACCTGCCAACGTTGGACTTGACTCAGAGATTTAAAATACTAATGCACATTTATACTAAATCTTCATGGTGTATTTGTGCTACCTGGTTCCTTTGAAGTATATCTCTTAGACTTCCACACACATATCTAGCAGCTCTTTTGAATTTCCAACGCCTTTCAACAGTTACCTGGGGATTTAGAATGCCACATGCTCAGCATGTTTTATCCTATATCTACCTATGATAGAAACCTAAAACTGATTTAATATTTCTTCTCTCTTTGGAAACAGAGATGTAATTCTGTGTGTGAGGGGGCAGAGATTTCTTCCAGGATCCACATCTAAATAGTAGTATTGGGAGCTGCTGTTGGATCGGGCAAACGGCCCCTCTAGTTCAGCATCCTGTTCTCACACAGGCCAATCAGATGCCTGTTGAAAACCCATCCATAAGGCCTACATGCAATGGCGCTCTCCCCTTCTGGACTTTCCAGCTGCTGGTATTCAGAAGCATGCTGCTTGTAACTGGTGAGGGACAACATAACCATCATGAGATTGGCCGTTAGATCATCTAGCTCAGAATTCCCTGCCCCAATGCTTCAATCTAGAGTCCACAGGTGTTGTTGAACTAAAATTACATCCCTGCCTCTTTTCCCGGTTCTTCAGATACGGCAGCCGATTTCTGATAGGCCACCACCCACCCACCCCCATAACTATTTTCAAGAATAAAATGTTTCCGCTGCTCCCAAAAGACTGGTGTAATTGAGGTATAATTATAAATGACATCCCTGGCAATCAAAGGAAAGTATTCCTCTATGCAACAACAGCTGCCAGGATGCTCATAGCAAAAAACTGGAAAGGGGGGGGGGAAATCCCATCAATAAAAGAATGGCAAATTCAACTTTGTGAATATATAAATTTGGCAAGATTTACAGCATCTGAAGGGGGACAATCGGACCAAAAATTAGCAAAAGAATGGGATTGTGTTAAAGAAAATATGAAGAAATGCTGTTCTGGAGTAAGTATATCTGTATGTAACGAAGGAAGCTTTGCAGGGTTAAAGAAATTGAAAAACGGTGCAAGAGGTATAAAGACAGAGGTAATTTACATTAGACACAACAATTCAGAAAGATTAAAAATGTTAAGGTCTCAAAACAGAGGAAGGAAATCAATATGTGTATATGTACATAAAGATTGTGATGATGCATGGTTCTCTTTGTAGGCATTTTTTGGGAGGGGGTTGTTTATCTTTCTTTTTCTTTTCTTTTTTGGATTTTATGTTTGTAATTTTTTTGGTAATTTTCCATTGAAATTGAAATCAAAATTAAGACTGGCAACATTTGATTTTGATTTACAAGGGGGCAAATGAAGATGGCCTTCCTTTGTATATATACTGTGCGACTGGGAATACAGAGCCTTGGTTCCCATGCTTGTCATAATTTAAGCAGACCCATTTAAATCAATGGACATGTCTACTCAGACTGGTAGTTGGATGCAGCCCATAGTTTTCATTGTTGCTGTGAATCGCAATGTTTCTAGGCTATAATATGTGCCTGCCTATGTCTTTCCAGACTCAACCATGGCTTCCTGTGGACCATCCTGTGCCGTCCCATCTTGTGCTTCTACCCCAGTCGTTGGTTTTGGATCAGCCGGTGGCCTTGGCAGTGGTTTTGGCGGTGGTTTTGGCGGTGGTTTTGGCGGTGGTTTTGGCGGTGGCCTTGGCAGTGGTTTTGGCGGTGGCCTTGGCAGTGGTTTTGGCTCCGGTGCCCTGGTTGGATCCGGCGTCCCTTCTGCTAGTCTTGGTATTCTTTCCGGAGTCCAGCCTTCATGCGTCAACCAGATCCCACCAGCAGAGGTCGTCATCCAGCCGCCTTCCGTCGTCGTGACCATCCCAGGACCAATCCTCTCTGCCAGTTGCGAGCCTCTGTCTGTCGGAGGCAACACCCCATGTGCTGCTGGTGGTTATGGATCCGGATTTGGCAGCGGATTTGGCAGAGGGCTCTATGGTGGTGCAGGTCTTCTGGGGTCCAGCTCTGGGGCTTTCGGGGGCCGTAGCCGTTATGGGTTTGTGGGGCGTAGAGGCAGTATCTGCTATACCCCCTGCTAAGCTCTCACAGTCTGTCAACGAGGAGGAAACATAAAGAGATCTGTGGTGGACTATTTCAGTCTGATTTTAGATATGCTGAGCACCCTAACTCCCTAGGCAATCCCAATGGGAGCTGGGAGAGTGTTCTTCATCCCTTGTAATCAGGTCCATCTAGAACATGCAGCTGTTTCCAGTTTAATTTTATCCCACTTTCCCCTGCTAGTTACTATGATATTTATCTGCCTACACCTCTTTGAAACACACCAATTCACATCAGGAAGAAAAGCAGAAGATCCATTCACTATGTCTATGAAATTAGAACACAAGTGTAAATATGTGTAATTGGGACTTCATGTAAAGGAAGATGTAAAGAATGTTCTATAAATGTAAATCCCCCTACTCTTCTTCCAGCCTGAAAAAAATAATTCTAAAGGAGAAGCTGTTCACTAAAATGTGTTCTTTTTTCTTTATTGCCTTCCATTATGCTTTGTATTCACTCGAATACTTTTACTGTTTGAAATTCCCAATAAAACTTTTCCTGCATCATAGCACTGGCTTTCTGGTTTTGTTTTATGTGGCAGCACAATGTCTACCAAGAAATAAGTTCCTTTCAATGCAACTTACTCAAAAGTTAGCCGGTTCAGGATTACAACCTTAAGAACATAACAAATATCTTCTTGGATTGGTTCAAACATCCACCATCCTGTTAACAGTGCAGCAAGTATTTCCAGAACTTGCCACCTTTATATCATCAGAACCCTTGAATGTTGGAGGAGGTGGAAGAGATATCATGGGAGTACTTGCCAACAGAGAATATTGATAAGGCATAGAACCAAGAAATCAAGAGAGATGTATCACTGTTGTTTTAAGATGGTCTGCTCAGCAAAGTGGAGAAACTTCAAATTTGAATTAGAGGAACATTTAATGAACATTCCATTCATTTCTTAGATTCTGTAGATCAAATTGATTTACGGATAGCATATATCTGTAAAAACTGACCACTGGCTTTTTAGTCTCAAAAGATTTAACCAATTGTTCTAGTACCTTTGATGTCTTTGATGCTGGGAAGGCTGTCAAAGGCCTGAGAGAAGAGGAATAGAAGAGAAGATATTGCGGAGGTCTCCATGGTGGTGAAGATCTTCTGTTTTTTGTGTTGTTGTTTTTTTAAAATACAATTTATAAATTTTATAATGACAAAAAAGAAAAAACAAACCACACATCACAAACAAATCATAAATCTCAACTCAATTGACTTCCCTCCACTCCCTCTCTTGGTTCCATTGTTTTGTGCTTATTCACACACATCCATAAAACCTCATACAGTGGTACCTCGGGTGACAAACGCTCCGGGTTACAAACACTTTGGGTTACAAATTCCGCTAACCTGGAAGTAGTACTTCGGGTTGAGAACTTTGCCCCAGGATGAGAACGGAAGTCACACTCTGGTGTCACAGCATCAGCAGGAGGCCCCATTAGCGAAAGCGTTCCTCAGGTTAAGAACGGTTTCGGGTTAAGATCGTAACCCAAGGTACCACTTTATTCTTAACAATCCAATGTTAAAGCCTTATTCATCTCAATACAAGTGGTTTTTGTAAGTTTTACTAATGGGGAAGTCTAAAAAAAAAAAACCACTTGAAAAATATCTATTAAACATTTCCCTTTTGTAATGTCATGGCTTCCTTTTTTATAACAAAAATCATTTTCAACATTGTCTTCAAGTCTTTATATGTCATTCCCCAGGCGTTTTTGATAACTTTACATTATCACCACTTATAAGTAGCCTTTCATACAATTTGCCCTCCTTTCCTGTCAGGGGCGTAGCAAGGTAAATTGGTACCCGGGGGCAAAAAAAAATTTTGCACCCCCCCCAGGCATGGGAAGGTCAGGTGGTACCTGGTGTGGAAAATTTCTTGTCAACCCCCCCATTGATTCCCCCCCCCCGCAAAAATGGTTTTACGTTATTTCATATTTTCTTACAAAGGAATAATAACAAGTAATAATAATAAAAACTTTTATTTATATCCCACCCTCCCCGGCCAAAGTCGGGCTCAGGGTGGCTAACATCAGATACATAAAATCAAACAATAATTAAATTACCTCCTAAAAACATCTCAAAATCAAATTAAAGTCTAATTAGATGGCTTTCCACAGGGTTAGGGTTGGGAACAGTAAGTGTTCTCTGAACTGAAATTTCAGCCTTCGTGACATAGGAAAACAGCCAAGTGAACAGCTATTTTGGCTAGTATAGTAAGATAAGACTTTCGGAGCAGGCATTTTCAAAAATAAATTCAAAAAAAATTCAAAAATGTTTTTTTCAAAAAATTTTTACTTTTTTTTTAAAAAAAATCCTTCATAATTTGTCACCCCCTCCATTATGGAACCCAGGGCGGCCCGCCCCACCGCCCCCTTGCTACGCCCCTGCTTCCTGTTTCATCCTTATCACAGCCAGAGCCTCCAAAATTAATTCACTCCGGGTGTCATTTTTATCTTAGACCACCCTTACTTTCCCTTGAACTTCGCTCCTCTACTATTCCCACCCTAGTGGTTTCTACATTCCCCTCTTTAAATTGTCCCACCACCTGTGAAAGTGAATTAGTTCCTCCCCCATTATTATTTTTTTGAGAAACTGCATTACCAACGTTTTCCTTTATCTGATCAAACAATTCTCTTTTAAATTCTAAAAACAAATCATATAATCCAAATCTTATGTTCTCTTGTGTTACAGCCTTGCTGGTTTGTTTTAACACTGGCATTTTCTTCTTCTGCCATTTCTAATCTGGTATGGGGGGCCAATTCTCTCCCTGTTTCCCAGCTTCCTCTACATGGTTAAATTTCAAAATAAAGAGTCCTTTCCCTCCAAGGAATGTGTTATTTTTAACTTTATCAGTACTCTGTCAATGTCATTTTGCTAGACTCAGTAGAGAAAACCAGTACATCTTAACCTCTTCCTTCCCGTCCGCCCACATTGCTCACAGATACAAATTTTAACAATTATTTATTCATATCTTAACATCCATTCACACCAAATAAATTTTTAGCATCCAATATAAATAAAACCATAATATTGATTTTTATTTTAAATCTGATTTAGTCCAGTATTAGCTATGGATATTATAGTCCCCTTCTTTCAATCTTGATTTTTAACCAGCTGATGCCTTTTAATAAAATAAGCCAAAATTCTAACTCCGTTAGGTTTGGTATCTGAAAAGTCCAGAAACACTTTCCCAAAGCTAAAAAGAAATTCAGAGAGCCAATCCTGTCTTTCTTCCAGAGAAGAAAATTATAGTATTGTTCCATTAAATAACATTGCAATCCTTCTCAGGTTTAACCTCCATTTTCAGTCAAGTCCATTAGTGCCATAAGATAAGCTCAAGTTCAAACTGAATTCAAGTCAAGTTTTTAAAAAATAAATAAAATAAAAATAAAATATTGTGATTGGTATGAACGAAAGCTGTGCAAAACCTTTTAGTCCTTATTGTTCATTAGTTAACTTGTCTCCCAAAGTAAACTTCATCAGCACTTCACTTGTATGGATTTCGTGCTCAAAAACCCAAAAAGGGGAGTAGACTTCCTTTCCCCCCTCCAGCTTTGCTGAATTAAATTAGTCAAATTAAACTGATCCTCCTCCTCACCTTTCAATCTGCTCAATGTCTTGGTAGACCACAAACTTGACATGAGTCAACAGTGTGATGCAGCAGCTAAAAAGCCAATGCAATTCTGGGCTGCATCAATAGGAGTATAGCATCTAGATCAAGGGAAGTAATAGTACCACTGTATTCCGCTCTGGTCAGACCTCACCTGGAATACTGTGTCCAGTTCTGGGCACCACAGTTCAAGAAGGATACTGACAAGCTGGAACGTGTCCAGAAGAGGGCAACCAAAATGGTCAAAGGCCTGGAAACGATGCCTTATGAGGAACGGCTTAGGGAGCTGGGGATGTCTGTAACGGAATACAACTGCTTTCAAATAATGCTTTGAAGACGTTTCCTCTGCTTTCATTAACTTCATATTCAGTGACATACTTCATCAGTTTCACGAATTGATCTGCACTTCTTACTTGGTAATAACCCCCCTATTCCCCCCCCTCCAAATGAGATGAGGACAAAGGGAACTGCCTTGAGTTACATCATTGTCCCATCTCCCTTTTTTGTCCCTACACCGACTGTCAGTGGTACTCAAGGCCTGCCTGGAAACGATGCCTTATGAGGAATGGCTTAGGGAGCTGGGTATGTTTAGCCTGGAGAAGAGAAGGTTAAGGGGTGATATGATAGCCATGTTCAAATATATAAAGGATGTCATATAGAGGAGGGTGAAAGGTTGTTTTCTGCTGCTCCAGAGAAGCGGACACGGGCAATGGATTCAAACTACAAGAAAGAAGATTCCACCTAAACATTAGGAAGAACTTCCTGACAGTGAGAGCTGTTCGGCAGTGGAATTTGCTACCAAGGAGTGTGGTGGAGTCTCCTTCTTTGGAGGTCTTTAAGCGGAGGCTTGACAGCCATCTGTCAGGAATGCTTTGATGGTGTTTCCTGCTTGGCAGGGGGTTGGACTGGATGGCCCTTGTGGTCTCTTCCAACTTTATGATTCTATGATTCTACTGGAAAGGTAACTGCTTGTGGCAGGATCAAAGGCTTTGCTCTATGGAGCTGCATTGGTGCCTAGCTCACCAGAGTGCTTGGCTCCCCCCCCCCACACTTTCAACAATTTTCAGTACAGAAGCAGGGACCGGCAATGAAAAAGGTGCCATCAGTGAGCAGCAGGACCCTGAGCGAGACACCCAAATACTCCTCTTGGGGCTTTTGGGGGGAGGGGCATCACCCTTGCTCTCTTCTACTCTTCTGCACAATAATTTAATATACAATGGTACCTTGTATATTGTCTCCCTGCTTATTTAAGTTATATGCAGAATTCATCATGCAAAAGGCTGGACTGGATGAATCCCATTCCGGAATTAAGATTGCCGGAAGAAATATCAACAACCTCAGATATGCTGATGATACAACCTTGATGGCAGAAAGTGAGGAGGAATTAAAGAACCTTTTAATGAGGGTGAAAGAGGAGAGTGCAAAATATGGTCTGAAGCTCAACATAAAAAAAAAAACTAAGATCATGGCCACTGGTCCCATCACCTCCTGGCAAATAGAAGGGGAAGAAATGGAGGCAGTGAGAGATTTTACTTTCTTGGGCTCCATGATCACTGCAGATGGTGACAGCAGTCACGAAATTAAAAGACGCCTGCTTCTTGGGAGAAAAGCAATGACAAACCTAGACAGCATCTTAAAAAGCAGAGACATCACCTTGCTGACAAAGGTCCGTATAGTTAAAGCTATGGTTTTCCCAGTAGTGATGTATGGAAGTGAGAGCTGGACCATAAAGAAGGCTGATCGCCGAAGAATTGATGCTTTTGAATTATGGTGCTGGAGGAGACTCTTGAGAGTCACATGGACTGCAAAAAGATCAAACCTATGCATTCTGAAGGAAGTCACCCCTGAAGGGGACGACAGAGGATGAGATGTTTGGACAGTGTTCTCGAAGCGACTAGCATGAGTTTGGCCAAACTGCGTACTGGGAGCGGCGCGCTGCTGGTGGGCGAGCCCCGGATGGGCTTGCTTGAGGCTTGCCCGCCAGCATCGTGCCGCTATGGAGCGCTGCGTGCCACCAGCGGCCCCTGAGCAAGCCGCGGAGTGAGGCCACCCCAGCCAGGGCTCGCCTGCTGGCGCCGCACCACTGCCAGCACACGTGCGTCAGCATGCTGGGAGCGGAACCACGCCCCCGGGTGTTTCCGGGTTCCTCCACCCCTGAACCAAGGTACCACTTATCAGATAGATTTACAGATGTGCATAGCTCTGTAAGCCAGCCTAGATGAGCCACTAGCCAGAACCAGTGGGGTTCTTCTCACATTAAGCAATAATTTAATATATCAGATAGACTTACAGATGTGCATAGCAAACTATGTACAAAGCAGTTAAATGCTACAGACTCGCACTGATGTTCTATACGACTAAATACCATATGTTTTCTGGAAAGGTACAATAAGAGTTTAGGTGACTGATGCTGTGGAAAAGAGTGCTGGGGAGGACTAGTACAATGTTATGCCAATCTAGAAAGACAATTCCTAGGCTCCAAAAAGACTAATATATCGGCCCATATATCGTTGTGTATTTATTTACCATTGACTGTATTTGATTTCTTATACCACATGTTGCATTTCATGCTCCCAAGCTACCCCAGGCAGCAGCTGGTGGTTCTACAGCAGCAGTCCAGCTGACCATTTGTGGGTCATACACCCAACTAATTTAAACGCAGCGTATACCCATTTAAAGCTCTGGCCATAAAACTGCCATACGCCATCATTCTCATGGGCTTGAATAATATTGGAGTCAACTCTAGGGGAGGTGTTCATGTATCATGTGTTTTTGGCCATTCTATGAGCAAAAACATTTCTACTTGCTCCCTGGAATGGTTCCGCACTCTCCACCAACCTCCACATGGTATTATGGGCGTTCTCCTGACCTTCCAGAGACGATATGAAGGATGTGCTCTTTATGAGTGGGCACAGGAGAGGGAGAAAGCCCTGTTGCACTAGTGGGAGTCCCAGTGCTGATTTCTGCTGTAATGCTGGGTAGTTTGAATCCAGTCCTGTGATCTTAAAAGAAAACCAAAAAACCAGTGCTATGATGCAGTGTGAATTTTATTAAGAATGAAGAAGACAGCATTTCGGTGAACAACAAGCAGGTTTGAACAGGGCAAAATGGAAAAAGCTCATGTGATTGAACAGCTTATTTTTTTTCTGAAAGAGGTGATGTATTTAAAGAGCAGTATTGCTCCTTTACAGAAGGTCCCCAGTTACCCGGAAGTTCCGGTGCAAGTGAGTGTGCTAATTTCATCGACAGAGAGAATAATTCATGTGCTCTTTACTCTGCCACAGGAACATATGCCTGGAAGAGCTCTAGGTGTATAAATAAATAAACACCAGAGAGGAACAAAATAGTGGGACACAGTGGAGCAAGTTTAGATAGCAAAGAGATGCATGGAAAATGTAGCTGGGCCTGATTCCCAGGGATGCTGTACATTCCCCCAGCTCCCACTGGGACAGACTGGGATTGGGGTGCTCATCATAGCTAAACTCAGGTGTAGCTATCCTGCTATTTAACTGGGTCTGTCTTCTCGCTAGTTGATAGTCCTTGTGAACTTAGCAGGGGGTGTAACAGATGCTTCCTCTCCTTCCAACATATCCATATCGCCTCCCAACTCCAAAACGAGATCCTCCAAGAGCACCAGCTCCAAGAGCACCGGCTCCAAGAGAACCGGCTCCAAGGAACCCACTGCCCAAACCACCAGGGGAGCATGGAGCATTTCCTCCCACGGCCACGGGCTCACAGCTAGCAGAGAGGATGGGTCCTGGGATGGTCACAACAACGGGAGGTGGCTGGATCACGACCTCTGCTGGTGGGATCTGGTTGATGCATGAAGGGGCGACACCGGAAAGAATTCCAAGACTAGCAGAAGGGATGCCGGATCCAACCAGGGCGCCGGAGCCATAGCCGTAGGTGTCGCCAAGGCCAAGGCCACCAAGGCCACCAAATCCTCCAAGACCAGCCGATCCAAAACCGACGACTGGGGTGGAAGCACAAGATGGGACAGCACAGGATGGTCCACAGTTTGCCATGGCTGAGTGATGGAGATGAGTCTGCAAGGACACAGCAAGGAGCAGAAACATTATTATAGGTAAGAAGTGCTATAATGCATTAAAGCCTAAGTTAGGTTACCCAATAGCCCATCTAGTCCAGCATTATCTTCTCACTGTGGTCTTCCTGATGTGGCAATGGGAGCCTTGTAAGTAGAACACAAGCACAAGAGCACCCATCTCCCTCCATTATTCAGAAGCATTACTACATTTCGCCATGGAGGCAGAGCATAGGTGTCATGCCTGGTAGCTATTGAAGGTCTCATGGAAGCAATGTCCACAGTCATGGAAACAATGTCCATACAACCCATAGGAACAATTTAACATAAGCTCTGCTGGATAAAACCAAATGCTCATTTGATGCAGTTTCTTGCTTTCATGTTGGCCAAACAGATGCAAGGAATGCAAGGATTGGAGGAGTGGCAGGAATGGATGTGGGGAGAGACAGCCTGACCATGAGTGTCTGCCTGGTTACTGTATACCAGGGATAAGGAACTGCATCCATCTATTCTAGATGTTCCCGGACAACAGCTCCATCATCCGTGACCATCATGCCTGCTGAGTGAGGCTGACAGGAGTTGCAGCCTAATAATATATGGAGGGCCACAGCCTCAACCAAAGAGTAAGGCTTCAGCTGACAAATATCTTCATGTCTGAATGCAACTTCCATTTTGCAAGAAACACCCATTCTGTGGATTGAACTAGCTCCAAGAACCACCATGCCATGCATATTTTTTTAAAAGCAAAACAGAGAGGAAGAGATGGATGGAGACAGATACGTCTTATAAAAGTGACAAATGGTATTACAAACCCTTTCCGGAGTCAGCCCTCTTACCTGCTTTTCCAAGCAACAGAAAGCTGAGAGATGTCGGAAGCTCTGGTGGATCTGATGGAAAAGCTCTCCAAGCCATGGGCTTATATACTCTCAGCCTCACAGGTCTGTGGTTTCAGGACACAGCGGGTTCCCCGCCCCCCTGCTGCCCAAAGTCCTGATTAGATGCTGACAAATTGCCTCATCAGCATCACACACAAGATTACTTTAATAATAGCCGTGAAGAGTTGGAGCAATTTGTCTTTAATGAAGCTGTTGTTGGATTCTCACAGTCACTGCACCGCACATTCCAACATGTTGATCTTCATTCTCCCCTCACTGGGATAATGTTCCACAGCTTCTTTTCAGATCAAATAGAGCAGGGAAGCTTTGCAAAGAGGCCTTGTGGAGGCATCACCGAACACAAGCCACTCATCATCATAACCCAGGAAGAGCCCGGCTGGATTAGGCCATAAACCAAAGGCCCACCTAGCCCCGCATCCAGCTCTCATCCCCGCCAGCCAGATGCTTTCAATGGGCACAATGGCTTTGTTATCCCTCTACTGTGGCAGGCACTATACACCTGAGTACCAGTTGCGTGTGGAGGTCCCCAACGCCACCCCCAAAATAACTCAGACATGAGACATAATTTTTGTTTGGGTTTTTGGCAGAATTTAGGCCACAACTTTATTAAAATACAAGTCAATGTGAGTGGTTGCGTAGGCATTGGTCCAGACTAGCTGTCCGACGGGACAGAGCTGACCATGTGTCAGCAGTGGGAAATCCCATCTGGGGAGAGATATGGGGGTTGGTAGGCAGAACCCTCCCTCTCCCCAGTGGTTCCCAGGGGCTCTCGCGTGGCCCTGACCCCTACCGGGGTTTCGGACAAAAGCATATGAGCCCCTGGATTCCTTTAACGGAATTCCCAGCACACCACCACCATTTGGAGGGACTACCGCCCCTCCAATCACACATCCAATGCCACACCAATGCCTAACCGCCAACCTTACAAGTTGTGACTACCTTTGCTAAGCAGTAGGCAAAAACCAGATGGCAACAGTAGGCAAAAACCAGATGGCAACAGCCAATCAGCCAACTGGCAAAATTCCTACCAGGCCCCTGCCCCAAAAGCAGACGACCCCATGACAGGCATAGCAAAGTCAGCGCAGAGGCCTAAACACAGGGAGGGAGGGTGGGTGATCCGCAGCAAACAGCCAAGAGGGAGGTCACTCAATGAGCTGACCCATATATAGGCTGCTGGCTGTCCATCACAAATTGATACATATGAATCTCTCTAACAACAGCCCAGGCCCAATCCGAGCTGTGGCCATCCATACCATTCTGCCCACAGCAATGGAGGTGGCTTGCTGGCCCCCACCGCAACACGTGCTCTCCATGAGGGAGAACCCGCTTTGCTGGTAATTACAAATGAGGAGAGTGCTGTTGCACTCAGGTTCTGCTCAAAAGGCACCTGGTTCAGCCACTGAGGTCCACCTCCAAGGGCCTTCTGGTGGTTCCCTCACAGTGAGAAGTGAGGTTACAGGGAACCAAGCAGAGGGCTTTCCCGGTAGTGGCCCCCGCCCTGTGGAATGCCCTCCCATCAGATGTCAAGGAAATAAACATCTATCTGACTCTTAGAAGACACCTGAAGGCAGTCCTGTTACTCCTTTGACTTCCCCTATTTCCCTAGGCTAGGAAAATAGGGGAAGTCAAAGGAGTGACAGAACAGGCAATAGAAAGAGATTGGGAAGCATTTAAAAACTATATAGGAAATATAGTAGAAAGAGCCAATCTTCTAACAACTGTATAAGTGGGCTCAAAACAAACTTTAATAAGGAGTAAAGACAAAATTAGGTATACAAAGAGATATAGTTACATTAACTTCAATAACTAAATGGCTGGAAGTGAACACGTACTGTATATATTTTTTCTGTTAGGTATGTTTGTGACATAATTTTCTTACTTCTTTTCTTTTTTCCTTGTTGTCTTGGATATGTATTCTGTTTTAAAAGAATTTAAATAAAGTATTCTGTTTAGAAGAAGAAGAAGAAGAAGAAGAAGAAGAAGAAGAAGAAGAAGAAGAAGAAGAAGAAGCAGTCCTGTTTAGGGAATTTTTTAATGTTTGATGTTTTATTGAGTTTTTAATATTCTGTTGGAAGCTGACCAGAGTGACTGGGGAAACCCAGCCAGATGGGTGGGGTATAAATAATAAAAATTATTATCATTATCTGGAGGGCCGAGTTTGAGGAAGCCTGGACTAGATGGACCGCTGGCCTGATCCAGCAGAGACCACTTACTAAATACTAATTCAAACAAGGGGTCCCCAAAGGGTGCCAGGGTGCCTCCCAGCAGGTCTGGTGAGTTCCTTATGGATCTCCTGCACCCTTATATCCCAGCTTGATCACTGCAAGAGCATTGCTGGTGCTCCCCAACTCCTGAGTCAGCAAGGCTCATTTGAACAAGAAACCAAGCCTTTTTGTGTCATTTATTCAGTTCTGTGGAATGCTCTGCCAAAAGAGATTCAACCAGTGCCTTCTCTTTCAACCTTTAAACACCTACTGAAAATCTTGCTATGCCAACCCAACTTAGGCTGTCCATCAAAAAAATGTCCTCCTGCAAAAGTTAGTTGATTTCTGATTTGAATTTTTGCGTGGTTCTTGTTGAATGGTGCCATCTGTGATTGTTGAAAAGTGTGCTGATATCTTTTTTTTTTTATGAATAACATATCCAAAAACATCCCTGCAAAGATCCCCAATGAACTGTTGTTCTTCATGCTAAGTTCTACATTGCACTGTATTGGGTCTCTTACACAGTCGTGCCTTGGTTTTCGAACACCTTGGTACTTGTACGTTTTGGCTCCCGGACGCCGCAAACCCAGAAGTGAATGCTCCAGTTTGCAAACATTTTTCAGAAGCTGAACGTCCGACGCATCTTCCACTTGACCACAGGAAGCTCCTGCAGCCAGTCGGAAGCCATGCCTTGGTTCTTGAATGGTTTCGGGAGTCAAACGGACTCCCGGAATTGATTAAGTTTGAGAACCAATGTAGGACTGTACATTGAACAGCCCCCTTAAAGGTACTTTCAGTTTCATGGTTGCGTGTCGAGGTCCCCAAACCACCCCTCAAATGAAACACACTTCACACAGAAATTTAGTGTTTGCTGAACCCTGCTTTCAAGTTAAACACAGTTTTATTAATTCCCATATTTATAACTGACAGAGACTGAAACTGAGAATGATTCAACATGCCGCTGCATCTTGCATGGCTAAGCATCCCCTACCTTTCTTTGAGGTTTCCTAGAACAACAAATCAAACAAACAAACACAGGATATTTGCTTCCTCAGAAGCTTGGCTTTTTCTCGGAGCCATTTTCCAAGATCAAAGTGCCCATCAAAGCAATCTTCTCATAGGCTGTTGATGCCAAGAACTAAATGCCAGGCTGAGATTTAATAAGAACATGGCTGCAAGCCTAAGCTCCTGTTATGGAGTCCCAACACTCCACCATCTTTTCTAGTGACGGGTCGGATATTACATATTACACAATAAAGGCCTAATCTCTCAGAAGTGTCCATGTAGCAAATTAGTGGAGTTTAATGAATAATTCTGCCCAGCTTCCCATAACAATATGGCCCATTTAGTCCAGCAGCCTGTTCTCACAGATGTCCCTTTTGAGAAACTCTCCCTCTCCTTCTAAAGGAATAGATATATTCACAATTCTTTTTGAATATCACAAAAAGTATATTGTTGAGCTGGGGAAAAGGGGGCAAGCAAAATGATCGGGGGCTGGAACAACTTTCCTAATGCCGATAGTTACATTGCTTGCCACTTTTAAGTTTAAAACAGGCATAGGCAAACTCGGCCCTCCAGATGTTTTGGGACTACAACTCCCATCATCCCTAGCTAACAGGACCAGTGGTCAGGGATGATGGGAGTTGTAGTCCCAAAACATCTGGAGGGCCGAGTTTGCCTATACCTGGTTTAGAACAAGTAACAGTGAATGAAATAATTTGGTGGAGTGAAGACAGAGTGGATAGAGAGGAGCTTTTCTTCCCAACCACACTCACAGCACTATGATACCACATAGTCATTGCTCCCCCCAGGGGTGCTGAGTCTTGCTAGGAGATCCCCTATTCCACTTCCAGAGCTCAAATTACCAATGTTCCATGAAGAGAGGGATTTTTTTTAAAAAAATCAATTTTGTTAAACGTTTTCAACTTATATTACAAAAAGAACCAAACAAAGGTAATATCTAAAGAGAGCAAAATAAGAAAAAGAAAAAGAAGGAGGAGGAGAGGGGGGAAAGAAACACACCTACACAAACACAAAATTTTATATTTTATCTGTCTTAATCTTCAATTCACAGAGATCCATGTCTCCCCAGCTCTTACGTGGGACAGCTCCCATCTTTCTCAGCCACACACCCTGAGAAAAAACCACTCCATTCTGTCTGTCCCACAGATCTGAAGAGGGATTGATTGTTACAGCACCCTGAAAAGTGTAGCTTTGAATTAAGTAAAAGATGATTGAAATAGGAATATAGGAAGCTGCATTATGCTGAGTCAGACCTTTGGTCCATCCAGTTCAGTGTTGTTTACACTGACTGGCAATGCCTCTCCAGGTCTTCAGACAGGAAGTCTTTCCGAGCCCTACCTGGAGATGCCAAGAATTGGGACCTCATGAATGCAAGACAGATGCTCAACCATCCTTGAGACAGAGGGTGGTTGAGAGGGTGAGACTGAGACAATGTGCCTTAAGGGACCTACAGGGCTCCAGTCCCAGATTACCAAACAGGTGGACATTGGTTGATGGTCAAAGTTGCATGACATTCAACAAACTTGGGTCTGATCCGTCTAGTCTAAAAATGCCCTTAATCTCAAATGACAGTGCTAGCTTGAGGTCTCACATGCTAGTACATTACAATTCTCCAGAATAATTGATATACTGTAGCTCCTCCATTTTCAAGAACAGTTTTACGAGCTATTCCTAGTACAGACTTCGTTGTTGCTGTTTTTTTTACTGGAACTAGCTAGTACACTGCTCTTGAAAATAGAGGAACTATATAGATTATTCTGGAGAATTATTGCTACCGTGCCCTACTCAGAAGATTCATAGAAGGATTTCAATGTCCAAAACTAGTCAGAGTTTATGTTTCATCAATAGGGCTCTTATTGTATTCTTATATGTGGTGCTACAGAAACTGCAGCCAGTAGGTTAATATTAGACCTGATCTATACAAAATGAGGCCCAAATGTGTGTGAGGGGGTGACCAGTGCCTCCCCCAAATGTCACTGGATGCTGAGTGTGGGTGGGTTAACTGTAGATGTCGGTGGATGGTCGATTGTGGATGACTGTGGGTGCTTGAGTGAAGGTTGACTGTGAGTTGACTGTGGAAGTGGACAGTAGGTGGACACTGAATCTTTTGGAGGGATGAAGGCCAAGGTGAGAAATAAGAAGACATGGGGAACTGTTTCAGTTAAAACAGGGGCAAGGAATCGATGGGGCTCACCTGGTGTTGTTGCACTCTAACTCCTATCAGCCCTAGCCGCCAATTATTGGGAATGATGGGAGTTTTAGTTTCAGTTCCTTTCTTTCTTTCATTTTATTTAGATTAGCTTGGTTTTTGTTGTATTATGTTGAAAAGTTTAAATAAAAAATCTTTTAAAAAACACACAAAATCAACAGCTCAAAATCCTATGCATGTTTTCTCACAAATAAGCCCCACTAAGACCAACAGTTGTAAATGTGGGGCATCTAGTCACTAGGCATGATGCTAAAATATTAATGAAAATTCCCAGAGGGAAGACGGAGAAAACATGAAAAGACAATCTGAGTAATTTATTGTAATAAGCTGAGGACAGCATAGTCCTTGGCCCTGACACCACTGGAATTATTAAAGTAATTTTGCACATGATGAAACCAGCAGATTTTGAGGGCGGATCTTGAGAGCAAAGAGATGTCATTGAGCAGGGATGCCACAGAAACAGTATAAAAAGCTCTCACCTGTCCAGAGTCCTCCAACAGCTTCACTGATCAGCTTCTCTTGCCTTCTCATTCCTCAAAGGAACAGGTAAGCTTCACTTGTCCAGGTCATCTTGGTAGCTTTGACCACCTTGAATTACAGGAGCTAAGATTTGGGTAGAATGCAAAGCAGCTCAGCAATGCAACCAATGAACCAGGTCATGTTGGCTGTGTTCTTTGGTTATGTTACATGTGCCCAAGGCAGTGGTGCTTGTGAATAACACAGGAGTGGCAGGAAATTTCAGGAAGAGAGTTTGCTGTTGCATTCAGGTCCTGCTTGAGAGTTTCCCAGAGTCATCTGGCTGGCCACCGTGATGACAGGGTGAAGGACTAGATGGGCCATCAATATCTGAAGGACCACATCTTTTCCATACATTATTTACAGGAACTCTCACCTCTCTAAATGGAAGGGTTGCCATCTCTGCTTTTAAAAAAGTATTGATGTGTTTCTTCTTTTAGGATTATAAATACTCATTTTGATGACATTTAAACAAATTTTCTATATTGTGATGGTGGTGGAGCTACATATCTACCAAAACTCCTGAACTTTGTAGCACTTCTTACCAATAATAATGTTTCTGCTCCCTCCTGTGTCCTTGCAGACTCATCTCCATCACTCAGCCATGGCATTGTGTGGACCATCCTGTGCTGTCCCATCTTGCGCTTCCACCCCAGTCGTCGGTTTTGGATCGGCTGGTCTTGGAGGCTTTGGTGGCCTGGGTGGCCTTGGTGGCCTTGGCCTTGGCAACACCTATGGCTATGGCTCCGGTGCCCTGGTTGGATCCGGCATCCCTTCTGCTAGTCTTGGAATTCTTTCTGGTGTCGCCCCTTCATGCATCAACCAGATCCCACCATCAGAGGTCGTGATCCAGCCACCTCCCGTTGTTGTGACCATCCCAGGACCCATCCTCTCTGCTAGCTGTGAGCCCGTGGCTGTGGGAGGAAACGCTCCATGCTCCCCTGGTGGTTTGGGCAGTGGGTTCCTTGGAGCCGGTTCTCTTGGAGCCGGTTCTACCGGAGCTGGTGCTCTTGGAGGATCTCGTTTTGGAGTTGGGAGGCGATATGGGTATGTTGGAAGGAGAGGAAGCATCTGTTACACCCCCTGCTAAGTTCACAAGGACTATCAACTAGCAAGAAGACAGACCCAGTTAAATAGCTACACCTGAGTGTAGCTATGATGAGCACCCCAATCCCAGTCCATCCCAGTGGGAGCTGGGGGAATGTACAGCATCCCTGGGAATCAGGCCCAGCTACATTTTCCATGCATCTCTTTGCTATCTAAACTTGCTCCACTGTGTCCCACTATTTTGTTCCTCTCTAGTGTTTATTTATTTATACGCCTAGAGCTCTTCAAGGCATATGTTCCTGTGGCAGAGTAAAGAGCACAGGAATTATTCTCTCTGTCGATGAAATTAGCACACTCACTTGCACCAGAACTTCTGGGTAACTGGGGACCTTCTGTAAAGGAGAGGAGCAATACTGTTCTTTAAATACATCACCTCTCTCAGAAAAAAGCTGTTCAATCACATGAGCTTTTTCCATTTTGCCCTGTTCAAACCTGCTTGTTGTTCACCCAAATGCTGTCTTCTTCATTCTTAATAAAATTCACACTGCATCATAGCACTGGTTTTTTGGTTTTCTTTTAAGATCATAGGACTGGATTCAAACTACCCAGCATTACAGCAGAAATCAGCACTGGGACTCCCACTAGTGCAACAGGGCTTTCTCCCTCTCCTGTGCCCACTCATAAAGAGCACATCCTTCATATCGTCTCTGGAAGGTCAGGAGAACGCCCATAATACCATGTGGAGGTTGGTGGAGAGTGCGGAACCATTCCAGGGAGCAAGTAGAAATGTTTTTGCTCATAGAATGGTCAAAACCACATGATACATGAATACCTCCCCTAGAGTTGACTCCAATATTATTCAAGCCCATGAGAATGATGGCGTATGGCAGTTTTATGGCCAGAGCTTTAAATGGGTATACTCTGCGTTTAAATTAGTTGGGTGTATGATCCACAAATGGTCAGCTGGACTGCTGCTGTAGAACCACCAGCTGCTGCCTGGGGTAGGTTGGGAGCATGAAATGCAACATGAGGTATCAGAAATCAAATACAGTCAATGGTAAATAAATACACAACGATATATGGGCCAATATATTAGTCTTTTTGGAGCCTAGGAATTGTCTTTCTAGATTGGCATAACATTGTACTAGTCCTCCCCAGCACTCTTTTCCACAGCATCAGTCACCTAAACTCCTATTGTACCTTTCCAGAAAACATATGGTATTTAGTCGTATAGAACATCAGTGCGAGTCTGTAGCATTTCACTGCTTTGTACATAGTTTGCTAGAGCTATGCACATCTGTACATCTATCTGATATATTAAATTATTGCTTAATGTGAGAAGAACCCCACTGGTTCTGGCTAGTGGCTCATCTAGGCTGGCTTACAGATATAACAGTTTCCGATCAGATGTTCCCCCAGAAGTTCACAGTTGGGGAAGGGACTCTATGGTTGCTTTTGCTCCTAAGGTCTTTACATTTGTAGAGACATTAACAGAGAACCTTATGATGGGGGTGGAATACTCTGCATTTTTAGCACCTTCTCTTAAAAATTATGCTTGAGAAAATAATACTGGGGGTTAATTATAAAACCAATCACGTTAGTTAAAAATCACTGAGTTTTGGATTTTGCCAAGTGTTTAAAAAACATAAACGGCAGATGTTAAAAAATACAGAAGACTGTCGTCTTATATGTTTTTTTCTTTTACTGCTTCCAAACTTTTCCATGCTCGTAAACAATTTCATTCTAAAAGTATTTCAAGTCAGTCTTTAAAGTGATTAATGTATGACTACAGGAATTGGCGGAGGAACCTTCTCTGGCACCCAGAGTGGGACGTCGAAGGGCGGGGCAAACCACCCAGTCGCAAACACGCGACGTCCGTATGGAGGGCACATGTGCGGCATCCTGTACGGAGTGTGCACGTGCGGCAGCCTATACGGTTGCCATGTGAGAGGCAGACCATATGAATGCCCATATGGATGGTGCGTGAGAGCGGCAGCCCATATGGTCACCATGCGAGAGGCAGCCCGTATGGACGCCCATATGAATGGTGTGTAAGAGCGGCAGCCCGTATGGACACCCGTATGGACGGTGCACAAGAGCGGCAGCCCATATGGTCACCATGCGAGAGGCAGCCCATACGGACGTCCGTATGGACGGTGCATGAGTGTGGCAGTAGTTCAAGTGGGAGATAACCAGAGCATGCACCACTCTGGCGAGACAGTCTGTGGGCAAATAGGGTCTCAGACTGCATACCAGATGGAGCTGGTAGACTGCTGCCCTGGACACAGAATTGACCTGTGCCTCCATGGACAGCTGTGAGTCCAAAATGACTCCCAGGCTGTGCACCTGGTCCTTCAGGGGCACAGTTACCCCATTCAGGACCAGGGAGTCCTCCACACCTGCCCACCTCCTGTCCCCCAAAACAGTACTTCTGTCTTGTCAGGATTCAACCTCAATCTGTTAGCCGCCATCCATCCTCCAACCGCCTCCAGACACTCACACAGGACTTTCACTGCCTTCACTGGTTCTGATTTGAAAGAGAGGTAGGGATGGTGCTCTTGCCCCCCCTTTCAAAATATAGTCCAGCCCCCAACAAGTGCTCTTGCCCCCCCTTTCAAAATATAGTCCAGCCCCCAACAAGGTCTGAGGGACAGTGGACTGGCCCCCTGCTGAAAAAGTTTGCTGATCCCTACTCTAGTAAGACTGAAGCATGTGGCTGGTTTGTTTGCAGATTTTGTTTTGTTTCTAGGTACTGAAAGCCTAAATCCCTGCAGGAAGTGATCTGACCGTGACAAATGCCTGAGGTCAATAACCCCTGCTTTCAGATCACCCTCTTTCAGACCTGATCTTACAGGTATTTACATTTTGTTTTGTTTTGTTTTGTTTTGTTTTGTTTTGTTTTGTTTTGGTTATATACTGCCCTATACCCAGAGGTATCTTGGCAGTTCACAGAACAAAACTGAAATATAAAACCACAATGTATATAATCAAAATAAAAACAACAACCCAATAACACCCCTCCCAAAAAGAGTCGTCAACAGGTTTTCCACACCTATCAGCTGATCACCCATTCCCACCACCCTTCTGAGTAATACCCCTCCCCACTCCCTCACTATATTTAAGGATCTGGTGACTTCTGTTTCAGTGTATCTGAAGAAGTGTGCATGCACACGAAAGCTCATACCAAGAACAAACTCAGTTGGTCTCTAAGGTGCTACTGGAAAGAATTTTCTATTTTGTTTTTCCCAAAAAGAGACACATTTTAAAAGGTCATAGGATGTTCATCAAATCAACCAAAGGCCTGGTTAAAAAGGAATTGTTTTGTGTGGCCTCTAAAGGTGCACAATAAAGGCGCCAGGCGAATTTTCCCGGGGGAGAACATTCCACAGATGGGGTGCCATTGCGGAGAAAGCCCATTCTTGTTTTGTCACCCTCTGGACCTCTCAAGGAGGAGGCACACAAAGGAGGGCCTCAGAAGATGATCTCAGGGTCTGGGTAGGTTCATATGGAAAGAGGTGGTCCTTGAGGTATTGCGGTCCTGAGCCATTTAAGGCTTTATAGGTCAAAAACAGCACTTTGGATTGGGTCCGCAAACTAATTGGTAGCCAGTGCAGTTGGACCAGGATTGGTGTAATATGCTCAAACTGCCTTGCTCCAGTGAGCAACCTATTTGCTGAATTCTGCACTAGCTGAAGTTTCCGAACTATCTTCAGAGGCAGCCCTACGTATAACGCATTGCAGTAATCTAACTTTGAGGTTACCAGATCATAGACAACAGTAGTTAGGCTATCCCTGTCCAGATAGGGGCGTAGCTGGGCCACAAGCCGAAGCTGATGGAAAGCACTGAGACCACCTGAGCCTCAAGCAACAGCAAAGGATCCAGAAGTACCCCTAAGCTATGAACCTGCTCCTTCAGAGGAAGTGTAACCCCATCAAGAGTGGGCAATCTCCCACCCATCTGGTCTAGGGAACCACCCACTAACAGTGCCTCAGTCTTATCTGGATGGAGATTCAGTTTGTTGGCTCTCTTCCAGTCCATTACTGGAGCAAGACACTGGTTCAGCACTTCCACTGCCTCCCCTGCAGATGTAAAGGAGAAATACAGCTGAGTGTCTTCAGCATACTGCTGACAGCGTACTCTGAACCTCCGGATAACCCCACCCAGTGGTTTCATGTAGATGTTAGACAACATGGGGGATAGGATTGAGCCCTGCAGAACCCCACACTGAAGGTTCCATGGGGCTGAAAAACATTCCCCAAGTAACACCCTCTGGGAACGACCATCCAAGTAGGCCTGGAACCAGTCCAAAGCGGTGTCACCCACCCCTAGTTTGGAGAGTCACTCCAGAAGGTTACCATGACTGATGGTATTGAAAGCTGCTGAGAGGTCGAGAAGTACTAACAGGGACATGTTTGCCTTCTCTCTCTCTCTTTTCTCTTCCTGCCCAGTTGAGAAAACAGGGTCCAAATGCATTGGGCCTGTGACATGTTGTGGCAGAACCATGGTTGTCATTGCAGTCATGAAGTCCTGAGCCATGCCAACCTGGGCATGGTTCTTGAAGTAACCCAGAACCAGCAATCTAGGCCTCTTCAACACTGCTCCGAAACCAGCTCCATCAGCTCAGGCAGGGAGACTGCTAGTCGGTGAGGCGGGCAGTAAATCAGCAGAATCCCTAATCTGTCTTGATTGTCCAATGCTAGGGACACAGGCTCTAGATACTACCCAAATTGAACAGAGAGCTGGGAGGGAGAGAATAAGGGAGGAAGAGAAACTCTATAGACCAGAGCAGCAACTCCCCCTCTTTGAGCGCCATGTCTGCCATGATGCTACGCCGAATACCCACGTGGGCACAACTGGGTGAGACCAGATGCACCCTGCTCACCCAGGTCTTAGTGAAACAGACCAGATTGGCTTCCTCATCCACAATCCAGCCATAGATAAGGGTGGTTTTACTGTGAGCTGACCTGGTATTCAGCAGCAGCAGCAGCAGCTACAGACCCTGAGGGCTGGCTGATAGGACAACCACAGTTCCCCAGGTTGGAGGAACGATTGGCACATGGCATGGGCAGTAACTTACTCAGCCTGTGCCTTCTCCCACACCATACTTCCCCCTACACTGAACCACTGTAAATAACTTTTTCTCTCTTTAACAATGTGATCTCTATGTGTGTACTTTTATATCCTTTTTAACCAATGCTTGTGAAGTCCGATTGAGACTGAACAGGTGGTGGAGGGAACTGGCTCAATCCAACTTCCCACTATTAATTCTACTCTAAACCACAGATCAACCAACTTTATTTATTAAATTGCAAAGGAAAGAGTGTCAAGTCTTCCAACTCCTGCCTCAAGAGCTGTGCACTTTTCCAGGAAGGAAATAGAACTGCCCTGACCACCTAGGAGACAGTGAATGGGAACCTCAGAAGCAGGGCCGTCTTACCCATAAAGGCTTCTGGTGTGGGGCAGCAGGGCGCCAAGTTCTGGGGGGCACCAGGGAAGAGGTGGAGGCTGGACGCGGCACCTCCCGGCATCAGCTCACTGCCCTCGCCATGGCCACCGTGGCACGAAGCAGCCAGCTGACCTGGGAGGTGCGCATACAGCTTCCGCCTCTTCCCCGCTGGAGGCGCCTCCTTCCAGCTGCTGCCCGCCTCCTCCAGCCCTGCTGGTAGTGCCATCCTCCCTAAAAAACTCTGGGAAAGGGGGGGGCGCCAGAGGGAGCTTTGCACCATGGTGCCGGATATGCTTTAGACAGCCCTGCAAAGCTACATTGGAGCCAGGAAAGTCCTTGAGGGTGCCCTTCCTCTGAGAAATGTTGGGGACCCCCTCTTGTAATGTACCCCACCTATGCCGTGTCATGTAAGAATTCCAGAAACTCCCTAAAATGTGCCCCAATCCTGCCAAGAATGCCCCAGAGATGGAAGGCCTTGACTGGAATCCGATCATCAACTGATTCTCTTCACAGTAATCCATCTTTAAGGAAAGAAAGGTGTCTAAATGCTAAAGTAGAACAGGAATCCAGAGTTATGATGCAGGGTAAGTTTTATTAGGAATGGGGGGGGGAGATACATAATTGAACAAATTCTCAAGAAATTGGCTATTTTTTTGAAAAGGACAAATCTGAAGAAATATACACAAATTGTTTCTGTATTGCAAATCTTGTCCCAGAATGAGATCAGTTCTATTTGTGGAATTCATAAAACTTTCCTCACCGCTACCATTTTCACAGATGTACCGAAGTTACTGGGCATAAATTACAAGGGCCAAGTCCATAGGGGTTTTTTTGTTTTTTGTTTTTTGCTCTTTAGTCTGTTGGAAGACTGCAGTATAGCTGTACAGATAATAAATAAAAGCCAGAGGAGGTTAAAGCACATAAAGAGTGGGATTGAGGGGGATTATGTTAAGGTGAGAAATGGATGCATGAAAGATAGCCGTGGGTCTGATGTGCAGGCTTGCTGGGTGCTCCCAGTGCACAGCGAATTCAACTGGCATTGAGAATGCTCAGCATATCTTAAAACAAGGCATGAACATTTTGCAGTGGATACTCTTTCCCCTAATAAACCTCCCATGTTAACTTAGCAGGGGGTGTAACAGATGCTTCCTCTCCTTCCAACGTATCCATATCGCCTCCCAACTCCAAAACGAGATCCTCCAAGAGCACCAGCTCCGGTAGCACCGGCTCCAAGAGAACCGGCTCCAAGGAACCCACTGCCCAAACCACCAGGGGAGCATGGAGCATTTCCTCCCACGGCCAGGGGCTCACAGCTAGCAGCGAGGATGGGTCCTGGGATGGTCACGACGACGGGAGGTGGCTGGATCACGACCTCTGATGGTGGGATCTGGTTGATGCATGAAGGGGCGACACCAGAAAGAATTCCAAGGCTAGCAGAAGGGATGCCGGATCCAACCAGGGCACTGGAGCCATAGCCGTAGGTGTTGCCAAGGCCAAGGCCACCACCACCCAGGCCACCAAAGCCTCCAAGACCAGCCGATCCAAAACCGACGACTGGGGTGGAAGCGCAAGATGGGACAGCACAGGATGGTCCACACAATGCCATGGCTGAGTGATGGAGGTGAGTCTGAAAGGACAGAGGAGGGAGCAGAAAGATAGACAAGTGTTGCAGTGTTCTGGGGGCAATGTGAGATATTTAGTCTCACCTTTACAATGCAAGAGATCTGTTTGATTTTTATCATGATGTGTATTCATAATACTAAAAGAAGTTATACATTTTATTGTGCCTTAGAGCAGGGATGGGGACCTTCCTATGTACAAATATCCAAGTTTGGAGAACCTGTAGTCCTCCAAATGCCAGCAACTCCCACGGCCAGTTGCCCAGGAAAATTCAAAGACAAGGAATGTTTCTTACCATCCGCTTTTTATTCAATATTCACAGAGAGTCTTTGGAACCCTGCCTCTTGGATAATGGTGATGTCCCGAGTGAATCTCCATCCTTCCCCCGTCTCTCCCACTTCCTCATTCTTCACAGAGCTCATTGCTTTCTTACATACAAGGCTTGCTGGAGGGTTGGTCTGGAATGCTTTCTACATTCACTGTGTCCATCAGCTTCCTCTTCCCCCATTGTTTCCCAGCTTTTCCTCTCATCTGCCTATGAGCTGCGACCTCCCTCAAACCCCTGTCTGAACTGTCTTCCTCTTCTCTGGAAGGGTCAAGCTGGGGAGGCAGTCTCCACCATTCTTCCTTTGCCCAGTCCCTGACATCTGGAGAGTCACAGCTTTTGTGTCCCTAGATGCTGTGCTATGGTGCAGAGCAGGCAATTCCCACTGCTTGCAGAAGAACAAGCCAAGAAAAGCCCTGCTGGATGAGACTAAAGGCCCATTTCATCCAGCATCTTTTTTCTCATGGTGGCAGACACCTATCTCTGGAGTCCAAGGAAAGCCAGACTGGACAACTGACAGTGATGGATGTGTGGAGAAAGAGCCTGATCAGGAGTGTCAGCCTGGGGATATTATACCAGGGATGAGGAAGTTGTGGTCATCCAGAGATTCCTAGACTACAGCTCCCATCAGCCCTTTCCCTCAGCCCTGCTTACTGGGGCTGATGGGAGTTTCAGTCCAACAACATCTGGGTGGCCATTGTGTCCCCTTCCACAGCTCATCCAAGCATCCAGCCAACAGCTAATAAACCTCTTAAACGTTTAGATTCGCCTTCCCTTTTGTGAGGGACACACATTCTGTGGCTTGAATTGGCTCTAAGATTCACCATGCTATCCATATTTTAAAGAAAAAACACAGAGGAAACGAAACTGGAAGGCAAAGATACATTGAAAAGTCAAGTAATGTTATCACAAACCCTCCTGGGGTCAGCCCTCTTACCTGCTTTTCCAAGCAACAGGAAGCTGAGAGATGTCGGAAGCTCTGGTGGAACTGATGGAAAAGCTCTCAATGCCACGGACTTATATACTCTTAGCCTCACAAGCCTGTGGTTTTGGGACACAGGATCTTTCCCCTCCTGCCCAAAGTCTTAATTAGCTGCCAACAAATTGCCTCATCAGCATCACACACCAAATTACTTTAATAATAGCCATAAAGAGTATGAGCAAATTGCATTTAATGAAGCTGTTGCTGGATTCTCACAATAACTGCACTGCACATTCCAACATGCTGATCTTCCTTCTCCCCCACTGGGATAATGTTCCACCAACTTCATTTTACATCAAAGGTGAAAAGGGAATCTTTGCAAAGAGCCCTCACGAAGAGGCAGCACTTGATACATGCCATTGATCATCATAACCCAAGAGCCCTGGGCCAAAGACACATAATCAATCCTTCATCCAGGTCTCACACTGGCCAACGGATTAACAACATAGGTCACTTCCTGGTTCGTATGGAGAAGGCTCCTAGAACACAATGTACATCAGGAGACTTACTGTAGTTTGGTCAGAATCGAGGATACACTTCCAGAGCTAACACAAAATACATTACATTAAGCATATCCGGCGCCGTGGTGCAAAGCTCCCTCCGGTGCCTTCCCCCTGTTTCCCAGAGTTTTTTTTAAGGAGGACGGTGCTGCCGGTGGGGCTGGAGGAGGCAGGCAGTGGCTGGAGGGCAGCTCCTCCAGCGGGGAAGAGGCGGAGGCTGGATGCTTTGTGTCGCGGTGGCCATGGCAGATGGAGGCTCCTGGCACGGTGCTGCTTCGGCATGGTATGGCGGAGGCAGGCAAGGGTGGCGAGCTGATCCCGGGAGGCACTGCATCCATCCTCCGCCTCTTCCCTGGCACCCTCCAGAACTTGGCACCCTGGCGCCCCATGCCACTAGCCTCTATGGGTAAGACACCCCTGCCTCTGGTAAATGAGCCACCACCAGTGGCGGAGTAAGGCTCCACGGTACCCGGGGCGGCAAAGGAAACGCCCTGGGGGCGGGGCGTCATGACGGCACATTGTGACGCCACGACGCCCCGCCCCCGGGGCGTTTCCGGGAGTGCCGCCGCCGCTTCTGCAGCCCCCTTTTAAGCCGAAGAGCCCCCTTTTAAGCTCTGCGGCTCAAAAGGAGGCTGTGGAAGCGGCGGTCCGATGACAGAGTGCGCCTGTGGGAAATGTCGCGCAGGCGCACTCCATCGTTGGGCCGTGTGCTGCCACTCCCAGGGTGATGGAGGGAGCAGCAGCGCGTGGGAATGGTGGGAGGGGCTGCCGCTTGTCACCCCCACGCGCCGCCGTTTGCTCCGTTGCCCCGGGAGCAGCAGCACCGCACACACCGGGGGGCGGAGAGAGTGGCGGCGCATGGGGGTGACAAGCGGCAGCCCCTCCCGCCACTCCCCACGCATGGCCAGTCACCCCGGGAGCAGCAGCACGTGACCTGCACAAGATTTTTTTTTTTTGCAAGTATATTTTTTATTTTCAAAAATGAACATAAACATACCTTTTTCAAGTACACTTTTTACAATATTACAAAAACTCCGCCGAGTTTTGACTTCCCTCCTACTCCACTCCAGTTTTCTTAGTCTACATCATTCATCCGCTTTCCCATAAGTTTCCAATTTTATTTCTCCTATTACAATCTCACCATTTTTGGTCATACTTTTCTGCTAGGTTACAAGAGTTCTGTCCCGCCTGTTAGTGAATTACATGACTATAGACTTCTAGATATTTCAAAAATTTACTCCAATCGTCCTGAACTTGTTGATCTCTCTGGTCTCTTATCCTTGCAGTTAATCTCGCTAGTTCCGAATACTCCATTAATTTTGTTCTCCATTCCTCTACCGTTGGTAAACTTTTCAATTTCCAATTCTGAGCCAATAAAATTCTGGCTGCTGTGGTGGCATATAAGAAAATTCTCTGATCCTTCCCTTTAATTTCCTCACCAACTAAACCAATTAAGAATGCCTCTGGTTTTTTCGGGAACGTATATTGCAGTATCTTCTTTAACTCGTTATAGATCACCTCCCCAAAAACTTACTTTATCGCACAGCCACCACATATGGTAGAAATCACCATTTTTTTAATTTTTATTTTTTATTTTTGCTACTGGAAGGAATTTTTTATTTTATTTTGTTTCGACAATTCATTGTTACCTTCCGAAATTATTTCCGTCACATTTCTTAAAATGGAGCTGACATTTTATCAGCGTGAATTGGGGTTTTTTTTTAATAGAATTTTATTATTTTCCAATAAGACAAAGAAAGGACACAACATAAACACAATAAAAACACAATACATAATAAATGTAATAAACAATAAACAAAATCAACAATAATAACAAGGGAATAAACATAAGCAAAAAGACATATACATACCTTAACATACACTTATCTTTGTACTTTTCTAGTTTCTATCTTCTCTATTTGGGGACTTCCCCCGTTCCCTCCACTGCATTCAAAATCATGTATATTTTGGGTAACTTTGTATCTTTTTCCATTAACATTTACCATATCTCCTAATACTCTTTAAATTTACTTAATCAAATATAAATCATCACTTAAACTCAGTATCTTATGAAATACTTAAACACTTAAAATTAAGATCATTCTCAACAAAACTTCTTCTAAACAATTTTATCTAACATTAACAAGCTAAAACCAATTCTACTAGCTAATTCTGCTCAAATATTCAATTTTACACATTTAACTAAATAATCCTTAAATTTCTTCCAATCCTGCTACACCTGAAATCACCATTTTTTGGTCACACTTCCAGCATCTTTTACTGCCTTTCCTATACATCCTGGCTATTTTAACTGGTGTCAGATACCAGCGGTACATCATTTTCATTAAATTCTCTTTCAGATTTGTACAGGCCGTAAATTTTATGTGGTGATTCCACAGTTTTTCCCACCTATCCAGTTGTATGTTGTATCCTACATCAATCGCCCACTTCGTCATGACTTCTTTCACCTCCTCATCTTTTGTAAACCATGTGACCTGCACAAGATTGCAGCCGGGGGGGGGGCGGGGGGAGTGCTTTTTGCGAGTTGAGATGGTGGTGATAGATCACAAAATATCACAGTGCCCAAAATAGCGTGTGGACTTCTGCAAGCAGAAGGTCCCAGGTTCAGTCTTTGAAGGTAGGGCTTGGGAGAGAAATCCTGGACAGATGTGGTCGGTCTGTTTAGACAATACAGAGCTAGATGGAACAGTAGATGGTGGCTCCAGTCCTACTTGGATGGTCGTTCCCAGAAGGTGTTGCTTGGGGAGTGCTTCTCAGCCCGTGGAACCTTCAGTGTGGGGTTCCGCAGGGCTCAATCATTTTCCCAATATTATGTAACATCTACATGGAACCACTGGGTGGGATTATCCGGAGGTTTGGAGTACGCTGTCAGCAGTATGCTGATGACACTCAGCTCTATTTCTCCTTTACATCTGCAGGTGAGGCAGTGGAAATGCTGGACCAGTGTCTTGCTTCAGTAATGGACTGGAAGAGAGCCAACAAACTGAAACTAAATTCAGATAAGACTGAGGCACTGTTAGTGGGTGGTTCCCTAAACCAGATGGGTGGGAGATCGCCCACTCTTGATGGGGTTACACTGTTTCTTTAGGAATAGGTTTGTAGCTTGGGGTTACTCCTGGATCTTTTGCTGTCTCTCGAGACTCAGGTGGCCTCAGTGGCCCAGAGTGCCTTCCATCAGCTTTGGCTGGCAGCCCAGCTGTGCCCATATCTGGACAGGGATAGTCTAACTACTGTTGTCTATGCTCTGGTAACCTCTAAATTAGATTACTGCAAAGTGTTATACGCAGGGCTGCCTCTGAAGATACTTTGGAAACTTCAGCTAGTGCAAAATTCAGCAAATAGGTTGCTCCCTGGAGTAGATGGCTTTAACATATTGCACCGATCCTGGTCCGACTGCAGTGGCTACCAATTAGTTTCCAGGCCCAATTCAAAGTGCTGGTTTTGACCTATAAAGCCTTAAATAGCTCAGGACCACAATACCTCAAGGACCGCCTCTTTCCGTATGAGCCTACCCAGACCCTGAGATCATCTTCTAAGGCCCTCCTTCATGTGCCTCCTCCTTGAGAGGTCCGAAGGAGGACAGGGCCTTCTCTGCAGTGGCTCCCCATCTGTGAAATGCTCTCCCCAGGGAAGTTTGCCTGACACCTTCATTATACACCTTTAGGCACCAGGCAAAAACGTTCCTGTTTGTTTGTTTGTTTAAATTTTAAAGTTTATTTATATACTGACAGACAAACATATAAAAATGAAAATAAAAATAGAAAAGAGCTCAGGACTGCAATACCTCAGGGACCACCTCTTTCCATTTGAACCTACCCGGACCATGAGATCATCTGAGGACCTTCTTTCTGTGCCTCCTCCTCGAGAGGTCCAGAGGTTGGCAACACGAGAATAGGGCCCTCTCTGCAGAGGCTCCCCACCTATGTAATGCTCTCCCCAGGGAAGTTCGCCTGGCACCTTCATTATACACCTTTAGGCACCAGGCAAAAATATTCCTTTTTAACCAGGCCTTTGGTTGACCTGATCAGCATCCTATACCTTTTAAAATGTGGCTCTTTGGGGGGGGGTGTTATTGGGTTGTTGTTTTTATTTTGATATATGGCAGTATATAAATTCAGTGGTGAAGAAAAAGAAGATGAAGAAGAAGAGGAAGAGGAGGAGGAGGAGGAGGAGGAGGAGGATGGTTGGGTAAAAGGCAGTTTCTAAGGCTCAGAATGCTTGTCAAACCCTGTTTTTAAAAGCAGGCATTTCTAGCAGGCTTCCACCCACCAGTGGTCTTTTTGAGGCACACTTTTATAACTGATGGGAACTGGGAATGATCCAGCCATCTCTGCATCTGGCTAAGCATCCTTTCCCCTTCTTTGGGGTTCCCCCAAAACAACAAATCAAATCAAATCAAACAAACACAGGATATTTGTTGCCTCAGAAGCTTGGCATTTTTCGGAGCTATTTTCCAAGATCAAAGTGCTCATCAAAGCAGACGTCTTCTGGGATGTTCATGCCAAGAACTAAATGCCAGGCTGGAATTTAATAATAACATGTCTGCCAGTCTAAGCTCATGTTATGGACTCCCAGGCTGAAACTTCCACCAGCCTTTCTGGTGACAGGACAGATATTAACATATTATATAGATTTACTTTAACAAACCACAAAATAAAGGCCTAATTTCCTGGAATAGTCCTTGTAGCATATTTGTAGAGTTTAATTAACACTTGGATTAGTGACTTCAGCCAATGACTTATCCCCCCCCCCTTTGAAGAAAGCGACGTATTCATTTGTCTACAGCTCTGTTTGAAAAAAGAAGAATAAGAAAATATTATTATAAAAAAGAAAGAAAATCTCAAAAAAAACAAACACGAAATTGTTGAACTGGGGAAAAGTGCAGGAAGCAGGCAACCAAAATGATCGGGGAACTGCAACAACTCCCTTACTGGGAACATTTGTTTGCTTACAACTTTTTAGTTTAGAAAAACTAAAAGTGAGTAAAAGAAGAGGGAGCAGATGGGACATGAGTGAAATAACACATGAGAGATTGTATTGAGAGACATTTTTCTCCCTGGCCAAATTAAAGCCATGTATTTAAAGCTCTAAAGGGGCGAGGATGGTGCTGTGGGTTAAACCACAGAGCCTAGGGCTTGCCAATCGGAAGGTCAGCAGTTCGAATCCCCTCGACGGGGTGAGCTCCCGTTGCTCGGTCCCTGCTCCTGCCAACCTAGCAGTTCAAAAGCACATCAAAGTGCAAGTAGATAAATAGGTACCGCTCCGGCGGGAAGGTAAATGGCGTTTCCATGCGCTGCTCTGGTTCGCCAGAAGCGGCTTAGTCATGTGGGCCACATAGAATGCCACATGCCCTATGGTCAGGGATGATTTCCAGAAATGGTTTCAAGGGCCTGGAAACTAAGCCTTATGAAGAACGGTTGAAGGAGCTGGGTATGTTTAGCCTGGAAAAGAAGAGACTGAGATATATGATAGCAATCTTCAAATATCTCAAGGGCTGTCACATGGAAGAGGGAACAAACTTGTTTTCTCCTGCTCTGGAGGGTAGGACTCGAACCAATGGCCTCAAGTTACAAGAAAGGAGAGTCCGACTAAACATATGGAAAAACTTTCTGACAGCAAGAGCTGTTCGACAGTGGAACTGGTCTCCCTCGGGAGGTGGTGGGCTCTCCTTCCTTGGAGGTTTTTAAGCAGAGGTTGGATGGCCATCTGTCATGGACGCTTTAGCCGAGAGTCCTGCATTTCAGGAGGTTGGGCTAGATGACTCTTGGGGATCCCTTCCAACTCTATGATTCGAAGACCTGGAGTTCAGCCACATTCTGCAGGGCCATACCGGTTTCCCATTTGGGGGATAACAGAAGTAAGGGGTTCTGCAAATTTAATGAAAATTCTCACAGAGCGAAATAGAGAACATGAAAATGCAATCTGGGTGATTCATTGTAATAAGCTGAGGAGAGCATAATACCTGGTCCTGACACCACTGGAATTATTAAAGTAATTTTGCACATGATGGAATCAGCAGTTCTTGAGGGTGGAACTTGAGAACAAAGTGATGTCACTGGGCTGTCAAGGATGCCACTGACACAGTATAAAAAGCCCTCATCCATCCACAGTCTTCCAACATCTTCACTGATCAGCTTCTCTTGCCTTTCCATTCCTCAAAGGAACAGGTAAGCTTGGCTTGCCCAAGTCATCTTGGTAGCTTTAAAGGTAAAGGTAAAGGGACCCGTGACCATTAGGTCCAGTCGCGTCCGACTCTGGGGTTGCGGTGCTCATCTCGTGTTACAGGCCGGGGGAGCTGGTGTACAGCTTCCGGGTCATGTGGCCAGCATGACTAAGCTGCTTCTGGCGAACCAGAGCAGCGCATGGAAATGCTGTTTACCTTCCCACCAGAATGGTACCTATTTATCTATTTTCTACTTGCACTTTGACGTGCTTTCGAACTACTAGCTGGGCAGGAGCTGGGACCAAGCAACAAGAGCTCACCCCATTGCAGGGATTCGAACTGCCGACCTTCTGATCAGCAAGCCCTAGGCTCTGTGGTTTTACCCACAGCACCACCTGGGTCCCTCTTGGCAGCTTTAACCACCTTAAATTCCAGGAGCTTAATTTGGGTAGAGTGTGAAGCAGTTTAGCAATGCAACCAATGAGCCAGGCCATGTTGACCATGTTCATTGGTTAAGTTCTACCTCCGCTGTTAGAGAAGTGGTGCTTCCAAATGCCAATGACCAGAAGCAACAAGAGGGAAATGTTGTGGATGCACTCAGACCCTGCTTGAAGGTGTCCGAAAGGCATCTGGTTCAACACTGTGATTCAGCTGTCATTTGTTATGTTCATATGTGGACTGCAGCTTCCATCAGCCCTGACCTTTGGCCATTATGGGTGTGGATGATAGGGGTTGGGATTCACAAAGTCTATTGAACTGTAGCCTGCATCATCCCTGACCAATGGCCATGCAGGCAGGAGTCCGGCAAACTCTGGAGGGGACAACACTGAATTTGGGAATGCCTTAGTCTTTCTTGTCCTGGAAGCCACTTACGCTTTAGTCCAGAGAATGCAGACAATTGATTATGATGACTTCACTCCCAGTGATGTTAAATATATTAGGTCATTTTTGTACTAGCTAGGACAGCCTTGGTCAACCTGAAACTCTCCAAATTGTAATACTTAGAGCAGGCAAAGGAGAGCTGTGGGCTTCCAGATACCCGTCAGCCTCCAGCTCTCAAGCTCATATTTTCTATCAGGCTCCAGCTCTCACCAGCACCACTCAGCATGGCCAGTAAAAAGGGATGAATGCAAGCAGCAGTTCAGCAACAGGTCAAATTAGGGGCATCCTCAATTCTGTAAAGGTGCCAACCCCCATTTTATGTCACTATAAAACACATGATTTTTTACACTGTAATGGTGGTGGGGGAGGTGAGGCTAAATGTCTTCTGTCGCCCTGGAACACTGCAGCTCTTCTTGCCTTCAACATTGTTTCTGCTCCCTCCTCTGTCCTTGCAGACTCACCTCCATCACTCAGCCATGGCAAACTGTGGACCATCCTGTGCTGTCCCATCGTGCGCTTCCACCCCAGTCGTCGGTTTTGGATCGGCTGGTCTTGGAGGCTTTGGTGGCCTTGGTGGCCTTGGCCTTGGCGACACCTACGGCTATGGCTCCGGTGCCCTGGTTGGATCTGGCATCCCTTCTGCTAGTCTTGGAATTCTTTCTGGTGTCGCCCCTTCATGCATCAACCAGATCCCACCAGCAGAAGTCGTGATCGAGCCGCCTCCCTTCATCATTACCATCCCAGGACCCATCCTCGCTGCTAGCTGTGAGCCCCTGGCCGTGGGAGGAAACGCTCCATGCTCCCCTGGTGGTTTGGGCAGTGGGTTCCTTGGAGCCGGTTCTCTTGGAGCCGGTGCTACCGGAGCTGGTGCTCTTGGAGGATCTCGTTTTGGAGTTGGGAGGCGATATGGATACGTTGGAAGGAGAGGAAGCATCTGTTACACCCCCTGCTAAGTTAACATGGGAGGTTTATTAGGGGAAAGAATATCCACTGCAAAATGTTCATGCCTTGGTTTAAGATATGCTGAGCATTCTCAATGCCAGTTGAATTCACTGTGCACTGGGAGCACCCAGCAAGCCTGCACATCAGACCCACGGCTATCTTTCATGCATCCATTTCTCACCTTAACATAATCCCCCTCAATCCCACTGTTTACGTGCTTTAACCTCCTTTGGCTTTTTATTTATTATCTGTACAGCTCTTTTTCTGCCCTCCAGCATAGTGAAGAACATAAACACTATGGACTAGAAACTTGGCCCCTGGAATTTATGCCCAGTCAGTTTGGTACATCTGTGAAAATGGCGGCAGCGGGGGGGGGGAGTTTTTAATAAATGCCAACAATATAACTAATCTCTTTCTGGGAGGGGATTTGTAATATAGAAACGATTCGTGTATATTTCTTTAGATTTGTCCTTTTCAAAAATATCTAACTTCTTGAGCATTTGTATTTGTTCACTCAAATATCTTTCCCCCATTCCTAATACAACTTACTCTGCATCATAACTCTGGTCTCCTGTTCTTATTTAGCATTTAGACTATTTTCTTCACTTAAACATGAGTTACTGTGGAGGGTACCCTTTGATGAACGGTGACCTGTATTGGTAGCCATCTAAATCAGTGGGAACAATGCACCCATGATAATTTCCTTGGCACCCATAAAGTTTGTATAATTGTCTTCACTTCCCCCTTGTGGTGGTTTGTGTTGTTACGCTTTTCTCCCTGGAAAAGTACATATAGCTGAAGGAGGGAGTTGGAAGTTGGAAGAGTGAGCTTTCTCCCTCATCCTTTTCCAGTTTTATGTGCTTCACAAGACTGTGAAGTTGGGACTGAAATTTATCCAGTTCTCATAGAAGCATGAAGTGTTGACTCCCTCCCCCCCCCCTTCTTTGGGAGGGAATGATTTAATGGAGAGTGGGGGGAAAGTAACCAGATTTAGTGGCACACACAGCACTTATACAAAAATCAAAATGTGCCCACCAGCATAAAATAGTTGGTGGTCCCTGCAAAGTGGCATACATTTTGAGAAAATCTAACACCAAACCAAAAACAAAACAAAAAAACTCAGCGGTTCCATACTTCCTTCAGTTGTGACCCAATTGCAGCTAAGGCAAACCTGGAAGTCAATTGGAATGTTATTTCATGTACAGAACATCTAAATGCAAGGAAATAAGAGTTGTGGAATATTTTCATGTGGCAGGAGTGGGTGATTGTTGTCCCATGTGGTGAGAAGCATCACTATAACTTCTAAGTATGGTATCCAGAATGGCTAAATACTGCTTCGTGTTGAAATAAACAAATTAAGGCCATATATATATATATATATATATATATATATATATATATAATAGAGGATGAGATGGTTGGACAGTGTTCTCGAAGCTGCTAACATGAGTTTGGCCAAACTGCGAGAGGCAGTGAAGGATAGGCGTGCCTGGCGTGCTCTGGTCCATGGGGTCACGAAGAGTCGGACATGACTGAACGACTGAACAATATATATAATAACTGTTCATCAATGTACAAGGCAGAAACGTACACAAGTGTATGGGCCACATTTGTGAAGCAGCACGGGGAAACAGCCCTGAAAAAAAAACATTTTTTTTCACTCCCAAACTGACAAAATGTTTCTCTGCAAGGAAGGTTCAAACACACAAACAGCAGGAACCCCGAGCATGGGGTTGTGTGAACCTTTAAGACCTCTCCCCATTTCCCACAATACATTTTCCAACAGCATCATCAATACATCACAAATATACATCACTAAGGAGGAGTGTTTGGCATGTAGAAACATGAGGCCATCACCCGCCCCTGTGAATAACCTTGACGGTTCCTGACATCTTTTAACTACCCTCTTCCCCAAAGGACAATAAGAGTATTTACACATCCCCCTAGCTATAAGGCATTCTCCTTTGAAAGTGTCAGGATTCAATCCACCAACCGGGTGGATTTCTGTCTAGGGTATGTGCTGCCCTTGATTGCCTCCTGCCTCCTATTGTGTGGCTAAATTCACACTTTGTGGCGCTTAAGGGATTATGAAGGCAGGGGGAGCCCTGGATTTCCCTCTTCCAGAGGAGTCATTAGCTGTTGGAACCAAGGAAATCCACCAAACCATTGAATTTTGGCAATTATTTTGATTCTATATTGGATAGTAAGAGGAAACATTATGAGACGTAGTATCCGCTTATTGCTACAATTTTAAAGACTGCTTTTCTGAGCCTCTTTGCTGTTGTGTCTGTATGGTGCCTGTGTCAACGGTCATTGCCCTGGCCTTAGTTAGAGGCTGTTGTGGGGACTTGGAATTTTGGGGCAGTCGTTTAACTGCCCCCCTCCCATTCCTGGTTTTAACAAATGGCTACTAGCTATAATAGGGGCGTGGGTGGCACTGTGGTCTAAACCACAGAGCCAAGGGCTTGCCGATCAGGAGGTCGGCGGTTCGAATCCCCGCAATGACGGGGTGAGCTCCCGTTGTTCAGTCCCAGCTCCTGCCAACCTAGCAGTTCGAAAGCACGTCAAAGTGCAAGTAGATAAATAGGTACCGCTCCGATGGGAAGGTAAACGGTTCTGGTTCGCCAGAAGCGGCTTTGTCATGCTGGCCACATGACCCGGAAGCTGTACGCCGTCTCCTTCGGCCAGTGAAGCAAGATGAGCGCCGCAACCCCAGAGTCGTTTGCGACTGGACTTAACAGTCAGGGGTCCCTTTACCTTTACTAGCTATAATGGCTATGCTCTCCCTCCTTGGCTGAAGGTGGTAATGCTTATGAATGGACTTAACTTAAACTGATAACTTCCAGCATCTGGTTAGTGGAGTCTCCATGTCCCTCCTGGGCAGGCAGAACTATGGATCAAGTGTGGGAGAAGTGTTTGCTTTTGAATCGCCTCTTGATTTCCATTGGGCATGCCCAAGGTCCTTGAGGAAATCATCAGATCCTGCCCTTTTTAGTTTTCATGGTTTTGCTTCTACACATTTCTTTGTGATAGAGCTGCTATATCTGTATGTGGCTCACCTCTGAGCTGCAGGTGCCTGTTTCTCATTGAAGTAACACCAGGGCTTGGAGTGGCTCCACCGAGCCAGCCTGGCAGTTGAATCATCCAAGACAGGAAGGCATACAGGAAGACTCCATATACCAAGTAAGCTTTGTTCTGTATAGAATAAATTTATACCAGTTATCTTATTTCAATAGCATGAGACTGTAGCTTGCACGGTTGAAGATAGGAGGGAGGAGAGTAAGTGTATGGTGGTGTCAAATGCAGGTTACGGTGAGGCTAGCAGTTGGGGTCAGGGGCGTAGCAAGGGGGGAGGGGGCAGTCCGCCCCGGGTTCCATAATGGAGGGGGTGACAAATTACCAAGGAACTTTTTATTGAATTTTTTTATGCCTGCTCCGAAGGTCTTATCTTCCTATACTAGGGATTATATAGCTATATATGAAATTTCATGCATATCGGTTAATATCTTGACCCTCCTCCACCAAAATAGCTGTTCACTTGGCTGTTTTCCTATGTCATGAAGGCTGAAATTTCAGTTCAGAGAACACTTACTGTTCCCAACCCTAACCCTGTGGAAAGCCATCTAATTAGACTTTAATTTGATTTTGAGATGTTTTTAGGAGGTAATTTAATTATTGTTTGATTTTATACCAATGTTATGTATCTGATGTTAGCCATATAAATAAATAGATATAAATAAAAGTTTTATTATTATTATTACTTGTTATTATTCCTTTGTAAGAAAATATGAAATAATGTAAAACCATTTTTGCGGGGGGGGGAATCAATGGGGGGGTTGACAAGAAATTTTCTGCACCGGGTACCACCTGACCTTCCCATGCCTGGGTAGCCCCTGGGTAGCAATTTACCTTGATATGCCCCTGGTTGGGGTGATGGGAGAAATGAAAAATGGGGCCGTGAAAACAATAAGGCCTCATTTATATCAGGGTATGGGACTTTTTTTGGTCCAGCGGACCAGCTTGGGTGTACTCCTGGATCCTTTGCTGTTGCTCGAGGCTCAGTTGCCCTCAGTGCCTTCCATCAGCTTTGGCTGGTGGCCCAGCTGTGCCCCTATCTGGACAGAGATAGCCTAACTACTGTTGTCTGTGCTCTAGTAACCGCAAGGTTAGATTACTGCAATGTGTTATACGTAGGGCTGCCTCTGAAGACAGTTTGGAAACTTCAGCTAGTGCAGAATTCAGCAGCTGGGTTGCTCACCAGAGCAAGATGGTTTGAGCATATTGCATTGATCCTGGTCTGACTGCACTGGCTACCAATTAAGTTCCCAATTCAAGTGCTGGTTTCAAAGCCTTAAATGGCTGAGGACCACAATACCTCAAGGACCGCTTCTTTCCATATGAACCTACCCGGACCCGGACATCATCTTCTGAGACCCTCCTTCCTGTGCCTCCTCCTTGAGAGGTCCGGAGGGTGGCAACACGAGAACAGGGCCTTCTCTGCAGTGGCTCCCCATCTGTGGAATGCTCTCCCCAGGGAAGTTCGCCTGGCGCCTTCATTATACACCTTTAGGCGCCAGGCAAAAACATTCCTTTTTAACCAGGCCTTTGGTTGACCTGATCGACACCCTATACCCTTTTAAATTGTGGCTCTTTTTTGTGTGTTTGTGTGTTATTGTTTTTGATTTTGATTTTATATATTGTGATCCTTTCTGTGAACTGCCTTGAGACCTCCAGGTATAGTTCGCTATGTAAATTTAATAAATAAATAAATTAATAAATAATAAAATAAATAAAATCTTATGTAATAGAGTGTTGGACTATGACCGGGGGACCATGGTTCGAATCCCCACTCAGCCAAGAAGCTTACTGGATGAGCTTGGGCCAGTCACCATCTCTTTGCCTGACCTACCTCACAGGGTTGTTTTGAGGATGAAATGGGGAGGAGGAGAACTATGGACACCACTTTGGGATATTTGGAAGACAAAAGTGGTATAGTAATATAATAAATAAATAAAACGATAAATAAATATTTATCTGGACTAAATGGCGAATCACAAAATGACAACCCCCCTCCCCGCCATGGAAGAAGGGATGAGTGAAGATCTACATCTGGAACAAGGGGGAATAAAGAGCTACATCAGCATCTGCTGCCCCTGTGGATCCTGCCACCTGAGGTCATTGCTTCACCTTGCCTCATGCATGGGCCGGTCCTGGTGAATCTGTTCCACCCGAGGTGGGCAGCACATTCACTGCTGAAAAACATAGGGGAAATAAACCACAAAAGAAGCATGCCTGTGTGGTTGCATACAACAACCTGCCATGCCTAGAGAGGTGTGCATTTCATGTGTTTTTTTGTTGAACAGCCACAGCTGGATTCAGGCTCTTTATAGGTACTGGTAACAAGGAGAGTTAGAATTGTAGAATTGCAGATTGGGAAGGGACCCCAAGGGTCATCTAGTCCAACCCTCTGCAGTGCAGGAATCTGTATATGCAGGTTTACAGACAGATCACTGGCAGGGTTCTAAACCGAAGACCTGTGGCAGGATTTCTCCTAGTCCAATGAAAGAGGAGGAGGGGAAATTCTGAGGGCTGGGCTGTAAATAAAATAACAGTGTGTGGTTAATTCCCTGGGCCTGGGTACACCACGCCACAATTCTGTTGGCACCAATGGTAGGTTGCTGCCTCCTGGTACAAATAGCAGTTGTGCCCTGTGATTTTCACCAGGGCTGCGGCATGAGCAGAGGGAAAGGGCTAAGCCACCAGGTACAAGGCCCCATAGGGACACGGGTGGCTCTGGCCTAGGGCTTGCCTATTGGAAGGTTGGCGGTTCAAATCCCCATGACTGTGTGAGATCCTATTGTTCGGTCCCAGCTCCTGCCAACCTAGCAGCTCGAAAGCACGTCAAAGTGCAAGTAGATAAATAGGTACCGCTCCGGCGGGAAGGTAAACGGCGTTTCCGTGCGCTGCTCTGGTTCTCCAGAAGTGGCTTAGTCATGCTGGCCACATGACCCAGAAGCTGTACGTCGGCTCCCTCGGCCAGTAAAGCGAGATGAGTGCCACAACCCCAGAGTTGTCTGCAACTGGTCCTAATGGTCAGAGGTCCCTTTACCTTTACCTTTACTAGACCCCATCAAAGCACAGTGCTTTGCAAAGAGCCTCCCAGATGCTTGAGAAGTGTTGTGCAAGGGTTTTGCAAGTATTACTAATTGGCAGTGCTTGCAATACCCTTTCAGCCAAGCCCTGTCCTCATTTGCTCCACATATATAATGTCAAGTTTAAGACAGGTCTGCATAGCTTGGCTGAAACAGCCTTGCAGACCAAATTTGGCGTTCAAGCTGATGCTTCCCTAATCTTGCTCTTTGTGAGCATTTGATTCTGCATTCATAGGAGTGTTACCCAAAGCTGATCATATTCAGAGTACTTGTATACCAATTGAAGGCACGGGGCAGGGCCAACTTAGGTTTATTCACTTTGATGGGTCTGTTCTAAATAGAATCACCATTGGATGCAACCTTCTCTCCAACACAGAGACAGAGCAAGAAAGAGAAATAAATGGGAAGGAGACACCTAGGAACTTGCTGGGGCATTTGACTAGTAGAGAGAACATGTGGAGAACATCTGGGGGTATGTGTGGGGGTATGCCCACCAAAAACATTTATATTGCCAGTGAAAGGTATTCACTAAAGGAAGCAGGGGGCATGGAGCAGCTAATCAGGGAATGACAGGTCCAGAGGATGGATAGATAAATGATAGATGATAGATAGATGATAGATAGATAGATAGATAGATAGATAGATAGATAGATAGATAGATAGATATAGATAGATATAGGTATTGCTAGGTGCTGCCAACCTTGTTTGCTTGCATACCCCAGCTACCCACCAACCTTTTTGCTAATGCCCCCACCCCGCGAACCCCTCACCTTGACAACTAATCCACTCACACACCTATCCCCTGACAGCTCACCCAATCCGCACCTTTGGTGTGGAGAAAGGGAATAGCTAAGGTTTTCCTCCTCTCTCATGATGCTAGAACTTGTGTACTTCCAATGAAGATGAAGGCCAGAAGATTCAGGACAGGCAAAACAAAGTACAGTCCTTTGTCATGCAGCCAGAAGTTAACCTGTGATGGTCCACCGACTTGGGTATCTTTAACAGAAGATTAGACCAATGCAAGGGGACAAAGGCTACCGATGACTACCAGCAATGAAGGCTATGTCCTACCTTCACTATACCATTTACTGGTAAACACAAGGTCATCTAGTTGGCCACTGTGAGATACTGCACTAGGTCCATTCTTATCTTCAGTTGGCTCTTACCTTGTGCAGACCATTCTCCCCTGGAATGCGGTGATGTTCATACAGGAGCATTCAATGGCAGGTCCATTTATATTGCTCCTTCAGCCGCCTAATGTATAATCTAGGACAGGGATACCCAATCTGATGCCCTCTAGATGTTGTTCAACTACATCTCCCCACCCATCCCTTATCATTGGCTATGCTGCTGGGAGTTGCAGCCCCAAAAAATATCTGGAGGACAAGACGTCAGCTGTCTTGATCTGAGAGATGGCCCGCAACTCATTTGCTGCTCATTACACTTCTCTGTCATCCTCTACTATATAATTTGGAATGACAGCTCCTCTGAGCGATTAGTAGCCAGCTCCAGATTGCCTCAAGTCAGCTCCTGTTGCTATTCTGCTGACTTCACTGGTATTACAACAAGAAGAACTTTTGCCTCCACTTTCATTTCATGAGGATGAATGAAATATATCTGTGCCACAAAATTACACTCCTAGAGCAGATGTGGTCCCTTCTTATATCCACCCATGGTCCACCCATGACCAAGGGTGGACTTTAACATTCACCCAGCTAAGGACTGTCTCCATGAATTGATCAGTCGATCTGTTCTCCCCCCTCCGCTATCTATATAAGACGGCAAATAAAATGGGTGGGCCATACACCGGCTATTATAGAATAACAGAATGCAACAAACAACCCAACAAACGAATGAATAAACTTTGATTTAATTATTTATTTATAAAAGAACAATAATTTGCCTTTGGCATTATTTTATTTAAGCCAACAAATGCTTACAAATCACATGTATTATGGAAAACTGTTCACCACAGCAGATCAACGCATGTTGTCTTTCTTCTGTGTACATTCCATGCTGGAGCATAGAAATGTCAAAAGGTTTTAATAGCATGGCATCTAAGCTACAGGTGGCCAAGGCAAAATTACTGGATAGAGCAGCATCATTATTATCCCCCCCAATGTGCTTTGATGTCTAATGTTCTCTCCCTCTGGCCATTCACCATTCCAAGGAAGTCAGACTTGGCAACCCTGGAAGTTGAATGCAACCTAACTGCTCTAGCACTCCCCTTTGAGGTTTGCACACCTCCAACCTTGCCAATGATTAGGAACCAGTAATTCAGGATTAATGATATACTCTTTATTCTTTTTAATATATATATATATCCAGAGAAGTAAATTAGTTTCATGGCTTTGGCAGTTTTACGTGGAAAGGTATTCCCCACAGTAGACAACAACCTGTGCCTGTGCTTTCTGAATGGGAACAGGATGGACTGAGGAAATTAGGGAGCTGCTCATTACAGAGACAGACTCCCTTATCACTCAATATTGCCTACACTGACTGGCAGCAGCTCCCTGGGGAGATTTTAGAATAGGGTCTTTCCTAGTCATATCTGAAGGTGCTTGAGGTTGAACTTGGAGCATTCTGAATGCTGAATTAAAGTTAGGATCTAGTCCTCATGGTTATGGATAAAGCGATGGTTTAGACAGGAACATGGGGCTTTGTATTATACTGAGTCAGAACCTGTTGATTCATCTAGTTTGGTATTGTCTACACTAACTGGGAGTGGCTCTGCAGGGCTTCAGACTGGTCTCTCTCCCAGCCTCATCTGGAGATGCTGGGGACTGAACCAGGGGCGTAGTTTTGGAGGTCAGGGGGGCCATGGCCACTGACACACAATTTTGAGGGGGCACAAACCAGGTGCTCCTTGCTTGGTGCACTCCTCAGATGGTGAGTGGGCATGGAGGGAGGGAGGGAGGCAAGGGCTGACCCCAGGGTGGCCTTGCCCGGAGCTCCTCTCCATGGGCATCAGGGGGGATTTGCCGGCCATGTCAGCCTGCCAGGCAGGCAGGTGGTGCAGTGTGGCCACGCTTGGCTCTGGTTGGAGGCCACCCCAGCAGCAGCAGCAGCAGTGAGGGCTGGGTTGGTATGGCAGGCTCCCTTAACCCTCCACACCCCACCCCTGCTCAGTGCCTGTGTGCCAACCCAGCACCCGTGCCCCGGGCACCAGCAAAACACACTACGCCACTGGATTGAACCTGTGACCACCTGCATAATTGCAACATGATCCCCCCCTTTTTTTTCATTGGTTTCCATAGATGCAACTGAATGCAACTATACCTCCAGGCACTGGCGGAGGAAGAGGAGTGCCAGGGGAACGCACGACCCCCGTCAGCGCGATCCCGGTGGGGATTTTCTGTAGATGTCCCACTCTCTAAGAAGTGTGCATGCACACGAAAGCTCATACCAATAACAAACTTAGTTGGTTTCTAAGGTGCTAATGGAAGGAATTTTTTTATTTTATTTTGTTTTTTCTCTAAGAAAAGTTTGTTTTGTATTGTCTCTGATTCTTCCCGTCATTCTTGCTAGTTCTGTATATTCCAATAGTTTCGCTTGTCAGTCCAATTTAGTCGGACTATCTTCTTCTTTCCATACCCATTATAGCTAAAATGGATTAGATAGATGTTTGTTATGATCCACCAGGGGATGTTTATATGTTTATAATTTATCTGTAAATATTTGATAACCCATTTCCATTCTTATATATATATATATATATATATATATATATATATATATATATATGTGTGTGTGTGTGTGTGTGTGTGTGTGTGTGTGTGTGTGTGTGTGTGTGTGTGTTATTTTGGGCAAGTAACATTCTTGCTGCTGTAGTTGCATACATGAATAAGTTTCAATACATTTTAGGTAGTTCTGTCCCTATAATTCCCAAAATAAAAAGCTTCTGGTTGTTTTTTGTGTTTAAACAAAGGATATTTTAAACATCCTTTTCATTTCACTTATATCATTTCACAGTAAGCTTTAACCGTACTACAAGACCACCACATATGATAAAAAGAACCTTCTTTCTGTTTACATTTCCAACACTTATTTGATTTAAACAGTTTTGCCAATGTGCTTGGTGTTAGATACCATCGACATATCGTTTTCATATAATTTTCTCTTAGACCATAACATGCTGAAAATTTTATATCCATATTCCACAATCGTTCCCATGCTTCCATATCTATAGGGGGATGTGTGTGTGTGTGTGTGTGTGTGTGTGTGTGTGTGAAAGAGAGAGAGAGAGAGGGAGAGGGAGAGAGAGAGAGAGAGAAAGAGATTTCAGACTCTCCAAGTGCCTCTATTTCCCAGGGACAATCCCGGATTTACAGAAGCCATTCCTGTTTTTTATTTGACCCCGGAATGTCCTGCTTTGCATAAACAGTCTCTATATTCATCAGAAAAATGCTGGAGGGTATGAAGTTATGTAACCCCCTGAGCCAATGGGGTAAGCGACTATACAACCTTTAGAAGGCATCTGAAGGCAGCCCTGTATAGGGAAGTTTTTTAAAAAACTGTTTAATGTTTTATTATGTTTTAATATATGTTGGAAGTCACCCAGACTGGCTAGGGCAACCCAGTCAGATGGATGGGATGTAAATAATAAATTTATTATTATTATTATTATTATTATTATGGAATAGGACGTTCCTATTTTCATTGGAGAAATGTTGGAGGGTATGTGATTTGTTGAAATTTTGCCAGATGTGAAAAGGAGCAGTCCTTAATGTTTGTTTTGTTCTGACTGAGACAGGACTGTTTTGTGCCTGGTCATCAGAAATGATTCCTGAATCACCCCTGTTCAGAAGTCAAAGCGCTGTGCTTAGAAACTAGATAGGACTGGATATAGATGTATATTTTAATTGCCTCTCGGCAAGTCATTTATGCGTTATTAAAGCCTTCTTCACTTGTCCCTGAACTATAATCATTTCAATCTAGAAACACCAAAGTTATTCAAAGGAAACCCATCCCAGGTTTACCCCAAGAGGAATCTATTTGTTATTATTAAAAAAAAAGAGGCTCAAGGGGGTGACTCCACTGTAACTAAAATATTAAGAATATGAAAAGCAGGTTGTCATTGGCAAAACTGAAACCAACCAACATAAGGCAAGGCCTCATTCCTCCCTATACAGTAGTCCCTCGACTTAGGAATTTAATCCGTTCCGAACGCACATTCGTAGGTCGAAAAGTTCGTAAGTCGAAAAAGGCGATTTCCCATAGGAATGCATTGGAAACGGAAATATTCAGAAAAAAATCCGTAAGTTGAGGAAACCGCATCTAAAATTCGTAAGTCGAGGAAACCGCATCTAAAACCGCCAACGGATTTCCTTCGGATGTCGAAAAATTCATAGGCGTGCGGCCACTTTTTTCGTTCATAAGTTGAAAAATTCGGATGTCGAGTATTTCGTAAGTCGAGGGACCACTGTATTGACTTCTCAATTAAGATACACGGCATTCAGCCATCTTTTGTCATTCGGAAGTGTGAGATTTGCAAGGTATTTTGGACCTTTTTATTTTTTATTTGGAAATATACATATATCGATTTATTTAGCATTCCACACACACATACACACACCCGGAGACAAGAGTTGAGATTGACTTTTGTTTCTCAGAATCATCTTCTGCAAACTGGAATGCAGCCATGAAGAGTTTTGGGGACACTAGGAGGTCTCTTTAACCTGGAAGAAGCAAAGTGATATTTCCCTGACGCAGCTTCTTATATATTTCTCATTACACAGGGAAAGGAAAATCTGTCAATGTCAGTTTCTCATTTCTCCACATTTTGACATCAGTTTTCATTTTTAAAAACAGTCTTCCTGCACAGTGCTCAGCACTGAAGCTTGAATTTCATGTTTGTGCATGTGCATATTCCCCCTAATAAACACATTTTTTTGCATGCAGTTTCCCCTAATGCAATGCATTTTTATATTATCTTCATGAATATATGCACTTTATGCACACATGCCCCCCGCTGTATGCATTTTTTGTACAAATTACTTGGCTGTAGAAATGCATGGCAACTTTCATAGAAGTGTGAAAGTCGGAGAATCGCTGTGTTTTGGTTCATTTATTGTTCCAGGCGAAGCAAACTGAACCCAGTCTCACATCCATCCCTATTGCATGTTGAGGTCCCCAAGACATCCCCCCAAGAACTCAGACTAGAGACATAATATTTATGTGGGTTTTTGGCAATAATTTAGGCCACAACTTTATTAAAATACAAATTATGTGAGTGGTTGCGTAGGCATTGGTTCAGACTAGCTGTCCGCCGGGACAGAGCTGACTTTCGGTCAGCGTCGGGAGAATGCCACCTGGGGAGCGTTAAGGAGGCCGGGAGCAGGGCCCTCCCTCTCCCCAGGGTCCCAGGGGCTCTTGCGTGGCCCTGTCCCCCTACCGGGGGTTCGGACAAAAGCATGTTGAGCCCCTGAATTCCTTTAATGGAATTCCCTGCACCATCATCATTCCAGTAACCAACACAAGAACCAATGCCTGACTGCCAACCTTACAAATTGTGACTAGTTGCTACTGCAGTAGGCAAAAACCAAATGGCAACAGCCAATCAGCCAAATGGACAAAATTCCTACTGGGCCCCTGCCCCAAAAGCAGACGACCCCATGACAGGCAGTTCCAAGGTCAAATGATGAGGCCTAAATAAAGGGAGGGAGGGTGGGTGATCTGAAGTATGCAGCCAAGAGGAGCATCTCCCTGCATGCAGGGCAATATACAGGACGCTGGGCTGTCCATCACAACATTGATACATTCAATTCTCTTCAGCAACTCGCAGGGATCTATAAGAGCTGTGGCCAGCTAACCAAACCCGCCCAGTGACCAGGGAGGTGTCTTGCTAGCCCCCACTGCAACACGGGCTCTCCCAGGTGAGAACCTGATTTACCATTACATTTATATCTTGCCTTTTGCCCCAGGTGTTAAAGGCAGTGAACACTGTTCTCCCCCTTTCTCATTTCACCCTACCAATGATAACCCTCTAAGGTAGATTAAGCTGAGAAATAGAATAGGAACACACAGTGAGTTTCATGACTGAATGGAGATTTGAACCCTTGTCCTTTGATTGTATGATTGTATGCCCTTCCACAAATTTCTCCTACCCTCTTCTAAAGCCCTCCAAGATGGTGGCCACCCCGGCCTTCTGCGGGAAGAAGTTCCATCATTTTAACTGTGCTCTTCATGAAGAAGTCCTCCGTCTTCCAACCTACGGCTTGGAGGCCATGATAGTCTTCCCTTTGAAGAATGCAAGCTGCGTTTACTAAGGCGGGAGGAGGGAACCAAGGCAGAATGGGTGTGGGTGAAACTGGGAAAAAAATAACTAAGAGCCTCCAATCAAAATAAAATGTTATGGTCTAGATTTCATAATCTTGATGGAGCTTCTCTAAAATTACATATATTTGGATCCTCAGGGCAGCCAGAGCCATATAATTTCCAGATCTTCTGAAGTCAGGTGTGATTTGAGGACTTGGGCATTGGAATCCCTGCCTTTGCACCATCTGGGGCTGATTATATATTCTGATTTGGACTCCATTCATTTGTTCTTATTAAAATAATTTTAGCTGTCCGAGCCACAAGTTGTTGTTGCCTGTTAAATTAAAATGACCCCAGGCTGAGACACCCCCCCTCTCTCTCACACACATGAACCAATAACCCAGGGGGTGTTGCCTATCCTTCCCAAATGGTATAAAAAGCTCACCAGAGACTAGGATCTCCCACGTTGCTCTGCTTGCCTGCCTCTATTTTCTCCTCTCACCTTCTGCTCCTCAGAAAAGCAGGTAAGTAGGTGTACCAGGGCCTTTTAGACTTGCTGAAATGTCATCTCCTTGAGATGAAATTTTATGTCCATGTCTTTCTATGGTTGGGCATGATCCTTGCTAAAAAGTGATGGGCTGGCGATGATCATTGGCATCATATTGACTTAGTTATTAAATCACTTATTGTATTATTGTTGGTGTTAGTATATTAGTAGTAATATCTATCAATGGCTACTAACATTAATGGTGATGTTTGCTTACTTTCCTGCATTCATATCTCACCTTTTCTCCAAAGAACTCGAGGTGGCATGCAGAGTTCTCTTCCTCCTCATTTAATCCTGACAAGTAGCTTAGGCTGAGAAGCAGTGACTAGTCCAAGGTCACCCAATGAGCTGTGCAGGGATTTAGGACCCTGGTCTCTCCCAGGTCTCTGCCCAACACTCCAAACAAATTGGTTCTGCTTCCAATCTCAGGGGCTCTTATGGGCACTGTGTGGTGTAGTGGTTAAGAGCGGTAGACTCGTAATCTGGGGAACCGGGTTTGCTTCCCTGCTCCTCCATATGCAGCTGCTGGGTGACCTTGGGCTAGTCACACTTCTTTGAAGTCTCTCAGCCCCACTCACCTCACAGAGTGTTTGTTGTGGGGGAGGAAGGGAAAGGAGAATGTTAGCCGCTTTGAGACTCCTTCGGGTAGTGATAAAGCGGGATATCAAATCCAAACTCTTCTTCTTCTCTTCTCTTCTTCTCAGTCTAAGCTGCGTCATTGAGTTCTTGTGAGGATAAAAAAGGGAGAAGGTAACCATGTACACCACCTTGTGCTCTTTGCTGGGAAAAGTGGTATATAAATGAAAACAGTCAAAGAACCAAAAGATTCCCCAGCCCTAAATCTGAATTTTTGGAAACTCACTAAATCCAGACATCAAGAGTATGGTCAAGAAGGACCAATGATCTGACTCATTATCAGACAGCTTCATCTGAACAGATGTCAGGAACTGGCTGGTTGAGGAGGAGTGTCCATGAGCCCCCAAGGGAAAGCACAGAGGGAGAGGATTGGGATCCTGGCTCCTGGTGGCAGGAAATTGGTCACACCCCAGAGGAGGGGAAGAGCTGGGAAGTACTGGAGGCTGGCAGCTTGGAGGATAATGAAGAGGAGGAAACAGGCAGGAATCAGATTTAGCAGCTGCACCATAGAGACACCCTGACAGCTTCTCTGCTGACAGCCTGCAAGCTCTCCCCAACACTCACTCCCAGAACAAAGTGTCTGGTGAATATTGCAGAGCGGAGAGCCAGGCAGGCGCAGAGAGGGTCCGTTGAGAGGCTCACCTTACACAGAGTTAGGGGCCTGACACAGAGGGCTAGGGAGCGAAGGGGAAGTTACAAGCCAGTCTGGACAACTGCTTTATCTAGAAAAAAAATAACCATGTAATGATTTGTGCTTTAAATTGAAAAATCTTACAAATTTTTAATAATAATAAAAAAGACATTCTCTGATCTGTGAATGTCCTCTTTTCCTTGTTGGCTCCCCGACAGTGCTGGATTTACGTATCAGCTAAACAAGCTATAGCTTAGGGCCCCACTCTCTTGCCCCCCCCCAATAAAGGAAAATAAAGGTGTTTGCATTATTAAGTTTGGTAGTATTTTTTTTATTTTTTTAAAAAAATTTTTTAGGTTAGAGCTTATTAATTATTTCACTATTAATATATTTCTTCTTAATTGCACTTCATTCAAACAATTACTTCGATAAAATACATATTTTGTTATGTGAAAATGGCTTTAGATACCTATTGGGTTCATAAATTACCATATAGCATACTGTATATTCAACACAAAAACAGCGACAATTTGTTGTTGACAAAGGACAGCCGGACATATAAAGGGCCCCATTACCTTCAGTAGCTTCATCAAACCTAAATCTGGCCCTGATCCCTGACATCATGTGATTATTGTGCTTTCACATTCTTTTTCAGACCCACACAATACAATGGTGTATTGTGGTCCGTCGTGCACCATCCCATCATTTGCCTCTAGACCCGTGGTTGGGTTTGGCTCAGGTTATGGCCTTGGTTGTGGCTACGGTGGCTACGGCGGCTATGGCGGTTACGGCTGTTACGGCTATGGTGCTGAACATGCAGCAAACCTTGGCATTCTCCCCGGGGTCCAGCAATCATGTATCAGCCAGCTCCCACAGTCAGAAATTGTGATCCAGCCACCTCCCTTCAACGTTACCATCCCTGGAGCTGTCCTCTCAGCTTCCTGCGAGCCCCTTGCAGTGGGAGGAAACACAGCATGTTCTGTAGGCTCATATGGGTATGGAGGGCTGGGTGGATATGGACTGGGTGGGTATGGATATGGACTGGGTGGATATGGATATGGACTGGGCAGATATGGGCAGGGATATGGAAGAGGACTCTACGGTTACGGGTCACTTGGCCGTAGGTCTTTACTGTCAGGTAGCCGGATCTATGGATGCTATTGCTGAGGACAGATGCAAAGAACAACAACATGGAAATGGAAGCAACAGAGAAGACCCACAGATGAGGTTATAGGGCTATTTGCATGCAACGTCCCTTAACAATCAGACCTAATGTGTGTTACCTGTTGACCCAAATTTCTCCAGATCACCTTACTCTGCTCCATAGTTCTACTAGGCTGGTTTCTCGAGGGTTTGCTCCAATTTTGCTAAGATCCTGAAACGCACTGTGCATATGTATGGTAACCCAACTTGTGTGCGTGCAATCTGCACTGGCGCTGAAGCAAGGCGGGAGGAGCCCCCAAATTAATATCCTTCTTGCCTTTTGTCTTCTGGAAGTGATGTAAAAAAGAAGAATGCATTGAAGCTTGTGTGAAACCAAATTCAGTTGTGACCTTTGCACTTTGCTGTGCAAGAATTTGAGTTGTGGAGGAGCCTTTTTATTCCACTCTGCATGTCTAATATCTTGCTTTGTCCCATTCTCCCCCCACTTCCATTAAAGCTTTAAGCGCATTGCATCACATGACTCTTCATTATTTTGTCACCAAACACAGAGATTGGGAAATATTAACGGATTTCTAGATTTCCCTTGATAAAAGCCGCTTTAGAACAGATGAAGCTGCTTTCTATTTTTATTTATTTATTCATAAAAATCTGTATACAGTGTTATTTCATATTTATTTATTTATTTTAAAAATCAGTTTACAATGAAAATGCATAAATCCATGCAGGAAAAAAAAAACATTTTAAGAAGGAGGAGGAGGAGGAGGAGGAGGAGGAGGAGGAGGAACCAGATGTCAATTCACCATTTTTAATTGTCTGCATAAGTGCATAAGCCTGGTGGAATAGAAAAGTTTCCAGCAGGTGTTAAAACAGAAGGCAGCTGCTGAAATTGGCAGAGTAATCCACAATACTGGGCTAATGACACTCATTAGCTAGGAATCTTGGCAGCAATGAGGGTGGAGCGATCACAGTGTGAGAGCCCCTGTGTGGCTCTAGAGTCACTGAAGAAGACCCAGAATTTTTGGGGTCTTGAGCCCTGCTGAATTAGACCCCTAAAGGCACATCCTGGATTGAAATAACAGAAATAATAGGTTATTCTTTATACCCCGCCCATCTGCCTGGGTTTCCCGAGCCACTCTGGGTGGCTTCCAACAAAATATTAAAATACAGTAGTCCATCAAACATTAAAAGCTTCCCTAAACAGGGCTGCCTTCAGATTTCTTCTCAAAGTCAGATAGTTATTTATTTCCTTGACATCTGATAGGAGGGCATTCCACAGGGTGGGTGCCACTACTGTACCGAGAAGGCCCTCTGCTTGGTTCCCTGTAACTTGGCTTCTCACAGTGAGGGAACCTCCAGAAGGCCCTCGACGCTGGACCTCAGTGTCCACGCAGAACGATGGGGGTGGAGACGCTCCTTCAGGGATACTGGGCCGAGGCCATTCAGGGCTTTAAAGGTCAGCACCAATGTAGGTCTTTCAGGATCAATGTTATGTGGTCTCGGTGGCCACTCCCAGTCACCAGTCTAGCTGGCACATTCTGTGTTAGTTGTAGTTTCTGGGTCACCTTCAAAGGTAGTCCCACATAGAGTGCATTGCAGTAGTCCAAGCGGGAGATAACGAGAGCATGCACCACTCTGGCAGAACAGTCCATGGGCAGGTGGGGTCTCATCCTGCGTACCAGATGGAGCTGGTAGACAGCTGCCTTGGACATAGAACTGACCTGCGCCTCCATGGACAGCTGTGTGTCCAAAATGACTCCAAGGCTGCGCACCTGGTCCTTCAGGGGCACAGTTATCCCATTCAGGACCAGGGAGTCCTCCACACCTACCCACCCCCTGTCCCTCAAAAACAGTACTTCTGTCTTGGCAGGATTCAACCTCAATCTGTTAGCTGCCATCCATCTTCCAACCACCTCCAGACACTCACACAGGACCTTCACCACCGTCACTCATTCTGATTTGAAAGAGAGGTAGAACTGGGTTTCATCCGCATATTGATGGACACCCAGCCCAAACCCCCTGATGATCTCTCCTCTAACCATTTTGTGCCTGGGGCTGCCACCCCTGCTCTTCCCCCATGCTATGCCACTGTGTCCAGGGAAGAAGTATTATGGTTCAAAACTTCAGAAGAACACAGCTGGATTAAGCTAGTTGATCATCTAGTTCAGCATCCTGTTCTAACAGCGGCAAATAAGATTTATCCAGGAAACCCACAGGCAGGGCATGAAGGCAAATGCCCTCTGTCGTTGTTAGCCATAAGAAGAGTCTTCTAGATCAGACCCATGGCCCAACCCCTCCATCAGTGGCTTCCAGGTTGCCTCAGTGGGAAGCTGGTCTGCAGGATCTCAGCACAATAACAATTCTCCCCCTTCTGGTAACTTTTGGTATATGTTTATTTTATATGCAACATTGAAAAGCTCAAGATCCACTGTGCAGATTCTTCTGAATTATGGGAATAATGATGCGAGAGCCCCTGTGTGGCTCTGCAGTCACTCAAGAAGACCCAGATTTTTTTTTGGAAATAGTCACAAGGTAAACAGCAAAAAGTCACTGGAAAAAAATGCATGTAGGGACTTGAACCCTGCTGAATTAGACCCCTAAAGGCACATCCTGGGTTAAAATAATAGAAATCATAGAATTGTAGAGTTGGACGAGACCACAAGGGTTATCTAGTCTAACCCCCAGCATTGCAGGAATCGTTCACCCAACATGGAGCTCAAACTCACAACCCTGGAATTAAGAGTCTTGTGCTCTACCAACTGAGCTATCCCAGCTGCCACGAATGGGCAACCAGGCACCTGTGTGGAGCCCACAAGAGGACATGAGTGCAATAGCCTTCTCCCCACCTGTGATTCCCAACGAGTGGTATTCAGAGGTGTGCTGGCTCCGACATGGAGGTGGCAACTACTGTATAGTGTAAGAAATGTTTTTTGGGACTTTAAAGGGTCATTGCATTTTGTCAGGAATGTTCCCACCAAAGCCGAAGTCTAAAAGTTAGCTGGACTGATGCAAATGTGAAATGCAAAGGCAAGATGTACAACAACCGCTACTGCAGAGACTGGTTCCTCTGTTATTAAACAGAATATGCATTGTAGGTAGGAACGGGGTGGCATAGTGGTTAGAGTGTTGGACTAAGACTCAGGAGACATGGGTTCAGGTCCCTCCACTTGACCACATGAAGCTCATCTGGTGACCTTGGGCCAGTCTCTCCCTCTCAGCCTAACCTACCTCACAGGGTTACCATGGGGATTAAATGTGGAAGAGCAGTAACATGTACAACAGGGGCGGCCAACTCCCAAGAGACTGTGATCTACTCACAGAGTTAGAGACTGGCAGTGATCTACCCCCTTTTGGGGGGTTCAGCTCAAAGTTGTTGAGCTTTTTTTAGGGGAGCCAAACACTTCTTGAGCTTATTTGGGGGGGAGCCGGTGATCTACCGGTGACCTACCATGGACGTCTGCTGGTAGATCATGACCTACCTGTTGGTACCACCACAAGCTCCTTGGGGAAAAGGTAGGATATAAGTGTAATCAGTCACAATCACAATCATTCTTCATTACGGTCAGCGACCAGCACAACAATTAAAGGCATTACATCATCGGGATAAAATTTTTAAATATAAACTAAAATAAATTACCTAAAAAAGATTAGCCGTCATTTAGCCATTAGGAGCTATATAATAAATTATTTACTAAGTCATAGGAATTAAAACCAAAATCTCTTCTAGCTCGGATCAAGAGCTACTTTGGGCGCCTCCTATATGTGCGGACCGGATTTTAATAGCATTGGCGCAGAATTTTGCCACCATTTCGGTGACATTCGGGTTGGAGCCTGAAAGGAGCCATTTTGTGTAGAATTCTTCAGCTTGTCCAGGGAGCTCATCAAGTATATTTGAAATAAGTTTGTTTCGTAGGTCCCCGTAAAAGCAGCAACGGGAGAAATACATGATCAGTAGTCTCAACTACTCCAGGGTTGCACGGGCAAAGTCTGTCATCTAAGGGGACCCGTCTGAACTTCCCATATGATGGGCAATCAGTCATCACTCTACTTTCCTGTGTATAAGACGAGGATTTTTGATTTTAAAAAAATGATAACAATTGGGGGTTGTCTTATACACGGATAGTGTGAAGGGGGGACATTCGATTGGTTGTAAGTGGCTATTGTGAGTGTGATTGGTGACTGTTGCTGATTTGTTCTCTCTGTGGCAATTGGTCAGGCGATTGGCAGCTTCTGCCAAAAATGGCACAGCGGAAGTTTGATTTTGTGATGTGTGCGTAGGTCAGGCGGGTGAGTGATTTTTGGCAAACCCCCTTAAAAAAAAAAGCTCAGCAACTCTGGGCAGTCTCCCCCCATTTTCTTAATATGGAGTCCCCCAAAATAGGGGGTGTCTTATACATGGGGGCGTGTTATACACAGAAAAATACAGTACATCAATTTTTGTTTCTCTCATTATCTCATTCTGCCAATCTAAAGTTCAGTTCTCCACACTTCCACATCAATTTGTGATTAATCAAATTACTTACTTTAAAAACTATTCCTGAAAAATCCATCAACATCTGCTTGCACATTTCCCTCAATTTTCATCATAATTTCCCCTATTTCCCCCATATTAGGCAGTTTTGCCTAATTTGAACATCTTTACCAAGCAATTTTCCATTAATATATTTTATTTTTGCATGCTATTTTCACCGATGGGTACATTTTTTTAAATGCATGCCTGACCACAATGTATGCATTTCTTGTACCCCTTATTTGGCTGTAGGGCTGCATTGCAAAATCCAGAGAATTTTGGAGGATCGATGTAAAGGGAAAGGGACCCCTGACCATTAGGTCCAGTTGCTGCGCTCATCTAGCTTTATTGGCTGAGGGAGCCAGCGTACAGCTTCCACGTCATGTGGCCAGCATGACCAAGCCGCTTCTGGTGAACAAGAGCAGTGAACGGAAACACCATTTACCTTCCCGCTAGAGTGGTACCTATTTATCTACTTGCACTTCATGCTTTCGAACCGCTAGGTGGGCAGGAGCTGGGACCGAGCAACAGGAGCTCACTCAGTCATGGGGATTCGAACTGCTGACCTTCTGATCATCAAGCCCTAAGCTCTATTGTTTCAGCAAGTATGAATCTGATAGGTCCATGTTTAAATGCAAAACAAATCAGATTTCTACCACAACCCTAATTGCACAGGTTGGACAGCAAAAAGGGATGTCCGATTCATGGCTGGCTAAAGTTTCATTTTGTTTGCAAAATGAGGACGACAATGCAATGTAAAATCAAAATCCAGCAGCCAGATGTTTTGAATGCAACAAAATGTTTAATTCAAGAAAAGAAAGAAAGAGGAGAAGCAATTTGGAGACTGGTCATTTTTCCTTCCAAGCAAGACAAGATGCGGAATACAAACATGAACAAATGGAATTCAATTCATTCAGAGACTTAAAATAGTTTTATGAAGTTGAGTTGAAATCTATTTTAATGGGAAGGGGAGCCTTAAGGTGTACAAAATCATCTAGAAGTCCCTTTCCCCGGGGAATTCTGGGAAATGTGTTTTGATGAAAGGTGGCTTGAGGTATGGATCCTTAAGAGAGAATCACCAGAGTGCCCAGCAAACTACAATTTCCAGGATATTATAGAGGGTGAAGTTGAAGTGATGTCATCAGTATAAAATAGATGCATGTTTGTCCTTTTTCAAAAATATGGCCTTAGCCTAAATGGGGATGTTGGTAGAATTAGTGCAGAAGCATCAAATTTTGAGCTAAAAGGAAGAATATCAGACACCACTATAGGCTGGATTCCTAGCATAGCTGACCTTCTCTTATTCCTGTTTAATTCAGAAGGACACCTCAGCCTTTGGGAGAAATGGAAAGTTATGCCAGTAATTCCATGGGTCTTGCAGCTGTAAATTCCTGGGTCATACGGCAAGTTCCTCTCAATTTAACAGGGGTATCCACAGGTGCTAGCACGACGCCCAAGGAGACCTTTATTCCTCAGGTAGCCCCGTCTTCCCAGGCCATAGCCCCAGCCAGCATAACCGCACTGGTCAACTGCACACGGTGTGTTTCCTCCCACATAAAGAGGCTCACAGCTTGCTGACAGAATTGGCCCTGGGATGGTCAACACAGTTGGGGGTGGCTGAATCACAACTTCGGCTGGTGGGATCTGGCTGATACAGGAAGGCCTGACCCCAGCCAGAGTGCCAAGGCTGCCGGATGATTCAACAGCACCGTAGCCACGACCTCCGTAGCCCCAGCCGAGACCTCCGTGTCCCCAGCCGAGACCTCCATGTCCCCAGCCGCCGTAGCCAAGACCTCCTGCTGATCCAAAGCCAACGGTGGGGGTGGAGGCACAGGATGGGACAGCACAGGACAGACCACAGTCAACCATGGTGGAGTTACGAAGGTGAAACTGGAAGAAAAGATATGATCGACAATGATGAGTTTGCATAAAATTACTCACATCGTACTAGAGGAGGGATGGTCATTTTCTTCCTTGAGATGTCTTAAGAACAGTTTCTTTCCTAGAGCAATTTTGGCCTTAAATGGAAACTCTGGACTCTGAAGTCATCTTATTTTATTTGTTATATTGTCCTGCATTGTATTGTGTACATCAGTATTTTTTAAATTACGTGTAGTGCCTTGAGTTCATATAGCAACCGAGGAATTTCGATGTTTCCTGCAAGGGGACAATGACAATAAAGATCTATTCTATTCTATTCTATTCTATTCTATTCTATTCTATTCTATTCTATTCTATTCTATTCTATTCTTCTTGGGACCATTTCCCAGGGCAACGGAGAACGGATAAAGGCTGGGAGCACAGCAAACAGCCACGAGACTGTTCCACCGAGCTTGTAATTTCTCACAGATTTTTGAGCAGACCACATCAAAAGGCTTATGAGAACTGGTTTGGTAAACACTGACTGCCTGGGTTGAGAAATAAAGGCTTGGGATTCCAGGTAAAGAGAGCCACAGAAATACTTTGCCCACAGGCTCTAAATCTAATCAGCATCCCGAATGATTTATAGAGTTTCTTGAATTGAACTTGAGTCATCTCCTTCTGTTCTCCATTTACAGGGATGGGGAAGCAGACTCTCGTTCCAGGCCAAATCTCTTACCCTCTGGACCCTCCCGGACTTCTTTTACCTGGCTGGGAACCGTCACCATACTTCTCACCTGCCCAGGTAGAGTGCAGAGAGGGCTGTGTGTCTGTGTAGAAACCTTTCACATGTGGAATGTAGCTGGAATGAGGCCTACTGTGAACAGGTAAGAGTCCACATCTGTTGCTTCGCCCACTATTGCCTCTGGACCCAATCACGTCCCTTCCCACCACTAGCATGTACCTCACCCTCAAAGGGATGTCTGTAATGGAATACAACTGCTTTCAAGTAATGCTTTGAAGACGGTTCCTCTGCTTTCATTAACTTCATATTCAGTGATATACCTCATCAGTTTCACGAATTGATCTGCACTTCTTACTTGGTAATAACCGCCCTATTCCCTCCCTGCAAATGAGATGAGGACAAAGGGAGCTGCCTTGAGTTACATCATTGTCCCATCTACCTTTTTTGTCCCTACACCGACTGTCAGTGGTACTCAAGGCCTGCCTGGAAACGATGCCTTATGAGGAACGGCTTAGGGAGCTGGGTATGTTTAGCCTGGAGAAGAGAAGGTTAAGGGGTGATATGATAGCCATGTTCAAATATATAAAAGGATGTCATATAGAGGAGGGAGAAAGGTTGTTTTCTGCTGCTCCAGAGAAGCGGACACGGGGCAATGGATTCAAACTACAAGAAAGAAGATTCCACCTAAACATTAGGAAGAACTTCCTGACAGTAAGAGCTGTTCAACAGTGGAATTTGCTGCCAAGGAGTGTGGTGGAGTCTCCTTCTTTGGAGGTCTTTGACAGCCATCTGTCAGGAATGCTTTGATGGTGTTTCCTGCTTGGCAGGGGGTTGGACTGGATGGCCCTTGTGGTCTCCTCCAACTCTAGGATTCTATGACACTCTCCATCCTACCTAGTGATGCTGGGGGTTTGACTGGCGACCCTTTGCATGCAAAGCAATGTGCCTTAAAAATAACAAGATTCCAGCCCTCATGGTTCTGAATGAAGAAACGACAGCACCACCCTGCAGATGGGACCCAGATGAATGGACCCAATAGCTTCCTGAATAATAATGCCTTTTCTTCCTTCTCAGTTTCTGCTCATTTGGATATTGAATTCAATGGTTTCAGTGATCATTCCTGAGAAAGTGCTAGAGCATTGCAGGGGGTTGGACTAGATCAGGCATCCCCAAACAACTCTCATGATCCCTAGCTAACAGGACCAGTGGTCAGGGATGATGGGAATTGTAGTCCAAAACATCTGGAGGGGATACCTGGACTAGATGACCTTCATGGTTCCTTCCAATGCTACAGTTCTTTGATTCTATGTTCAATCCCCAACCTCTCTTGTTAGGGTTTGGAGAGACTCCTGCCTAAATGCTTGGAGGGTTCTTGCAATAATGAGTAACCAAGGTTGGGACTGACTAAATACTGAGGCTGACTAAATGTAAGGCAGCTTAATAATAATAATAATAATAATAATAATAATAATAATAATAATATATAATAGCATCTGTCCTTAGCATTATTGTTAAGGACAGATTGATCCAGCTAAGCTTAAAGATTTAAAAAGAGAAATGACCCCAACAAAGAACTTATTTCGATAACCAAAAGTATAAAATACACTTGAAGACAGAGTTGTATGCCATTTCCCCGCAAAGTGCCTCCATAAGTTTCGATTCTCTGTCACTCTCTCAGTCTTGACCTCATCCACTAATATCTCATTTTCTAGGGGGTTGCAATTCAAAGAAGCATGTAACATTCACACACCCTCTAAATAAATAAATAAATAAATAAAGGAACCCGCTTTGAAAATAATTACAAGGGATATGGGGAGTTACGTTGTCCCCACATCTGGTGGCCCTCCAGATGTTGTTGGACTCTAGTACCATCAGCCCCTGCTAGTACAGCCAGGAGTCGACAACAAAAGGAGTTATAGAGCAACAACATCTGTGGAGACACAGAATTCCCTACCCCTTGCATTGTCTTTTGTTGAAACTCTTCTAAAGTGAACCCTCTCCACCCAGAATTACAGATCTTTCTCAAGGCTGACTTACCAAGTTCTCTGGAGAACAGAAGACTGTTGCAATGTCAAGTTGTGCTTTTGGTGGACTTCTGAACATTTTTATACCGTTCTTGTCACCCATCCCAGGGGGTAAATAACCTCCTTGTAGCGCCGCAGGGTTTAATTACCTACCCCAACTCAAGAAGCAGGAAACAATTGAACCCCCAAATTATTTTAATAAACTTAACATGCTAAAACAAAGACTTCCTGTATCATGTTCACCACTTGAAAATAACCACAGCAGCCCAGCCCTTTAATGCTCCAGAACAGCAACTTGTCTAATGGGCGCTCCTTTTGCTCTGAAATAGCAAGCTTCTGTCCAGGAATATGTTGCTGATCTTAGCTGGAAAATCTGGAGAAAATCTGGAGAAACTACCCAATTCACACTTTCCACAATTGAGTTCCTGCCTTTGGCCCAGGGGAAAGAGACTCAAATTGGTCTCTTTGTCAAGAAGGGGTCCCCAAGCCACATGGGGCTTCAATTCCCCCCCCGATAAATATGGAAAGCATAACAGCAAATGCAACATGCATAACAAAACTTGACTCTGAACATATCCCTAGTGCTACTTGTTGATGCACAGAGGGGGAAAAGGGGGGGGTGGACCTGAAGCAACAGGAGGACACAAAACTAGAAAGAGAAATCTGGAGGACTTCTGGGACGCGGGTGGTGCTGTGAGTTAAACCACTGAGCCTAGGGCTTGCCGATCAGAAAGTCAGCGGTTCAAATCCCCACGATGGGGTGAGCTCTCATTGCTTGGTCCCAGCTCCTGCCCACCTAGCAGTTCGAAAGCACGTCAAAAGCATGACTAAGTCGCTTCTGGTGAACCAGAGCAGCGCACGGAAACGCCGTTTACCTTCCCGCTGGAGCGGTACCTATTTATCTACTTGCACTTTGACGTGCTTTCGAACTGCTAGGTTGGCAGGAGCAGGGACCGAGCAACGGGAGCTCACCCTGTCGCGGGGAATCGAACTGCCGATCTTCTGATTAGCAAGCCCTAGGCTCCATGGTTTAACCCACAGCGCCACCCGCGTCCCACAATAAAAACAGTGGATATATTTAAAACAAAGCTAAAACCATACAAAATAAACACTCATGGCAAAGGCCCATTTATCCAGGTGGGAAAGTCTGTCAGAACTAGAACTCAGTGGTACTTTGGTTCTCAAACGCCTTGGTACTCAAAGAACTTGGAACCCAAACACTGCAAACTCAGAAGTAAGTGTTCTGCTTTGCGAACTTTTTCCGGAAGCCAAACGTGTTCCGTTTTGAGTGTTATGCTTCCTTTTGAGTGCCACACTTCTGTTCTCAGTGTTACGCTGAGGTCTGTCAGTTTTGGCTATTTATTTTGTGTTTTCGTAGCACTTTTTGTTTTTTGTTTTTGTGACTGTGTGGAAACCCAGTTCAGCTACTGATTGACTGATTGATTGTGTGACTGCAGTACATTGATAATTGCTTTCATTTTATGGATCAATGGTCCTCGTTAGATAGTAAAATTCATGTTAAATTGCTGTTTTAGGGGTTGTTTTTAAAAGTCTGGAACGGATTAATCCGTTTTGCATTACTTTCTATGGGAAAGCGTGCCTTGGTTTTGGAACGTTTTGGTTTTGGAACGGACTTCCAGAACAGAAGGTACCACTGTATCTCCAGTTCTTTGCAGAGTACAATAATAACTATGACAAAAATAAAAGTAGTAATTATTAGTAAATTCCTTTTCAGTGGACAGAATGAAAAGGGGGAAAGGGGAATAGGAGCACCCCCTACAAAGGGGGGGCAGAATCAAGACTAATCCGCCCTTCTAAAAATTTATATTGGAAAAAAAACAATTCACTGAATTTCATAACATGGCATGATTATAGACCAATTCTGCTTAATTAGCAAAAAAATTTAAAAAAATTGTTGTATTGAGATGACAACTGATTAACACCTTGAAACTTGTTTGTTCCAACACCTTGCGAAGGACATTAGATGTTCTCTTAATATATAGATTAGTCAACTCTTTTGACCTGTGGCTATTGTTTCCCATAAGGAAGCAGGAAACGTTGGTGAATTAAGAAGCTTTCAAAACCTAAAATGCTCCCATTTGCACATTTGCAGACTTTGCACAGATGACATCTTCTGAGAATATGTAGCTTTAATAAACTCATCCCCACCCCTGTAAACGTTTTTCTGTGATGCTCACATGTGATTTCACGGCCTTAAATGTTCTAATTGCACTGGAGTTTCACATTGCTCAATAACCTTAAGAACAGCATGCCTTCAAAATGGGCCCCCAAAATGTAAACCTTAAAAAATAAGAATATTGGCTTTGATCCACCGACCAAACTAACTGTGAACCTATTTGGTCTTCCTTCAACATTCTCCCACCAAAAGAAGGGAGCCACATACACACACCAACAAGAGTCACAATGGCTCTCTTTTTGCGCAAGGGGTGTTAATTGGGGCTCCAGCTCCCATCCTCTCCGGCAAGCATGGCCAACAGTTAGGGATGGATTTTATTGTATGATTGCTTAGATCAGGCTTCCTCAAACTCGGCCCTCCAGATGTTTTGAGACTTCAGTTCCCACCATCCCTGACCACTGGTCCTGCTAGCTAGGGATCATGGGAGTTGTAGGCCAAAAACATCTGGAGGGCTGAGTTTGAGGAAGCCTGGGCTTAGATGGTCAGGCTAAATTTTGGGGGTATAAACCTGATCCAGACTTCACGGCAGATCTTGCAATGGCCAGATCCAACTTCCAGGCTCATAGGCAGTATACCACTCCTCAAGGTAAAGGTAAAGGACCCCTGGGTGATTAAGTCCAGTCAAAGGGGACTATGGGGTTGCAGCGCTCATCTCACTTTCAGGCCAAGGAGCCGGCATTCATCCACAGACAGCTTTCCAGGTCATGTGGCCAGCATGACTAAACCACTTCTGATTGGCAAGATCGGTGGTTTGAATCCCTGCGATGGGGTGGTCTCCTGTAAAGCATAACTATAAAGCTATGCTGGAAGCTGCCAAGAATGGCTTGGACAACCCAGTCAGATGGGCGGGATACAAATAATTTTCATTTTTTATATCCAAAGGAGCTGTATCATTCAGAGGTCCACATCTTCCTCCACTCTCAGGATCCACATAAATGAATCAAAGGGCTTCGTTTGGATTGTGTGTGAAAATTCTTTGGATTCAGCGAATTCAGTGAAACAAACAAACAAACAAACAAACTAGATGCATACAAGGCATTAAAACCTCCAGCTGGAAGTCCAGCTGTGTCCTCTGCTCAGGGCATTTATTGGGGTCTAGGGATTGTGCCTGTGCTGGGTCCGAGGGTAATCCGAGAAGCGAGGTCCAGGTCCGGTCCGGAGTTCGAAGAGTCAGCGAGGAGTCAGTCCAAAAAAGTCAAGGCAGGAAACCAGGCAATGCCAAGTACAAGAACACAGGCAGGATCTGGCAAACAGCAATGTTGCTCCCACAACCTGCAGCGGGATCCGACAGCCTTTTATCTCTGACGAGGTAATGGCCAGTCCCGATCCCCCGACGACTCACCACCCTGTCTCGCCCAAAGGCGAGCACTCCTCCTGCGAGTACTCAGGTCTCTCCTCCTCTCAGACCTGAGTCTCTGCAGCTCAGGAGACGCCGGTGGGTTACTAGACCCAGGGGCCGCCTCAGCCTCTCCTGACCCAGCCGGTAGTGGAACAGCTGTCAGTGATGACCCAGCTGACGGCAACGAGGTATTCCCAACCACACAAAAATCATAAACGGCTGATAAAGTAGTCTCAATTTTGCATCATTTTTACATATAAACAGATATAGAACTAGAACATAATTATACATGGGTACAACTATTCAACTGAAAATATGTGACATCAAATGTCAATACGTATCACGAGATCCGCATAGTACAGATGAAGGCCCCAAGGCACACAAAAGTCAAGCGTAAATGTGATTAATATAGTCTTGCCAGTCTGCAACATGAGAGTTGCCACAGGGGGTTTTGATAGATGTTGTGGAGCATGACAAATGTTGTAGAGGCTGGCGATGGCACTGTAGTCTCGCCACTCCAAAAGATACAGGTGAAGTTGCCACGAAGAACCAACGCAAACCAAAGGAGGACAAGGTTACCTGGATTACAGTCCTTGTTTCGCCAAATTGGCTTCATCAGCAACGAGTATGCACTCAAAGAGAATGTAAAAACACAGACCATCAGGAGTATAGAGGGTAGAGAGCGTTGTTCGTGACCTTGGTTCTTTTGGGTGTTATTCTCCAATGAGGTATTCCCTGCATCTGGAGCCAGGACAGGCTCAGGCCCATAACTGTCAACTTTTCCCTTTTCTTGCGAGAAATCCTATTCGGAATAAGGGAATTTCCCTTAAAAAGGGGGGAAAGTTGACAGCTATGCTCAGGCCCCTGACGCGGCCCAGCTGGTGTTTGTTGCAGGGGAACCTGTGCAGACTGGGTCTCTTCAGGATCAGGCCCCAGACTTGGTTCAGATGATGTCTGAGGCACAGGATCCGGTGCAGACTGAGACTCCTCTGGTTCTGAGTCTGAGCCCGAGTCCCAGGCCATCACAGTGCCCTCATGGGAGTCGTACTGGTAGATGGCTGATGGAGGGAGGCTGGGTGGGAGGAAGGGAAATCTTGGTCTTCCAGGGTGAGAGGTAGGGAGGAGAAAGCAAAGATCTCAGGTGAGAGCTGGGAAGGGTACTGCCTTCTGTGGGTGGTAAGAGTTAAGATCTACCTTTTAAAGAGGACTCTGTATTCTTTCTTTTTTTAACTCTCAGTGACTGTTTTTGTTCTTTTTTTGTTCACGTTAGTTTCTATATATTATTGTATCATGAAAAAAGACTTTAATAAAAATATTAAACCTACCCTCCACTTTCTTTGTGATTATTAAATTTTTTTGACTTATTAAAGCCCAAATGAGTTTACTCAGGAGGAGACTTTGCTTAGGTGACCCCCCCCATAATTTCCATAACAAAGCAAAGCTACATTAAAACAAAACAAAATAAAAAACAAATATGGCAGACCAACACGACTACCTACCTGTAATTAAAAACAAAGGAAGACTGGTATCTAAATTAAAAATCAAGAAGGGGAGGCTCCAAACCACTGATGATGCCATCCGAACTGTATAAAAGTTCAAGACACACTGGGATCTTCACTTGATTCCTTACTTTTCCATTGACTTCTGCTTCTCAGAGATCCAGGTAAGCCCAGCTTTCATGAATGCACTGTACTTTCAATGGGTTGTACATGATATTAGTCAGTGTAGACGCATGCTGACATCTTCACTTGATCCCTTACCTTTCCATTGCCTTCTGTACCTCAGAGAACCAGGTAAGTCCAACTTTGGGGAATGTATATGATGGTAGCAATACTCAAAGTAGACCCTTTGACATTAATGGACATGAGAAACTTGAATCAATCAATTTCACCAGGCCTACTCTGAGTAGCACATTATATTGGTACTTCGGGTTAAGAACTTAATTCGTTCTAGAGGTCCGTTAAGAACCTGAAACTGTTCTTAACCTGAAGCACCACTTTAGCTAATGGGACCTCCTGCTGCCGCTGCGCTGCCAGAGCACGATTTCTGTTCTTATCCTGAAGCAAAGTTCTTAACCTGAAGCATTATTTCTGGGTTAGCGGAGTCTGTAACCTGAAGCGTATGTAACCCAAGGTACCACTGTATTAGACAGAAGCCAACTGGAGCAGTAACTCTTTTATCTGAGGTTGAAAGATCAGAGGCAGCGTGTGTCCGAGTGAACATCGCTGGAGAGGAGAGGATTTTTGGTAAGAGGTGTCCTTTCAGAATGATAGCACATAATCTGTGTTGGCCTCCCAAGGTCAGAACCAGCCCCTTGAGCTGGTCCTCAAGATAGAGTGGAGGTGTGCTCGGGTCATACTTGTGGGCTTCCCAAGGTTTGCCACTGGGGGGGGGGAGCTAGTGGACTAGATATGTCTTTGGAGGATCCATCAAAGCCCTTCTTACGCTCTTTTCTCCTGGAAATTAACATGTGGGTAGAATCAGGGGCAGAGGAAGCCTCCTCGGTATCTGGGGCGGCGACTGGAGGCACCTCTGGGGGCGGGGCATCGTGATGTCACAGCACTGGGGGGGAAGCCCTTTTTTAAAAAAAAAGCAAAGCGAAGGCAAGCAGCCTGCTTGCCTTGGCTTTTCTTTTTTTTAAAGGGCTTTTCTCCCTGCTGCCGGGCGGAGGGGCAGGGCGGGCCAGCAAGGATGGGGTGTCACCCTTGTGACAAGCATGACACCCCTCCTCCTCACTGGCCGCCCCGGCAGCTCCGCCCCAGCAGCGGGGAGAAAAGCCCTTAATTTTTTTTTTAAAAAAAAGGAAAGCAGGGGCCGGCGGCTGGCTAAACCAGCAAGCAAGGCAGCCACCGTGCGGCAAGCGATGCTTTCGGCGCCGCTGATAGCGGGGGGCGGTGCCCCCCACCCCAAGTGTCACCCCCACCCCAGGGTGCTGCCCAGGGCAGCACACCCCCCCTCACTACGCCCCTGGGTAGAATAGATATTTTAGGACTGGTTTCTTGTGGTCTTAGTATCTTGCACAATCTAAAATTCTCATGACTCCATATTAAACCAGTTAACACCCCCAAGCAATTTTGAATGGCAGCCAGATTGCAGTCATTACTGATGCTGTTTCCATGAAGATCTTCACACTGGGCATGGGTGGGGAACTGGTTGCCCTGCAGATGTGTTTCTACTGCAGCTCCCATCCTCACAGACCACCAACATCTGAGGTGCAACAGGATCCTGACCCCTGATGATTGTGGGCTTCCCATGGGGGCATAGGAATGGCCACCGAGAGACAGAGTGCTGGACTAGATGAAGTTGATGACTGTTCATTAAATTTGTACACCAGCCTTCATCCAAAGATCCTAGGGCTGTTCACAACAAGAAAATGCAAACTGAGGATACAAAATACAAAATGAAACAAAAATAAACCAATACCCCCCAACCCACATTTTAGAAGCCATAGAATGTTAGTCAGCCAAACGCCTGGTTGAAGAGAAACGTTTTAGCCTGGTACCTAAAAATATGCAAATGACACCAGCCTCCCTGGGGAGAGCATTCCACAAACAGAAAAGGCCTGGACCTCTTATGGAGTAGGCACATGAAGTAGTTCCTCAGATGATGATCACAGGCTCTGCTTGGTTTATATGAGGAGAGAAGGTCTTTGGTGTATTGCAATCCTGAGCCATTTAGGGTTTTAAATGTCAAAAACAGCATTTGGAATTGGGCCTGGAAATTAATTGGTAGTTGGATCAGGATCAGTGCAATATACTCAAATTGTCTTGCTCCAGTGAGCAACTGGGTTGTCTAAATCTGCTGAAGTTTCTGAACCATCTTCAGAAGCAGCCCTATGTATTACTTGTTGCAGGACTCCAACCTAGAGGTTACCAGGGTATAAACAACAGGAGTTAGGCTATTCCTGCACAACTGGGTCATCAGCTCAAGCTGTTGGAAGGCATTTGTGACCACTGGGACCACCTGAGCCTCAAGCAACAGCAAAGGATCCATGAGTACCCCCAAGCTGCGAACCTGCTCCTTCAGAGGGAGAGTAACCCCATCAAGAGCAGACAACTTCCCATTCATCCAGTCCAGTGAACCTCCCACTAACTGCCTCATTTCTGTCTGGAATGAGCTTCAGTTTGTTGACTCTCATCCAGTACATTACCGAGCCAAAACACCGGTCCAGCACATCCACTTTCATACCTGCAGATAATGTGTGCCATCAGCAAACTGCTGACACCCTTCTCCTCTCGGCAGTTTCATGTAGATGCTAAATGACATAGGGGATAGACTTGAACCCTGAGGAGTCCCACATTGAATCCCCAAGCATCACCCTCTGGAAATGTCCCTCCACGTAGGATTGTAACCACCTCAAAGCAGTGCAATCCACCCCTAACTTGGACAGCCGCTCTAGAAGGACAACATGGTCAATGGCATCGAAAGCCACTGAGAGGTCAATGAGAATTAACAGGGACACATTTCTGCTGTCTGTCTTCTGACAGAGGTCATGATCCTGTCCCCGAACAGCTCTTCTTATGTTCTTACGGGTAACAGTGAGGGAGGGCTTTTGTACATTATAAATAGCTAATGTGGTTTCCTCCATATGATCTGGACTACAGCTCCCATCATTCCTGAGCATGTGGTCTGGTTGATGGATTTTGTATTCCAAATCATTTGGAGACCAACAGGTTGGTTGCACCAGGTGCAAATCTTGCATTCCCCATATTGATATTTCTCATTTTGTTTCAGATTAACCTCCAGCATGGTTCACTGTGGTCCATCTTGTGCCGTCCCATCCTGTGCCTCCACCCCAGTTGTGGGTTTTGGATCTGCAGGCTACAGAGGTCTTGGCTATGGCCTTGGCTTTGGTCATGGAGGTTTTGGCTGGGGGCATGGAGGCTCTGTTGAATCCTCTGGATCCCTTGGCACCCTGGGCGGTGTTATCCCTTCATGCGTCAACCAGCTCCCACCAGCAGAGGTCGTGATCCAGCCACCTGCTTCTATCTTGACCATCCCAGGGCCCATCCTCTCTGCCAGCTGCGAGCCTGTGTCTGTTGGAGGCAACACTCCATGTGCTGTTGGAGGTTATGGTTATGGACACGGCAGAGGGCTCTTTGGGGATGGTTATGGTTACCTTGGAAAGAGGTCTTGGTTGGGTGGCCGTTCTGGTATCTGTTCATACCCCTGCTAAACCCAGATGGATGACCCTCTTGAAAACTCAGAATTTGGATTTGTGATATCCTGGCTCATGCCTGAGTTCATGCACTCACATTTCAGAAAGTCTGAGTGTGCACATTGCTACAGGAAAAGAATGCAACTTGTGGACGCTCAGCTCCCTCTGAAAAGTCTATTCTAATGCCTTTTCTTGCCTTCCTTTTAAAAAATTATGTATACAGTATGTCCCTCTCTTTGCCTTCTTATATATAAAACAGCGCTAGTGTACTCTTTGACACCAAGTCTGTTCTGCAAGCCTCCACTCTGCACTATGCTAAACAGTCTGCCATATGTGAACTTAGAGTTCTTGTTTAAAGCTTTCCCCTTGGGTAGCAGAAGATGCAAGCAATTCCTTGAAAAGGCAGTGCTGTGCCTGCTTGGTTTAGCCTGTGTTTAATGTGTGGTTTTCAATGTATCTCATGATTTATCTCATGGATGGGAAACCTCTCTCTTGGCCCCGGGTGTTCTTGGACTCTAGCTCCCATCTTCCCCAGCCAGAATGGCCAATGGTCAGGGATTATGGGCGTTGTAGTCTAACAACATTTGGCAGGGTCTACTGTAAAAGCAAACTGTCCACTCTGTTTTCATTAAAGCTCATTCTTCAATGTCTTATAAGCTTTCTTGTTTCGTTTTATCTAATTCTGGGGGAAATCGCCAGCAGAACGATTGTTATAAGCCAAGGGTGAGGAATCTTTCTTTAAAGATTGCATTTATCTTCTCGTTTTATACTTACATACATTCATGCATGCATAGGATTTGCACACACCCCACATTGTTAAGAAAGTCACTTACGTAACTCAAATAGAATCCAAAGTTTTGATTGCACATAACAGGGAGCTATTCAAAGATGCAGAAGAAAAACTCACTCAGAACCACAAAGCCAATCAGGGCATGTGCTAACTCAGTAAAGGCCATCCCATTCAGCAATGCCTCAACCACTGCCTCCCGTTGGTTACCTGATTTTCCAATATCAGAAATAACCCGTAAGTTACAGACTGAATGACCCCTGCTGTTGCACTTCAAACACGCTGCGGTACACAACTCTCTGCTTGCCATTTCCTGAGATGCCCCATAGCTACAAACATTAATAAGCTGCTCTCCCCCAAAGCCCCCCAGCAACAGACTTCAGACCTGAATAAAAGCCCATACGTGGAGATATTTGACTTAAATTCTAAGATGGATAGCAATTTGTTGGGGTGGTGGGGTGTTTGTTCAATTCATAACGCACTGAGCCCTATGATCAATTCACATTCCAAGCTGAGGAACAGGGCCGGCCCTCTCATGAGGCAATGTGAGGTCACTGTCTCAGGCGGCAGGATCTACAAGGGCAGCAGATTCGGCCAGTGTGGTGTAGTGGTTAAGAGCGGTAGACTCGTAATCTGGGGAACCGGGTTCACGTCTCCGCTCCTCCACATGCAGCTGCTGGGTGACCTTGGGCTAGTCACACTTCTCTGAAGTCTCTCAGCCCCACTCACCTCACAGAGTGTTTGTTGTGGGGGAGGAAGGGAAAGGAGAATGTTAGCCGCTTTGAGACTCCTTCGGGTAGTGAAAAGCGGGATATCAAATCCAAACCTCTTCTTCTTCAAACTCTTCTTCAAGAAATGCATTGAATACTGCTGCTGCCACACACTCTTTCGAGGCCATAACTGCATCCTCCTTGGCAGACCCACCCCCCATAACATCTCTATAGAGTGCTCTCGGCAAATAGGAAGTGCTACAGGTCTAAACTTAGCAGTGGGGACTGCCTTCTGAGGTCTTCTGGGCTCTGCACCCATCTGGCGTGATTCAGAGCAGCCCCACCCCATGATGGCCTTTGATTCCCACTTCAAGCACTGGGTGAGGTTTGTTATGTATTGAAGTTACTATTTAATAAGGTTGATTTGACTCGCCTCCTTGTTCCCAATGCACATCTTCTTTCAACCCCCTTGTTTCCAATGTAGATTTTCACTCCCCAATTGTTCCTGATGTAGCTCTTCATTCACCTCTTCTTCCCAGGCAGAGTGGTTTGCACAATTTTGCAGTTCACCTCAGGTGCCAAAATGTATTGGGCCAGCCTTTCTGGGCAATTATGGACTTTGGCAATGACACTGGTCTCAAATGATACAGCCCAAATAGGGATGGGGAAAGTTTTTGATTCAGTTAGCAGTTAATTGTGAACCTACCTATCCTGTGCTTTCTGAAACAATACAACAATAAAAACACAGCTATGTTTTGAGCTACAGTGATGGGAGTTCCCTCATTTTCTCAGAGTTCTCCTGAGACCTCTCGGCCCCCTTATTGAACTACAGCTCCCAGAATTCTTTGAGTGAAGCCATGACTGTTTCAGGTGGTATCATAGTGTTTTAAATACAGGTGAAACTCGAAAAATTAGAATATCGTGGAAAGGTTCATTTCTTTCAGTAATTCAACTTAAAAGGTGAAACTAATATATGAGATAGACTCATGACATGCAAAGCGAGATATGTCAAGCCTTTATTTGTTATAATTGTGATGATTATGGCATACAGCTGATGAGAACCCCAAATTAACAATCTCAACTTTGGGGTTTTCATCAGCTGAACGCCAAAATCATCACAATTATAACAAACAAAGGCTTGACATATCTCGCTTTGCATGTCATGAGTCTATCTCATATATTAAACTCCAGTAGCTAATGAAAACAATTGCTTACATAAATGGACTTTTCCATGATATTCTAATTTTTCGAGTTTCACCTGTATATGGTATGAATGTGGCCTACCTCTTTGCTTCCCTCAAAATGCCTCAGATTTGACCCCACCCCTGCAAAGCTAAAATCCCTAAATTTATTCAACGTTTATGCTTTGGGCAAAATTCAGTAGTGAGCTAATGAAAGGGTTGGTTGCTCACCACAGCTCTCCATGAACGACTGATGCAGCTGTTTTGCTTGCAACAACCCATCCAAATGGCACATCTTGTGTGGGTGATAATGGGGTTGATACTTGGAAATTTGTGCAAACGACAGAAGCTGGAGATTGGCCCACTATCATCTTGCTTTGACCCAAAGTTACTATTGCGATTATTATTTTAAAATGCTTTTTGCTAGGGAAGTGTTGCTGACTCAACTGCCTTTGAAAGCTAAGTGTATGCTTGGCAGTGACCGGGGGGGGGGGGGAGAATTGTGAAAAAGGCATTTTAGATAACATCTTAACAAGGTACGGAACCTTATTAATGCCATGCCCCACCTTCATAGGAGCACATAATCTCTTAAAATTGCTGGCATTTCATCCTGCTGGCTTTCTTCAGGATAGAAACACGCAGTCTTCAAAGAGATTAATTGCCGACAAGATTAGTGCTACTATTCTATAGAGAGAATCTGCGGTTGTTCATGCGCTCTGTGCTTCCGATCAGTGGCATGTTTCAGCGTAAGTTTATGAAACTGAGCGCCCTTTGGATGAGAGAGTAACAGCACTGGTGCCTGGTGCCCATTGAGACAGGGAGGCAAGGAGACCCGACGGTGGATGGAGCCAGAGCCAGTGGGAGGCAAAAGGAAATCATTCTAGCTTTGTCCCCATCCTCCTCCTCCTCCTCTCTGCTGAGTTCTACAAGGGGAAACATTGAGGACAAGGAGAAGGAAGCTGACAGGCAATTGAACCATCTGTCCTCATTGTATGAAAGCAGGCAAGTGAGGGCTGTCTGGTTAGTTGGTGGGGCAGTATCCCATTCACCCCAATGAATCATCCCCCAATGAATAACAGGGATTTATAGTGCTTTTGCAATATCCGTATCTTTCCCCATTAGTCATGTGTCTTGCCCTGTTGGATGGAGCAGCATAGAGACGAAGGACTTCTGATTCAAGTTTTAAGGCTCGGGCGAGAATATATGGGATGGCATGAACAGGTTATCTGCTGAGGTTCAGTGAGATGTTTGAAAAACCACAAATCATTTCTTAAGATAGAGGTTCTGCTGAGCTTTCCTAAGCAATGGAGCCAGTGGCGTACGGAGCCGCTTTGCCACCCAGAGCGGGGGCCAAACACGGGGGCACCACCTGGGGGCGCGATGCCTCTCCATAGCACATGTGCGCCGTGATGTCACAACGCATGCATGCTATGGAATGCAGTCTGTGCGGACTGCTGCACATGGGCAGTCCATCCGGGCTGCCAGGCACAAGCAGCCGCTGCATGGAAGTGGTGCCGGGTGGCGGCTTGGGGGTTGTGGGGGGTGGTGGCACCGAGTGTCACCCCCTCCAGGCTGGAACTGGGGGCGTGCCGCTCTCAACGCCCCTGCCTTGCTCCGCCCCTGAATGGAGCTACCCATTAGTTTATGTAATCCCTAGGAAAAAATATATATAAGAAGAGCATTGGTCTTCACCTAGTGAGTTGGGGTCCACTGGTGAGTTGCAGCCTGATCCAAGGTGGATTGCAACAGGAACCCTACCACCATGCAAATACGTGGTAAGAGAGAAGAAATGCAGGTATGGGTCAAAAGTGGGTCCTGGGTCTGAAAAGGGTGAATATACCTGATTTAGACCAGCATCCTGTTTCCACAGTGGCCAATCAGATGCTTCTATGAAGACCACAAGCAGGACACAATGACATATCTAGAGCCAGCCAACAGGGGGAGGGGCATATATTTGGTGACAGTTTCTCAGCAAACAGCACATAGTATAGTAAGGTAAACTCCCACAGGAGGAAGAGATGCCCACGAACTTGGATGATTTTAAAAGGGGATTGGACAAATTCATGGAAGATAAGGCTCTCAGTGGCTACTAGCCACAATGGCTATACTCTGCTTCTATGGCAGGTGGCAGTGATGCTTCTGAATACAGGTCGCTAGAAACCACAGGAGAGGAGAGTGCGCCTGTGCTCAGGACTTGCTTCCCATTGGGGCATCTGGGTGGCCACTGTGAGAATAGGACAAGATGAGCCATTGGCCTGATCCAGCTGGTCTCTTCTTCTCTTATTAAGAAAATGGTTAGCCAGGAAACCCACAAGGAGGGCAATCTCCTCCCTTTGATGTTTGTCTCCCAGCAATGGGTATGAGGAGAGGTATACTGCCTTTGAACCTGGAGGGTCAGATCTGGCCATCACTAGATCTTCTATGATGGCCAGATCAGGTTTATACCCCTCAATTTTATCCAGCCAGTCTACGCAATCATGCAAGGAAATCCATCCCTGATTGAACTCACTTGGACGACTGACTAGACATGTTACCGGATTGGGCCGACTCAGCAGAATATGTTCAAAAGAAGGAAAACAGGGTGTAGAATGGTGTGTGTAAATTTTGCACGGAGCTGATGATAGCTTTATTTCCTCCCCAGCCCCACCCCCACCCCTGCCCTCCTGTCTCATTGGGCTAATTAATGTAAATTGAGGTTAAAAACGCACAGAAATTGTTTTGCCGGTAGCTAATTGAAACTTATGTAACAAAGGGGAAGGGGTTGGTCTCTGGGGCCGGAGGGAGGAGGGCCTGACAAAAAAATGTATAAAATGAACCTAAAGTCTTGCTAGGTGCATCCAGCACTGACTCTCAGGCTCCTTCCATCTCTTCTCTCCAGATATATTGGTAAGTAGGGCATCTGTCAGTGGATTTTCAGCAAGGGGGTTAGTCTGTGTCTAGGTTATGTTGCTTCAAATTGCGGAGTTCATATGAATGAACACTCCTCTGTATGACAAATAAGTTTGTTTTAAAAAAACTAAAACAAAACCTGCATGGAGACAGCTAGGGTGTTAGGAGCACAGGTGAGATATTTTTTCCCCCTAGGTGCACTGAAAATGTCCAGACATAGCCTGACCTCTTCAGGGAAACTTGTTGTATTTATCTCTGTATCTGTCCCAGAACCTTAATCTACCTATCTCCTCTGTCTACCATCTGTCCATCCTTTATGCCTAAGCACCTACCTTAGAGGAACAGGAGGAGGAGGAGGAGGGCAGCACAAGGAGAAGGGGACGACAGAGGATGAGATGGTTGGACAGTGTTCTCGAAGCGACTGGCATGAGTTTGGCCAAACTGCGGGAGGCAGTGGAGGATAGGGGTGCCTGGCGTGCTCTGGTCCATGGGGTCACGAAGAGTCGGACACGACTGAACGACTGAACAACAACCACCTACGTTATCTCTCTCTCCCTGAACTGCCATCTGGTAAAGGCCATTCTATCATAGCGTCTCGGGGGTACTTGACACCACACCCATAAGAAAGCCTTAGGAATCATAATTGGGTGAAAAGATGATATTTATTCAAAATATAAGAGCACAGAGCACTAGTCTTCAACCTATTCAGACACAGGACCCCAATTTTAACTCAAACATACATTTAGGGACCCGCTTAGTAATCTTTTGCTGTATATTGGCATGGTGGTGGTGTTTCTGTTGTGACCCAACCCACCAGTTGAAGACCAGTGACACACACAGATCGGCTCTGTTCTACATGTGGAGCACCCCCATCTCCTTCCCCGAGGGGGGCATCCTAAGTCTTCTTCAAGGGGGAGTTGAGTCTCAATAGTGGAAGTGGCACGTCGTCATTTTTGCTGAAAGCTTACTTCCAACAGGCACCTCCTACCCCCGAACTGTGCTAAGCTGATCATTATAAGAACAACTGTTTAAGAATTGGTGCCAGAGTTTGACTCCCCCCTTTCCCCTCCCTTTTCTTTCCCCCTTACTTCTCTCTCTTTCTCTCTCCCCTCCCTGCTCTCTTTAAGATTGTGAGCCTGAATACATTGCCTTTCTTGTTTCAGTGTGTTAGTAATCAATCAATCATATATTCTGTTTCTCTTGCTTGTCTATCTGCTTATCTGTCTGCTGTGGTGTAGCGTGGGTTGCCAGCGCCCGGGGACACACACATTGAGAGGGTGGTGGGAGGGAGGGAAATAGACTGAGAATGTGTTTGCATTCAACTGCCTAATGGCATCAGTATCACCCAGGAGATCGCAGCAGCAGAGATAAGAAAAGAAACATTGATCCAGAGAGGTTGCTTCCTGGTTCATATGGAGAAACCCAGAGGTGGAAGCACACAGCTGTACTGAGACAGCACCGGGTGTTGAAACTTTGCACCCCTAACAATTTTGGACCCAGGGCAACCACCCCTTTGTCCCCACACACTACACCACCATCTATCTGTCCCTCCCTTATCCCTCCCTCCCCACAAACCAATCCATCAGTCTAATCCAATTTATTTTACTAATATCAATGTACTGGTATTGTTGACAAAGGGCATATCTACATTATAAACATATTCAGCTTCTTTTGATTATTTACATCTGGGAGATGGGGCATATGTAGTTTTGATGCTTTCCATTATTGTGGTACACATTTGTGGAAAAGGGACTTGAGACACTTCAAACAGAAGCCTGTTCTTTCATTCCAGATCAATCTTTGTTCCCAAAATAATGCCTTTTTGTGGCCAATCCTGCACCATCCCATCCTATTCCTCCAGCCCGGTGGTAGGCTTTGGACCAGGATGTGGTTTCGGATCAGGGGCCTATGGTTCATTCCTTCCAACCGGGATATCATCCGCCAGTCTCGGCACATCCGCTGGGCTCCCTGTTGCCTGCGCTGGCCAGATCCCAGCAGCCGAAGTGGTCATCCAACCTCCCGCCACTGTGGTGACCATCCCAGGACCCATTCTCTCTGCAAGCTGTGAGCCACTTTCCGTGGGGGGGAACACACCCTGCGCTGCTGAATCCTATGGGTTGAATGGCTACGGAAGAGGAATTTATGGGCTCGGGAATGGCTACAAGAGGTTCCTGAATGGGCGAAGTGCAAGCATCTGTGGATATCCTTGCTAAATTCAGATTGAATGGACACATGGAACCAGGAGCAACCAGGAAATGGCAAAGAGTAATGTAGCCAAGTCTTGGTTACTGAGCTCCTACAAACGTTGATGTTCAGCAACCCTGACAAATAGGCTCAGGATTAGCTATCCCTTATTTCCTTTGAGCTTATTCTCTCTCTCTCTCTCCTCTCTTTTTTCCATAACAATGTGGTCCCCGCCCCCCAATCATTAACAAGACATGGTCAAACTGCATCTTCTAGAACCTGTGGATGAGGAACCTGTGGATGTTGGACTGCAGTTCCCATGATACCTTGACCATTGGTCCTGCTAGCTGGGGCTGATGGGATGTAGACTTCAGCTTTCCCATCCCTGTTCTAGAAGGTCATTTCACTTCCTTCCTGCAATATATAGGTGAAACTCGAAAAAATAAGAATATTGTGGAAAGGTTCATTTCTTTCAGTCATTCAACTTAAAAGGTGAAACTAATATATGAGATAGACTCATGACATGCAAAGCGAGATATGTCAAGCCTTTATTTGTTATAATTGTGATGATTATGGCGTACAGCTGATGAGAACCCCAAATTAACAATTTCAACTTTGGGGTTTTCATCAGCTGTATGCCATAATCATCACAATTATAACAAATAAAGGCTTGACATATCTCGCTTTGCATGTCATGAGTCTATCTCATATATTAAACTCCAGTAGCTAATGAAAACAATTGCTTACATAAATGGACTTTTCCATGATATTCTAATTTTTCGAGTTTCACCTGTATACCCAAACTTAGGCCAGCTGGATTGCAAAGTGTCTCGCCCTGTGTGGCAGAGCCACGATGCAAACTTCTCAGTGGAGATGTTGCTGCTGCTTATCGGGGCAAGGTGTAGGAGGTTGGCATGGGGAGGTTGGCATGGTATGTATTGGTATCACCAGTGCAGTGGCACAACCTTCATCTTCCAACTTCCTCACCTCCAAGCCTCCCAGTAAGCAGCAGTGACACCTCTGCCAGGAGCACTGCAGATCTGCTCAACTGATCCTTTGTCCTTTGTGAATGGACCACATCCTTGTAAATGAGAATTGCAGTTAAATGTGCTTTTGCAACATATAGGAGCCACTGATATTTTCCAAAGGTGGGGAATGAAAGGTATTGGGGGGGGTTCCTTATTCAAAGGAGCTGAGGAATTCTGAAGGGGGGCATTTTGCTGAGAGTGTTTTAGTGGGTGGAGTGGGGAGAATTTTGTGTGGAGCTCAAAGCAAATTTGAAATATCCCCTTCAGGGTAGACCTCAGCAGAACTTTGAAGGTCTATAATTTCTCAAGGAGGGTTCTCCACAATTTCTGAGATTGCCCCCAACATTTTTTCCCTGAAAAGAAAATTCAAAGTGGGTCTGTGTGCTTTCTTAGGTGAGAGTCGTGTGATATACCTAATGCATTTCCTCAGAAGCTAGGCAAGTCAGTTACAGCTTCTTCATTCCTCTCCAGCAGAAGATTCCAAATGGAGATATTGGCCATTTCTGCATATGTCTCATCTGAAGTTACTCTGCAATTGAATTTCTGCAACTGATATTTATAAACAGGGAAGCTGTGGTGGTGTCTGCTCTTTTCCTTATTAAAAACTCTGCATAGTAGAAACACCTTTGCTTTCTTTCTTTCTTTCTAATGTTTTGCAGATCAAAGGGTTATCATATCCAACATTAGTTAAACTCAGAGCAGTAAAACTGATGGACGGGACTAAATTAGGTGCATTAATTTCAGTGGGTCCACTTGGAGTAAAATTTAGCTGGATATAACCTATTTCATTATGGCTCCATCGCCAAAGACGCTGCCTTTTACCCAACCGTAGTATTGTTCCATCTAGAAGGTAAAAAGGGAAAGGACCCCTGAACCGTTAAATCCGGTCAAAGGTGACTATGGGGTTGCGGCACTCATCTCGCTTTCAGGCTGAGGGAGCCGGCGTTTGTCCACAGACAGCTTTCCGGGTCATGTGGCCAGCAGACTAAACTGCTTCTGGTACAATGGAACACTGTGATGGAAACCAGAGTGCACAAAAATGCCGTTTACCTCCCCGCCACAGGGGTACCTATTTATCTACTTGCACTGGTGTGCTTTCAAACTGCTAGGTTGGCAGGAGCTGGGACAGAGCAACAGGAGCTCACCCCGTCGCAGGGATTTGAACTGCCGACCTTCTGATCGGCAAGCCCAAGAGGCTCAGTGGTTTAGACCACAGCGCCACCCGCATCTTAGTATTTAAGACCGTAAGAACAAGTCAGCAGCCCATCTACTCCATGTTCCTGTTCCCACAGTAGCCAATGAGGTGCCTGTTGAAAACTCCCAAGCAGGGTATGACCACCAGAGCACCGTCCCTTCTGCGGTTTCCAGCAATTCAAAATCATTTGCGTATCGAGGACCTCAAGTCACCCCCCCCCCAATGAATTGACACAGGAGACATAATTTTTGTTTGGGTTTTTGGCAATAATTTAGGCCACAACTTTATTTAAATACAAATTCGGTGAGTGGTTGCGTAGGCATTGGTTCAGACTACTGTCCTACCGGGACAGAGGCTGGCCTAAAACCAGCGATTGGGAGAATGCCGCTGAGGAGAGTTAAGGAGCGGGGGGAAACAACGCTTCCCTCTCCCCATGGTCCCGGGGACTCGGCCACGGCCCTAACCCCTACCGGGGGCTCGGACAAAGCATAAGAGTCGCCGGATTCCTTTAACGGAATTCCCAGTATCATCATGATTCTGGATGGGAACCGCCCAATCCAGCAATCCACACAGGAACCAATGCCTAACCGCCAACCTTACAAGTTGTGACAAGTTGCTACTGCAGTAGGCAAAACCAAATGGCAACAGCCAATCAGCCAGATGGACAAATTCCTACTGGGCCTCTGCCCCAAAGCAGACGACCCCATGACAGGCAGTTGCAAGGTCAAGCGCAGAGGCCTAAGAAAAAGAGGGGGGGCGGGATGGGTGATCAGAAGCCGAAGCCAAGAGAAAGATCACCCTGCGTGCAGAGGAATATATAGGACGCTAAGCTGTCCATCACAAATTGCTACATCTAGCTTTGCCCAGCAACACCTCTCTGCCCTATAGCTGCTAAGGCTGGCTACCGGCCCCACCCCCACAGGAAGGGATATGTCTTGCCAGGTCCCGATCGCAACACGTGCTCTTACTCATGGTAGAACCTGATTTCTCCCTCTTACTATGGGGTATAGCTTGCCTAATGGCTAGTAGCTACTGATAACCTTCTCTTCTTCCATGAATTTGTCCAATCCTCTATTACAGTGTTTTTCAACCTTTTTTGGGCAAAGGCACACTTGTTTCATGAAAAAAATCACGAGGCACACCACCATTAGAAAATGTTAAAAAAATTAACTCTGTGCCTATATTGACTATATATAAAGTAATTTTTCCCACGGCACACCAGGCCGCGGAACAGTGGTTGAAAAACACTGCTCTATTAAAGCATGCAAGTTCGACAGTTTAACTCTGCACTGCATCAAGAAGGACTTTCTCTAATGTGTCCGGAATCTTCCAACATGCAGCTTGTCAGTGTCCACAAGTTCTGGGGTTATGAGAGGGGGATAAAAAAAAAATTCTTGATTCATTTTCTCCATGTTATGCTTAGTTTTATGCAATTTAAGCTTTTTCAAGATGACTCTATGGAATTCACACGTTCCAAAACAATCTGGGAACCAAAACACAGCTAGCTTTCCTAAATTATCCCTCGTCCAAATTTAGTGATGTGGTTTGTTAACCAAACAAAATTCATAAGAAATGCAGATATGAGGAGAAAGTGCTAATAAAAAACGAAGATGCAAATGAAAACGACATACAAAAATGCATTATATATGGGGGGAATGGCTTGCAGAAAATGTGTACATTAGCCAAAAACTGCGTACAAAAAAATGTGTTTATTAAGATAACTTTGCCCCAAAGTGATGGGTTTTTTGTGTGGATTAAAAATAAATTAATTTAAATTGTAGCAGAAACATGGAGAACTGAAATTAAGATGGAGGGGGGGATGAGAAAACAAGAGAACTGAATTGGGCATGTCCTTTTCAACCCTAGTTATCTCAATCAGTTTACTTTTACCTACATGAAATGTAGGTATCCTAATCTATACCCCATCTGGAGGCTTGGTAGAAAATACCTATGATAAGGATATGAACACAATAAATGAGTTTTCCTACTATGTGGAAACATGCAGGAAAGCCTTTCTCACCCCTGCAGGAAGTGGAAAGTCCTGAAAAAATGTGGGACAGGCAGCAGCTGTCAATCCATAGAGAGTTGAATAGAATTTGGGGGGGGGGGTGTTTCTGTTTGTTGATGAAACCTGGCTTGAGAGCAGTACATGTGAAAAGGATCTAGGAGTCTTGGTAGACCACAAACTTGACATGAGTCAACAGTGTGATGCAGCAGCTAAAAAAGCCAATGCAATTCTGGGCTGCATCAATAGGAGTATAGCATCTAGATCAAGGGAAGTAATAGTACCACTGTATTCCGCTCTGGTCAGACCTCACCTGGAATACTGTGTCCAGTTCTGGGCACCACAGTTCAAGAAGGATACTGACAAGCTGGAACGTGTCCAGAGGAGGGCAACCAAAATGGTCAAAGGCCTGGAAACGATGCCTTATGAGGAACGGCTTAGGGAGCTGGGTATGTTTAGCCTGGAGAAGAGAAGGTTAAGGGGTGATATGATAGCCATGTTCAAATATATAAAAGGATGTCATATAGAGGAGGGAGAAAGGTTGTTTTCTGCTGCTCCAGAGAAGCGGACACGGGGCAATGGATTCAAACTACAAGAAAGAAGATTCCACCTAAACATTAGGAAGAACTTCCTGACTTCCTGACAGTAAGAGCTGTTGGACAGTGGAATTTGCTGCCAAGGAGTGTGGTGGAGTCTCCTTCTTTGGAGGTCTTTAAGCGGAGGCTTGACAGCCATCTGTCAGGAATGCTTTGATGGTGTTTCCTGCTTGGCAGGGGGTTGGACTGTATGGCCCTTGTGGTCTCTTCCAACTCTATGATTCTATGATGAGTGAAGATGCAAGTTTTGGAGTAGCACAGAGCTCCTTGTCAGCTGACATTTCTGGAGCCACACAGAACTCTTTGGCAGTTGCTAGGAATTGTACATTTTGCAGGAGGAAATGAGGATCTGATAAGGACCTGGATGCATCTCATTTCCACAAATTGAACTGTGCTTCTCCAATAAGTGTCGGCTTACAAGAAAGAGATAATGACAGGGTTAGGAAGATAAAATTAAAAACACACCTTCAAGTCCAGACTAAAATAGGTAGTTGGCAACTCCACCCCATGCCCCAGCTGTCATGTTTTCTTACCCAGGGACCATCCAAGCATTTAAGGTGTTATTAAAATCAAATTTGTTTTACTGTTGCAGAAAGTGGTTATAGAGTGTGGTTGATCTTAGTGAACACAGCTCATGAAACCTTAGGGGCAACTATCAGGAAGGGGGAACAACTCTCAGGGTGCCTCCAAAATAAAAAATTGGATATGAATTCATCAGATTTTGGGAGTGATAATTACCCACGGGAAGCAATGGTGATAACGACAAACTTAGATGGTTTTAAAAGAGGATGGGAGAAATTCAGGGAAGAGAAGAAGATCACTGGTTAAAAATAAGTAAAGGACCCCTGACAGTTAAGTCCAGTCACAAACAACTCTCATCTCGTTTTACTGGCCGAGGGAGCCGATGCTTGTCTGCAGACAGTTTTTCCGGGTCATGTGGCCAGCATGACTAATTCGCTTCTGGCGAAACCAGAGCAGTGCATGGAAACACCATTTACCTTCCCACCGAAGCGGTACCTATTTATCTACTTGCACTCTGACATGCAACCCAGTCGCGGGGATTCGAACCGCCAACCTTCCGATCGGCAAACCCAAGGCTCAGTGGTTTACACCACAGCACCACCCACGTCCCTGATCAATGGTTACTATCCATTTATATAGAAGATTGGAAAGTTGCTGTTGGACTCATGTCCTTCTTGCAGGCATCTGGGTGGCCAGTGTGCGAATAGGATGCTGGACTGGATTGATCATTGGCCTCAACCCTACAATTTCGTGTCCAGCAGAAACATAGGATGCCTCCTTCTGCAGAGACAGACCACTGATATGTCTAGCTCAACACAGTGCATGTTGAGAAACAGAGCCTTATTTAAGCACTGAAGGCAGCAAGAAAGCTTAGGGAGGGACTGGGCAAGCTACCTAGGAGACACACACTCCTCCAGTGCCTCACTCCATTGCCACCTGAGGAATACGCCTCTCCCTCTCTCTGCCTAATGGTAGGACTGGTCCTGGAGCAGGGGGTTGGATATTCACTTCCTGATATGCACATCAAGGGAACAGTTCCCCTCCCCCCCCCAAAAATAGAAGAAGACAGTCATGGTGATGCAACATTAAGCTTTATTCCAAAAGAGAGATGGGCAGAGAAGCAGTGGAGGAACAGTATGAGATTGTTACATACAATAGACACCTAAGATGGTGATTGACAACCTGCACAGAAAAAAAATACACAGGGTGTGTGTGTCTTTCCCCACACCCACTCAAAGAGGTATTTTGCAGTAGCATTTCCAACACTGTTGAGAAAGAAGATGGTGACTTTTAAAAAAACTTCTTTTAAAACTTTTGAATTAAAGACGAGCAGATCAAGGAGAAATGGGATAAGTATGCAACCACGCTTGACGATTCAGTGTTGCTGTATAGCTTTCTTCTTCCAGAGCTGAAAGTGGGAAAAGTCTGGTGAGCAGCATTTCTGAAATCTCAGTAGAACATGCTCAGAGTTGTAGTTTGGTGTCTTGTTTCTGTTTCCGTGTAAATCCATTGCAAGTTTTAGCATTTAACAAGGTCCACAACTGGAAGGCAGGCATTTCCTGCCATATCTTCTCCAGCCACCATAACCACCATAACCTCCGTAACCTCCATAACCTCCATAGCCACAATACCCTGAACCATATCCTAGCCTGCCATATCCTCCATAGCCACCAGAATATCCCAGAGCTGGATAGGTACATGGTGAGATTTGGCCCACAGCAACAGGCTCAGAAGATGCAGACAGGATTGGTCCTGGGATGGACACGACAGAGGGAGGGGGCTGGATCACAACTTCTGACCCTGGGAGCTGACTGCTACAAGCAACGGAGCCATAACCACCACCGTAGCCAAACCCCCCACCCAAGCCAGAGAGGGAGCCGGCCCCATAGGCTGGGACCAGACTACAAGACCCTACGGATCCTGCACCACCGTAGCAGGAGCCCACGCCACAGGGCACATTGCACACTGATCCACAGTAAGTCATCTTGAAGTGTCAGGTAAAGATCTGGTGGGAGGAAGAAAATGCAACACAATATCAGTAAATTAGCAGTACGTAACAAGAAACAAAAAGCAGGAAGGAGCTGGAATTTCTTGCAAATTTGAAATGGGTGGAAATGGATCAAAAAAACTGGAAAGGTCTGTAAGAGCACATACAGTGGTACCTCGGGTTACAGACGCTTCAGGTTACAGACGCTTCAGGTTACAGACTCTGCTAACCCAGAAATAGTACCTTGGGTTAAGAACTTTGCTTCAGGATGAGAACAGAAATCGCACAGCAGGAGGCCCCATTAGCTAAAGTGGTACCTCAGGTTAAGAACAGTTTCAGGTTAAGAAGCAGAGCAGAGCCATCATGACTGGTAACCCCCAAGGTACCACTGTATTCTGCATTCAGAAGACCTCAGTTTCATAAGGAACGCCTGCTGAATCAGGCCAAAGAGGGCCCATCTATTCCAGCATCGTGTTCCTCCAGTGGCCAAATAGATGCCTCAATGGGAAGCTCACAAAGAAGGACCTGAGCACTAGAGCGTTCTCCCTTCCTGTGATTTCCAGCAACTAATATTCAGAATCATTACTGCTTCTAACCATAGAAGCAGAGCAGATCCATCATGGCTGGTAGCCCTCAATAGCCTTCTCCTCCATTGAGTTTGTCCAATCATCTTTTTAAAGTACATTAATGTTTTGGTACTTAGCATCTCCAGGCAAGATGATCTCAAGCAGCCTGACTGAGAAAGACCTTGTAGAGATCTGCTGCCTCTCAGTTTAGTGCTAGATGGAGCAAGAGTTGTATCTGATACACATCCTACTCCTTTGCAATGAATGGGCATCAGTAATTTAGGTTCATTGGATGATACTCAGTGCTTGTCCTACTCAGAATAGACCCACTCGTATTTATGGTCATTGATAGGAGCATAGGAAGCTGCATTTTACTGGATCAGTCCAATAGCACATTTAACTCAGTGTTATCTACAATGAATGGCAGTGCTCCCGCCCCCCATGAATTCATACTAGAGACATTCCCCACCCTACCTAGAGATGTCTTGAAGGATTGACCTGGGACCTTCTGCATGTAAACCAGGTGATCTACCACTGAGCTATGACCCTTCCTTTTTAGGTCCATCAACTGTAATTTGCCAACTACTGTAAGTAGAACTTAGTTGGTTACAACTCCAGTCATCTGATTCCAAGTATAGTATGTAGACTATACAGATCAGTAGAAGCTCAGTAGTGGAGGAAATGTTTTGTACAATGGAAATAATAAGATTCAAAACTGGTACATGTTGGATCAGAACATTGGTCCACCCATCTCAGTACTGTCTTGCAATGACAGCCCTACCTGGAGATGCAAGGGATTCAACCTGTATCCTTCCTGGTGGAAAACAGGTGCTCTGCAACTGAGCCACTGCCCTTCCCCTAAACGTAAAGTAAGCTACTAGTCCTCAACATTCTAAATAGAAAGGTGATTCTATGTAATAACATAGGAAGCTGCTGCATAAGGCGTCAGACGGTTGGTCCATCCAGCTCAGTATTGTTTTACATTGACAGGCAGTGACCCTCCAGAGTTTCAGAGATGGTATACAGCAGGGGAATCACCTGGGACATCCCAAGCTAAATTCTCTCTCATGGACAACATGGGGAACATTAATGGGGAAAGGGAAGAAAAGAGAGCAAAATCACAAACACAGAGCCTCATATATCAGAGCAGTTGCAATAAGAGGGCATCAGATCACACTCACCTGGTTCTCTGAGATGTGGAACGAAGCAAACAGTAGGCAGGAGAGAGATCTGCTTGCTGGAACCTTACTGAGTTGCAAGCCCTTTTATACAATTTATTCTGGCAGTGTCTAGGGAGTGTGTACCACCCTCTCCTATGTACTTTGCCCTAATTAGATCTTGGAGGAGGAGGGGGGGGATATGCTGATGCATCATATTGCAAGTTGCTCTCAAATTCCTTCACCTCCCTTTCATTCTTGCACCCATTAGACTATATCCCGTCCCATTGCATCAACAATGTTAACGCCCTGCTGTTTGGAGATGGGTCACTCTTGCATCAGCAGGGGGGGGGGAAACAACAACAACCTAATACATAAAACTGCTTTCATTCCAGTGCCAAAGGACTGCATCCAATTCTTTACCTCCAGCATGAGAAGTTTGCTGAACTTTTGAGATCGTCTGCTGTCACGTAGGCAAAGTCGACGGTAAACTCAGGATTACCGGCGAATGTTGCCTAAGGCGAAATCCGAAGAGGATTTTGGAGCACTTGCTCTGGCAAATGCACAACATGTACAACATATTCCAAAGGAAGCTAAGAAGTTCCGGGGTTTGTTTTTGTTTGTTTTTAAAACGGGGTGGCCAAATCTACCAAATATGGCTGGAATAATGGTGTTTTGGGCAGTTCCCAGGAGAGGCATGTTTGAAAGGAATAAGGCAGGAGAATGCACGAATTGGTGTCAATAATCAAATTTGCTTTGAGCAGAAGGGTTTGGAGATCACATCCAGAGAATGAGTGGTCTGGACAGCAAATAGTGGTTAAAGTGTTTTACTAAGACCTGGGAAAGTCCTGGGGTAAAATCCCTACTCAGCCATAAAGTAGGTGTCTTTGGGTCAATCACTGTCTCTCAGCCTAAATGAATGAATGAATAAATAAATAGTTTCATCCCATTTAGGTCTCGCTGGAACTTAATCATGTACTCCTTCTGTCTTGTTCCATCTCTTGGCACAGCATGCTATCCCATTGTATCAACTTTGTGAATGCTATTCACATAAAATACAAACTTTTCAGTACATTGAACAGTAGGGATGAACACATCTCTGCAATCTCATTTTTCCAAAATTTAAATTAGGGTTTCCCCATTTGTAAATCAGTGTGCAAATGTACTGGTACATTCCTTGTGAATATTCACCTGCACTTCGGTGCGAATTTCTCTCAGCATAAAGATCTCTCTGGGCACCTTTGCAAAAGAAATTTCCTTCATCTAATGCAACATGTGTGCTGTTTTCATTATGGTATGCATTTTTAGGCACACTTCACCCTAGCATATACATTTCTGCACACACTGCTTGGCTAGAGAACTGCACTGCAACATTCACAGATCTCCAAGGTCAGTTCATGCATTGCTTATGAAGGTGCGAATTAGGTAGCTCCCCCCCCCCATTGAGGCAGCTTTGTGAGAACGGAATGCTGGACTAGATGGGTCTTCTAGGTTTGCCTTTCAGTGCAAAGCGACTTGAATTTCTGCCTTTTAGCCAGCACACCTCCCCTCATGCTGCTCCCCAGGAACTGGTGGTCAAGAAGTCATCTATCTCTACTCCTGGAGGTTCTATCTAGGCATAGTGGTTAAAAAGGTAAAGGTAAAGGACCCCTGACAGTTAAGTCAAGTCGCAAACGACTCTGGGGTTGTGGCACTAATTTCGCTTTACTGGCTGAGGGAGCCGACGTTTGTCCGCAGACAGGTTTTTCCGAGTCATGTGGCCAGCATGACTAAGCTGCTTCTGGCAAAACCAGAGCAGCGCACGGAAACACCGTTTACCTTCCTGCCAGAGTGGTACCTATTTATCTACTTGCACTTTGACGTGCTTTCGAACTGCTAGGTTGGCAGGAGCTGGGACCAAACAACGGGAGCTCACCCCGTTGTGGGGATTTGAACCGCCGACCTTCTGATCTGCAAGCCCTAGGCTCAGTGGTTTAGACCACAGCGCCACCCGTGTCCTATGGTTAATAGCTATCAATTAAGGTTTAGCTATTATCACAAAAAGGCTCTGCATGTGGCATATCATACCTGGCCTTTCACCTTTTGGGGCTAAAGAGTACGGCCTCGTGCTGACCATTCCAAAGACCCATGGGCGGAGATGTGCTTTAATCACCTTTAAATAGGAAACGAATCATAACTAGCCATTTTCACCAGCAAAATACAGGTATTTCTGCATGCCTCTTTTTGTGCACTGAAAGTGCACTTCGGAATCGGAGAAGTGTGCAGTCTAACTGAAAGTGAGTTTGTTTGTTTCACTTATATCCCACTTTATAACGAAGGAAAGCCAATTGGAGCTAGGGACATGCTGGTCAAATGTCTAATCTAAGTGGTAGGATCTATAGACACATCAAAGAAATAGAAGCATGGGGAACAATAAATTTTCAGGGCTTCAGGTGAAGAATATTCCTAGCCCTACTTGAGATTCCGTGGATTGAACCTGGGACCTTCTGCATGCAAAGCAGTCGTCCTACCCCTAGTGTGCCATTTTCTTCCCACTATGCTTCAGACTGAGAGCACTGCCCTCACTCAGAGCTAGCTTCAGGAACAATTCAGAGCAATGGCAACTTCTACTGCCCTCACTCTGGAGAGCTACATCCCTTCCCTCCACAATGTGCCAGATCCAGGGAAACCATTGACCTGTTGTGGGTGGAAGGAAAGAAAAGGCAACGACTTGATGTCACAGGCTGAGAAATAAAACAAACTTATTTAGGCAGATAGAGCAAATACCAAATTATGAGGAATGCCAAGTGATTAAAGCACCCCAGATGCCGACACTGTTATTCATAAAGGGGATTTAAACTTCCAAACTATCATGCAAATGGATTTGAGAGGCCTTAATTAGGGAGGCGTTGCCATTGTTCAACAAGAGGGTGTATGGCTTCGGGGGAAAGAAACTGTTTTAATTGCATCCCTTTTTTTGCATGTACAACTGTGATAAATATTTTTACAAGACTCGTTGCAAAGGCACCTGCCTGACACCTACCCTTTTGGGTGTAACTTCTCCTTTCATGAGCCGTTAAATGGAAGCACATTAAGATTGGAGCTACCTGAGTCAAGAAGGAGCCTTGATACACAGACACACCCACCCAAAAGCATTTCATTTAAGCCAACATCATTTCTCATCCCCAGAGTTTCACCTGAGAAGCATGCTCCAAATCCCCTAGTCAAATGCCATCTAGTCTGGCCCCTGCAATGTAGGAATCACAGGATGTTTGCCTGGGATGGTGGGGATGTCTGCTGGAGGAACCTACTTAATTTGCACTTCTTCTTCTTCTTCTTCTTTTTAAAAATGAATTTTATTTGTTTTAATTTTTAGAAAGTAAGGTAAAGGTAAGGTAAATAACCCCTGGGCGGTCATGCCCAGTTAAAGGCAACTATGGGGCTCATCTTGCTTTCAGGCCAAGGGAGCCGGTGTTTGTCCACAGACAGTTTTTCGGTTCATGTGGCCAGAATGACTAAACTGCTACAGGCGCACAGAGGACCGTGAAGAGTGCCAGAGTACACGGAAATTCTGTTTACCTTCCCGCCGCAGCAGTACCTATTTATCTACTTGCACTGGTGTGGTTTGGAACTGCTAGGTTGGCAGGAGCTGGGGCAGAGCAATGGGAGCTCACCCCGTCACGGGGATTCGAACTGCTGACCTTCCGATCAGCAAGCCCAAGAGGCTCAGTGGTTTAGACCACAGTGCCACCCGCAAAGTAACAACAAGTGAAATCATTAAGCATGCTGGAAAGCCAGTGTGGTGTAGGGGTTAGAGTTTCAGACAAGAACATGAGAGGAACCAGGGTTCAAATCCCCATTCAGCTCATGAAGCTCGCATGGTGAACTTCCTCACAGGGTTGTTGCGGGGATTAAATGAGGAGGAGAGGTTTGCCATGATAATCACTGATCATTTTTGATTCAAATTTTGCTGTCCGCAAAACAAAATCCTGGTATCACAACATTAATGTAATGCATCCCCCCCCCCTCGTCTTTGTGGCAAGAAGACAATGAGAAGTTATCAAGATCCTTAAAACTTTTTTTTGGTTTCTCCTCCCATCCCATCCCGAGTTGATACTCTGAAAGCAAGGAATATGAAACACGTGAAGATGCCCAGAGGGAGGTGACTGCAAGTGAGGATTTCCCTGGAACAAAAAACAAAGACCAAAGGAGAAGGAAATGATGGCATTTCAAGGTGTTTCACAAACACTCATCACTACTTCATTATTCATAAAGTAATGGACTGTCATTACTTTAATGGTTTGTAGAACAGATTGGATGCCTAAGTGATGGGTGGTTGAAGTGTTTGCCACACATTCAGGGTACCTGCTCCCAACTGAACCCAAGAAGAGCCTGGTACATCAGGTCTTCTTCTTTGGCGATCACTCATAGCCAAGTAAGATTGTCTTCCATCAACACGGTTTTAACAATGAGTCCGTAAGTGACTGTGGAGGCCAATGTCCTTCCACAGTGGGGACATTGGTTTCCGGGTGGGAGTTGATCATGGTGTGGATTTGCCAAGCGTGCCTTCCTCTTAGCATGTTTCTCCCTTGTGTCCTGAGTTCGAGTGTCTTCAAAGCCCATGACACCTTTGGTAAAGGCTGTTCTCCAACTGGAGCACTCGCAGGCCAGTGTTTCCCAGTTGTCAGTGTTTATACTACTTTTTTTAGATTTGCCTTGAGACAGTCTTTAAACCTCTTTTGTTGACCACCAGCATTACGCTTTCCATTTTTAAGTTCAGAATAGAGTAGTTGCTTTGGAAGACGATCATCAGGCATCCACACAACATGACCATCTGGTCCAGCACAATTAGCTGAGAATAAGTGGGATTTACTCCTAAGTGTGTGTGTGTGTGTGTAGAATCAGGACCACTAATCGGATTCTCTGGACTAAAATGTGTTACAGAAACACACATTTCCTATGTAGGCCGGCTTCCCTATATATATTTCTCATTGCTTGGTGCAATAATTGCATGGGAATGTTGCACGGGGGATAAGGGGAACCAGCAAATACCCTGGGAAGGGAGCACCATGGCTCAGGGGTGGAGCAGATTGGACCTAGCTCAATCCCTGGCATCTCCAGCTAAGAACTTTAGAGCCTGCTGGACAAAGCCAATAGCCCATCTAGTCCAGCTTCCTGTTCTCACAGTGGCCAACCAGATGCCACAACGGGAAGCCCACAAGCAGGAACTGAGTGCAACAGTAGCACTCACCTCTCCCATGGTTCCCAGAAACTGGTATTTAGAAGCATTACTGCCTCCAGTTATGCTAGCCAAGCATAGCCATCAGGGGTAGCAGCCATTGGCAGTCTTCTCCTCCATGAATTTGTCCAGCCCTCTTTTAAAGCCATCTAAATGGGTGGCCATCACTGCCTTCTGTGGGAGTGAGTTTCAGAGTTAACTGTGCACTGCATTAATAAGTCCAAGCAGGTAAGGACTGGCTGAAGGTAGACTGAACTTGGTGGGGGAAGTGCCTCATTTATCCTAATCAACCAACTCCTTCCATGTCTGCTGAATGGGGTCAGGAAATGCATACCCCACAACTGTCCTGTTTTTTTATTTTATTTTTTTAATAATCTCTCTTTATTATTTAAAAATACACATAAAATACAAATACACATAAAGACAAACACAAACACAACAAAGTAAACATAAACATAAACAAACTGCTATTCTTCTCTTTTCTTATTTACAAACAAATTCTTGTACCTCCAATTATCCTCATTGCATTTTTAAGCTATTATACCTATATCGCGTACAGTTATATATTTCATTTACAAATCATAATTTTCCATCCTTAAGTCTCTATTTGTTTACCTTAAAGGTTCAGTCTGCATCTGCCATTAGGATTCCACTTATACCATTATTCCTTAAGTAATCTTTGAATATCCTCCATTCTTTCCATACTTCCTGGGACATTTGATTCCTAACTTTACTTGTTGTTTTTGCTAAATACAGATATTCTAACATTAAATTTTGCCAGTCCGTTATAGTTGGTGCTACTGGATTCTTCCAGTTTCTGGCCACTAACATTCTTGCTGCTGTTATACCGTATAAGCAAATTACTCTTTCTGGTTTTTTGATCTCTTCCGGCAAGATGCTTAACAGGAACATTTCTGGTCTCTTTTTGAATGTGTGCTTTAAGAGTTTTTTGTGTTCTTCATATACAGCGTTCCAAAAATCACATATAACTGGACAACTGTCCTGTTTTAAGTTGGATATCCCAGATCACAGAAGCCAATCCCAGCTTCTGTTTGGATCCCAGAATGTCTGTCAGGGACCGTTGCTGAGGAGGGCTGCACCAAGGAAGAATGGTGGGAGCCACCCCCTCCTCCTGATCCTTATCCTGAATCTTCCCAGGAGCATAGATTTGGAACAATGGTTTGCAGAGGGGCATAGTTCAGAAGGCAGAAGATGGGAAATACTGGGTGGGGGACAGCTAGCAGAAGAAACATTAGAAGAGAGAGTTAACAGATTCACAATCTCCGGATAGTATCCACCCCCCCCTTCCCCAAAGTCATGGAGAGCTCAGAAAGTGTCAGAACAGAACAGAAAGCTCGGAGACTATAAACTCAGATTACACGACGTAGGAGTGACGTAGATTAATAGGGATAGAAGAGGGAGTGTCCCTTAATTGGGAGCACCACCATTCTGGGAAGGCAATTTCTTTTGTCCTTCGCTGTGTTTATTAAAGAAACTAACTGGTAAGAATTCCTTTAGTTTGATCTGCTCATTTAGGACCACGGGGAAGGAAGCCGATTCCCCGAAACCTGACAATGTCCTGTTCAAGACTGGCACCCTGTGGTAGGTATCCTATTAGATATGATTTTATCTGGCAACAATTCTGAATACATGATGTATAAATATGAACCCTGTATACCACCATGGGATATAATTTATGCCATTCATTATTTTAAAGATCATCATCATCATCATCATCATCATCATCATCATCATCATCATTTTGTTACTGTAATACTCTTTGTATCCCTCTTATGTTTTGCTATGTGATTTGTTGTATAAGCTGGAGCTGGTCTGAGACAGTTTTAATAAATTATTATCATCATCTTGTATATTTACTCCTCTTGACTTATGGCTGCTTTTATAGTTTATTTTCAAAGGTAAAGGGACCCCTGACCATTAGGTCCATTCGCAGATGACTCTGGGGTTGCGGCGCTCATTTCACTTTACTGGCTGAGGGAGCTGGCGTACAGCTTCCGAGTCATGTGGCCAGCACGACTAAGCCACTTCTGGTGAACCAGAGCAGCACATGGAAACGCTGTTTACCTTCCGCTGGAGCGGTACCTATTTATCTACTTGCACTTTGACGTGCTTTCGAACTGCTAGGTTGGCAGGAGCAGGGACCGAGCAACGGGAGCTCACCCTGTTGCGGGGATTCGAACTGCTGACCTTCTGATCGGCAAGCCCTAGGCTCTGTGTTTTAACCCACAGCGCCACCCGCATTTATTTTAGTTTGATGCTAAAATTAGCCAGGGGGGAAAATAATCTAGTGAATTGCCAGGTTTCTAATTTTTGCTTATCCGGGTAATTCATTTATGCAGTTTATACGTTCAGCCCTTAAAGATGTTTGTATTGGGAGAACACCTGACGAGCTACTCTCATTAAACTAAAATAAAGCCAAGCTCCTCATTTACTCTGGGGATATCAGAGAAGATGCTGGGAAGGTTGTTAAAATAAAATAAGAAACCACTCAAATGACAGGCCATCCATGGGCGTAACTACATGCCTATTAAAGAAGGATTGCATGAGTTCCTCGTAAAAGGCTGTGGGAAAGAGCAGTGGTGAGGCTTCTTCATGTGGGCAAAACAGCAGCTGGAATTTCATTAAGAGCTCATCCCATAGCCTCAAGGGAGCTTGAGTCACCGCATAAAAACACCATCTTCCAAACACCATGTCCAAAGCATGTTGCCCCAGCACTACACCAGATCCTTAGACTGCTTTTGCACCAATGGTTTGTTTCCCCACCTCTGATTGGAGCTTGCAATTCCTTCCTTGGAAATGTAAACCTTGGGGACCACTCAAATATGAGGCGGATGCTATGGAATAGCTATCTGTTCCAGCATCCTGTTCGCACAGTGGCCATCTGCGTGCCCCAATGGGATAGCCACAAAAGCAGGACCTGAGCTCAGCGGCAGTCTCCACACTTGCGGTTCCCAGTAACTGGAGTTCAGAGCCCTGATTGTCTGCAGCATGTTCAGAAGTAGACTGTCTTAGGACATGGAGGCTCTACTCTGAACGATCATGGTTGTTAACATTTCTCCAGTGTGGTGTAGTGGTTAAGAGCGGTATACTCGTAATCTGGGGAACCGAGTTCATGTCTCCGCTCCTCCACATGCAGCTGCTGGGTGACCTTGGGCTAGTCACACTTCTTTGAAGTCTCTCAGCCCCACTCACCTCACAGAGTGTTTGTTGTGGGGAGGAAGGGAAAGGAGAATGTTAGCCGCTTTGAGACTCCTTCGGGTAGTGATAAAGCGGGATATCAAATCCAAACTCCTCCTCCTCTTCCTCCTCCTCCTCCTCCTCCTCCTCCTCCTCCTCCTCCTCTCCTCCTCCTCCTCTTCTCCATTGCATATCTGTATGTGCCAGGCAAAAATATTCATTTTCTCCCAGGCCTCTGGCTAATTAAACAATCCATGGCCTTTTAAACTGTGTATGTGCATATGTGAGATTTTTTATTGTTACAATGTTGTGTATTTTTATATTGTAAGCCACCCTGTGTTCCTTGGATGAAAGGCGGTATATAAATTATTATTATGATGATTATTAAAGAAGAAATAATATGTCTGTTGGATCATGTTAATGTCCAGTATCCTGTTCTCACAGTTGTCAACCAGATGCCCCAATGGGAAGCCTTCACACAGCACCTGAGCAGAACAGCAAGTCAATAATAAATAACAATAGTAATAATAATAATAATAATACCTTTATTGTCAATGTACAACCTGGATACAATGAAATTAACTCTACACTAACAGAATCATAAAAAATGTACAGTAACTGGTCTTTAGAAACAAATTGCCTTTGACAATGGAGACAGAACATAGGCATTTGGGTTAGTTGTCATTCCTAGCCTTGTCTTCCATGTCTAATCCTCTCTTAGAGCCTTCCAAATTGGTGGTCAACATCACTACATCTTCCTCTGGGCTCTTTGGGAGAATGATGTTATCAATGGCTACTAGCCTTGGTGCCTGGGTTCCTTTCCCCTTGCCACTCCTTAAGTGCCGTGAATCCCCCCTCCAAAAAACAAAAACAAAACAAAAACCCCTCCACAATGTATTCACAGGGTTGGGTCCACTAACTGTGATGGGCCTTGTCCACCTAGGGCTGCAGCGGGAGGCAGGACACGCCTGAAATGGGGTGGAAGAATCTTGCGTCGGTTGCTGGAATGCAATGTTCCAACATCAGGCTGCATAAGTCCTGCCATTGCACATACATCAGCTGAGATGTATTTTGAAATGGCAATCTGTTTTATGGCAGTTGTTCTTGCAGTAGATCATTCCCAGAAGATGAACCAGAACATCAGAAGAACAGCCTGCTGAATCAGGTCAAAGGCCCATATTGTCCAGCATTGTGTTCTCACAGTGGCCAACCAGATGATCCAAAGGGAAGCCCTCAAGAAGCATCCACTCTCCCCACTTGTGATGCCCAACAACTAACCTTCTGAGGTATCTTGCCCCCCAACACTAGATGGAGAACATAGCTATTGTGACTAGTGACCATTGATAGCCATATCCTTCGGGAATAGCCTGGTCCTCTTTTTAGGGTCAAGCTCTAATGCACGGAAGCTAAAATGCTTATATTGAAGCCTCAAAAATATCTCAGTTGTTTTGGGGGTAGCGATGGGGCTCATAGGGCCCTCCAGGTGTTGCTGGACTCCAGTTCCCATCTGGCTCAACTAGCATAGCCAATTGTCAGGCAGTAATGGGTATTGTAGTCCAACAGCAGAGATCCTAGGGACTTGATTTAAATACAATTTAGCCAAAGTCCTTCTAGGTGTCGCTACTCTGTATTCAGAAGCATATAACCTTTGACACTGGCAGTAGGACATAGAACATAAGGACCCATCTATTCCAGCATTCTGCTATTGCAGTAGCCAATCAGATGTCCCAGTGGAAAAAGAAACCCACAAGCATCAAGCTAACACAATAACAGTTGACACTGAGAGACTACTGCCTCTCTGACAGTGGAGGTAGAACATGGCCATGGTTGGTAGTAACCAACCACCTGGCCTTTAAATAAAAGGAGAGTATGTCAGTAATAATGGAAGGGAGGAGATCCCACCAAGTGATCCTTGGCACTAAGAATTAAGGAGGCTAAATGAGCACGTCTCCATTTTCACCTGTTAAAGCAATGTGGGGAACCTCAGTGTGAGAGCCAATATGGTGTAGTGGTTAAGAGCAGTAGACTCGTAATCTGGTGAACCAGGTTTCCGTCTCCACTCCTCCACATGCAGCTGCTGGGTGACCTTGGGCTAGTCACACTTCTCTGAAGTCTCTCAGCCCCACTCACCTCACAGAGTGTTTGTTGTGGGGGAGGAAGGGAAAGGAGAATGTTAGCCACTTTGAGACTCCTTGGGTAGTGATAAAGCGGGATATCAAATCCAAACTCCTCCTCCTCCTCCTCCTCCTTCTTCTTCTTCTTCTTCTTCTTCTTCTTCTTCTTCCTCCTCCTCCTCCTCCTCCTCCTTCTCCTCCTCCTCCTCCTCAGGTTGAGGGGCTGAATATGCCCACCAAGACCTTTCCATGTAGCCTTTTGGAACTCTCCCCAGATGATTTCTCCACTGTAGCAACACCCTTCCTTCCCCAGACCATGCCTCTTACTGTCCCTGCTTCATGATCTCCCTGAATGTCTCCTCTGCCCAGGCTGGAACATGTCATTGAACTCTGACAATGCTTCTTGCTTACCTGGATTGAGAATAGTGAGGTCTCTCCTCTCTCTCTCTCTCTCCCTCTCCCTCTCCCTCCCTCTCTCTGTGTAGAAACTAGACTGCTGTACAAAGGCGAAATTGTCATAAATTCCACAGTTACGTTTACCTTTGGCTCCATCCACCACTCGTATATGGCCCCTGAAAGCTTAGCAGGAGGGAATGTGGCCCCAGAGCTGGAATTTGTTTCCTTCTCTTGTGTTAACCATTGAAGGGTAAAGAAGATAACTGACATGGCAAAAGAATATCAGAAGGCCAATATTAAGATGCAACGGTTAAGCTTTAATGAGTAATAAGACAATGTGTAACCAGGCAAGCTGATTCCAACAAGACAAATTACAGGTTGAGAAGTAAGAAGGACGAGTTTCTTGTTGTTGCTTTTCGTTATCTCTCTCCCTGCCAAGAAGCGGGTTTAAAAGGGAGTAACAAACATCCTAAGATTGCAGAATACCTCAAACGCATGACATATACGGGGAAGCGATAAGCCGCAGCCATTGAAACGAAAGTGGAAGAGAGGTATATCAAAGGGCTGCATTTCAGAAGACAGGAGCCCCCCCCCCTGCAGCTATCAATGATAGTCCGTCTCATAGCAGACTCATTGAAATCAATCAACAAGACTCATTTAGGTCCACTATTTTCAATGGGTCTGCTCTGAGGTGGACACACAGACTTTTGGGGAGGTAGAGAGGTACTAGTTGTTTCTGAAATTACTGAGTGGAGGCTTGGTAGCCCCCCCCCCCGTGGCTTTCCTAGGATTCCCAGCCATTTAACATGGTCCACAGCTGCTGTAGCTGCATCGTTGGGAATAACTGGGATAAGAACAGGGATACCCATAACGGGATCTTCTTCCATATCCATATCCACACCCATAGCCATAGCCAGATCCATATCCCCCGTAACCACAATACCCTCCATATCCAGTGGCGCATGGAGCATTTTGTGCTACGGCTACCGGGTCACTGCTGGCACAGAGGATGGGTCCCGGGATGGTCAGCGTAAATGAAGGAGGCTGGATCACCACTTCCGAAGATGGGATCTGCGAGACACAGGATGTGTTGATCCCACAGAGGGCAGGGCTGCAGCTGTTGTTTTCGCAGAGGGCCATCTTGGAAGAACGGGAAGGAATCTGAAACAGTACACATGTTGGCAAGTTTAGGTCTTAATGGAAGCACAACTCTTCACATGTTCCTCAAGAGTGAATTTTGTGGACAAATTCATGGAGAAGGAGAAGGCTGCTCATGGCTACTAGCCATGATGGCTATGCCCTAACTCCACAGTCAGAGTGTAATGCTTCTGAATACCAGTTGCTGGAAGCTTCAAGAGGGGAGAGTTGTTCTTGAGCTTGGGTCTGCTTGCTGCTTTTCCTCAAGCATCTGGTTACTCACTGTGAGAACAGAATCCTGCACAAGGCGGGCCATTGGCCTGATACATCAGACTTTTCTGATGTTCTTAAAATAAGTTTCCATCCTGGCTAATAATGTACAGAGAGTCCTTCTAGCCCACCTAATCCAGCATCCTTTCCCCCATAAGAAGACCTAACAGGGCTCTTCTTATCTTTAACTCTAAACCAAGTTACACATTCATTGCTAACCTTATTTAGAGCAGACCCATTGAAGTCCATGGACATGACTTACCTAGGTTCCTTAATTTCAGTGAATCTACTCTGAGTTGGCTACATCCCTGAATTCTGAAAGTATTAAGTAAACGCTCACAGAAATGATTTCTGAAATGTTGCCCAACGCTAAGTTTAGCAAGAGCTCCTTTCAACATTGGTCAACAGAGGTTGATTTTGCAATAATTTCTACTTGATGGACAAAGATTTTTTTGGAAGCTTCTCTAGATACCTAGATGTTTATCCTGGCTTGACCTAGGAGAAGAGAAGATGTGTACACTTGTTTAGACATATCACCCTGATACCATTGATTCAATATCGTTTAATCTGAGGAACATCACATACAACTGAATGGTTGAGGCAACTAGTGTGGTTGTGATTTTCATTTAAGAGAAAGTTTAGAGTAGGGTGTCCTGCAGCTCAGAGGCAAAGTGCATAAGCACCTTCTGGATCAGGCCAGTTGCATGATATAACTGTGCACTGCGTAAAGAGGTACATTTTTTGCAGTACATGTTTTTCATGCAAGAAGTCACAGGTTCAATAACCACCATCTCTTGGCAGGACTGGGGCAGACTGTTATCTGAAACCTTGGAAAGCCACTATCAGGGAATATACAATTCTTATCGCTTCAAATTCAAAGTCAATTCAATCGCTTCAAATTCAAAGTCAAAAGCCAACTACAATCCAGTATACCATTCTCACAATGGCCAATAGAAAGACCACAAGCAGGACCCAAGTGCAAGAGCACCTTCCCTGCTTGGCATTCATTAGCACCTGATATTCAGAGGCATCCTGTATCTGACAGTGGGGGTAGAATGAAGCCACCATGGCCAGCAGCCACTGACAGCCTCCTCCATGACTTTGTCTAATCCTCTTTTAAAGCTACTCAAGATGCCCTCACAACAAAAATCTCCAAGGACCAGAATTTCAAGGGACACAGTTTGAGAACCAGTGTCCCAAGTGAAATAATAATAATAATAATAATAATAATTATTATTATTATTATTATTATTTATACCGGAAGGGACCCAGGTGGTGCTGTGGGTTAAACCACAGAGTCTACGGCTTGTCGATCAGAAGGTCGGCAGTTCAAATCCCTGAGATGGGGTGAGCTCCCATTGCTCATTCCCTGCTCCTGCCCACCTAGCAGTTAGAAAGCACACGAAAGTGCAAGTAGATAAATAGGGATCACTCCAGCAGGAAGGTAAATGGCGTTTCCGTGAGCTGCTCTGGTTCACCAGAAGTGGCTTTGTCATGCTGGCCCACATGACCCGGAAGCTGTCTGCGGACAAACGCTGGCTCCCTCGGCCTATAGAGCGAGATGAGCACGCAACCCCAGAGTCGGACACGACTGGACCTAATGGTCAGGGGTCCCTTTACCTTTACCTTTTATTTATACCCCACCCATCTGGCTGGGTTTCCCCAGCCACTCTGGGCGGTTTCCAACAGAACATTAAAATACAATAATCTTTTAAACATTAAAAGCCTCCCTAAACAGGGCTGCCTGAATATGCTTACCTGACTCTCCAAGTAGAAGGCAAAGTCGTTGGAAGTCTAGGCGATGCTGCTGGAGATGTCCACCCACCGAGGATGTTTTTATACCATTTCTGTAGCGCATGTGACCTCTTAGTAATATGATGCCCCCATAATTAAATGCCAATTTCAAATCTGTTATCTGTGCAACTCTTCGAATTACTCTGAAGTTGCTGCTTACCACAGCATTTAGGGTTATATTGGTCTAGCATTGTCATAACAAGGTCATTATGTTTGCTTCACACCAAGCAGGCCTTGTAAAAAAACAACAACTCTGATGTCACAGGCAAGGATGAAGGAGTATCACACTATTTGGTTTAATTGGTGTCATATTAAATACATTAATAAAAAAAAGTTCAGTCTTATTCTGTTCCCTGAAGATCCTTTGTTGGGAGTTCCCTTTCCATCCTGGATCTTCCCATGTTTCTTGCATGATGGTATGATCTGGTGATGGAATCAGTGTGTAAATAGTGCATGCTCCCAAAGCCAAACATTTGGAATTTTAGCGACAAACATTTTTGTTCAAAACTATTGGCATTCACATCCCTCTAACAAGACTGGTTTGCAATTTGGGTGGAGATGGGGCATCCATCACAAAAAATGGTCCGGTAGGCAAGGAAAGATAGTTGCTAGATTTGAGAAGGACGTAAGAAGAACTTTGATGGGCCAGACCAAATACAGATCTAGCTCTAGCATCTTGTTTGCCACTGTGGCCAACCAGATGCCTCTTGAAAGGCCACCAGCAAGGTGTGAAGGCAATAGTCCTCATTTACTGTTCTCCTGGAAAGCCCGCAAAAAGGCTATACATGACTCTCTAGCTGCTCTCTGCAGGGCAGATAAAAGAACTTCCTCACACAGCTTATAAACTATGGAATTTTCTCCCACGAGAAGCAGTGATGGCCACCAACTTGGATGGCTTTCAGAGAGGAACAGACATATTCTTGAAGGAGAGGTTACTGAGATGGCTACTAGGCAAGGCTTTTTTTCAAGGGCAACTCACAAGAACTCAGTTCCGGCACCTCTCTGGTGGGCACCACTGCCATTCTAAGAGAAGGAGGGAGGTGTTAATGGTGAGTTCCAGCAACTATTTCCCCAGCAAAATAGCACTGCTACTAGGCCTGATGGCTCCATTCCAACTAGATGGCTCCATTCCAACTAGACTCCATTCCAGTATGCCTGGAACTGCCAGGGATTGAACCTGGAAGCTTCTCCATGCAAATCAGACACTCTACCATTGAGATGCTGTTCCTGAGATGCAGTTTTTCCCCTAACCTTTGGTTGGCGTGTGACTGGACACACACAGCTTTCCCCAGTCCTCATCTGAAGCACTACCCATTTCCCCAGGAATCAGAAAGTGTGGCCTTCCCAATGCAGTTGGACTCAATCTCCCATCATCCCTGAACTTTGACCCTCCTTGCAATAAAATAATAATAATAATTTATTTATACCCCACCCATCTGGCTGGGCCTCCCCAGCTTCCAACACAATATTAAAATACAATAATTCATCAGACATTAAAAGCTTCCCTAAACAGGGCTGCCTTAAGATGTCTTCTAAAAGTCTGGTAGTTGTTGTTCTCTTTGACATCTGGTGGGAGGGTATTCCACAGGGTCGGTGCCACTACCAAGAAGGCCCTCTGTCTAATGCTGATAGGGGTGCAACAACAACTGGAAGGTTGCAGATTCCCTGTCTTTAATTTATAGCATTGAACAACAGCAGGACTTCAACTCTTTTGACCAGCTACACCAGGTGTGGGGAGTTGGTTGCCCTCCAGAATTTTTTGAACACCAACTCCCATAATCCCTTACCATTGGCCATGTGACTAGGAGGATGGGAGCTGTAGTTCAGGAAACATCTGGAGACCACTGGCTTACCGTCCATGTTCTACACCTCTACAAGTGCATTTCATACGTGATCCCTGATTGGTTGGGAACATGCTAGGACAGGTGTGGCTGGACTCCAACTCCCATCATCTGCCACTATTGACCTTGCTTCCGAAGGGGGGTGAGAGCTGGAGATCATCCACATTTGAAGTGCTGCAGGATCCCCATTCCTGAAATATGTTATACCAAAAACAAATGCATAGTTTTCCAAAACAATTTCGTGGAGTCCATGGAAACAACCAAACTTTTGGCAATTATAAGGTTGACAAGAGAAGTAAGGAAAGGAGGTTTCTGCTAGAGGAAAGTGTTGGGCAATCTTAATGAAAGATGTAGCTGCTTGTACCTTGAGTAATAATTGCACATCCTTTTTTACATATGCTGATCAGGGCCTTGTACCATTCTCTTTGATATCATTTATCCCAAATAGGGCGGCACACAGCCTACACCCTCGAAGCTATAGTTATTTATTGCTTTACATGCCACTTAACAAAAGGATGACAAGATTACACTCTGTTGATCAAGCAATCGTCCACAAAGAGAGAATGTAAAAGGATGAGGCATTTAAACACCACATTGAAAAACAGGTGTTGCGATTTCGTAACTGCTTAGGCTACTGATGCAGGAGCAACATAATCTATAGACTGCAGTTATCTCCTGAGAGGTTGTCATAAGACAATGAGAACATAAGAGCCTGCTGGACCAAGCCAATGGCCCATCTGGGCCAGCATCCTATTCTCACAGTGGCCAACCAGAAGCATGCGGGGGACGATGACCCTCAGGCACAAAAGCACTCTGCACTCATGCTGTTTCCAGCACCAATATTCAGAAGCATTACTGGTTCCAGTGGTGGAGGCAGAGCACAGCCACCATGGCTTGTAGCCATCAATAATTCCCTTCCCTATGAATTTGTCTAATCTGCTTTAAAACCATCCAAGTCGGTGGCCATCACTGCCTCCTGTGAGTTCCAGAGTTTTAACTTTGTGCTGGATTCTAGGGGAATGTAGGTAATGCTGAAAGTCCTTCATGGAATTCTTCATTGTGTTCTAGGTCATTCTAGGGGACATTGGATGTCCCTGTGTTCTAGTGTTAACCTATGGGCCAGGGAAGGGGAAACTGGTGCTCTCCATGCATAGTTGAACTCCAGTTGCCACTTGACATGACCAACAATGATGTTGATGGGAGTTTGAGTCCAGCAACGTCTTCAGGTTGGCAAAAGACTGATCTCACCAACCAATCAACCACATGTTGCAACCCCAGCTGGGACAGGTTTACTTGGAACTCAAGGTGTATACTTGGGATTCATGGTGTACGTTTGACAATATTTTTGTTAGCAAACTATGGCAGTACTGAAGGGGGAAACCTGTGGTGCTCCAGATGTCAGGCTTCAAATCTCATCATCCACAGTTATCATGGCCAACAAGGATCATAGGAGTTGTTGCCCAGCAATATCTAAGAGGGTAACAGATTGGGGGAAGGTTGATGTAACTGATCAAAGATTGTAGCTCCTGCTACAATGGATTTGCCTTCCATGTGGGACTCAGGAGGTACTCATGACATTTTCTGGCTAGGAAACTGTGGGAAATGGTTGTGTGGTCCTCCAGGTGTTGTTGGGCTCCAACACCCATCATGCCTAGGCAGCATGATCAATAGGGACAACTTGAGGCCCACTGGTTTCCTATGCCAGAGGGGATTTCCCCCCCTTCCTAAGTTCTCCTCCCGCTGCACATAGATTTCAAGTACTTATATTCTTGTGGGGTTGTGTGGGGTTAATGAGAATGAGGTAAAGCATTATTGGAGGATGAGGTAAACCTTAATTTGCAGAGGTGTCAGTGGGTGAAGGTTGTTTTTTTTTAATTAATTAGAAGTAGCAATACCTCGTTGGGTGTTATATACCTGTGAAACTGTATGAAACTGTCTGAGAAGTTGTGGCTTCTCCTACAGATTATCTTCCCTCTGGTCCACATTCTCATCCTCTGAGATCTAGGTAAGGCATTACAATTTGTCTCCGTGTCCGTGTCCCATTTACTGTAAACAAGTTTGATGCAACTGTGTGTGGCTTTGTTTTTAATTGTGGACCATTAAAGGGGGACAGATTCCTGTCGCATTACAGGAACTGAAAGGGCTGGAGCTCAGTGGTAAAGCATCTGTTTTGCATACAGAAGGTCCCAGGTTAATACTCCAGTATCTCCAGGTAGGGATGGGAGATACCCCCTGACTGAAACCCTAGAAAGCCATTGCCAGTCACTGCAGACAACACTGAGATAGATGAACCAATGGTCTGATTCAATTTCAATCAGCTAGCTGCCCATTTCCCTATTATAAGCCAGCCTACTATTCAGAACAATGAGAATGAGGGTCTTATTTACTTTCATGAGAAGGTAAAAGGTAACGATGAAGAAGAACTATATCAGTGGTAGATCACTTTCTTTCATGCAGAAAGTTCAGCCTGAAACTTTGGACAGCCTCATGAAACTTCTGGAGAACATCAGGTTCATGGAAGCAACTCTAGCTTCGCTTGACAGGGAAGGCAAAATAACTTCATATTGGTCATGTTAAATATTCTAAAGTTTTAAGAGAGGTAATGGACATGCTTTGTACTTCTGTGTGCCTGTTGTTTAGGGTACTCAGCCAGGGAGGGCTGTTACCTTTATGGAGGTGAAGTACACCACTTGCTATTTGCTATTGTATTTAATGGGTTATATCCAATAGTTAAAGCTATGGTTTTCCCAGTAGTAATGTATGGAAGTGAGAGCTGGACCATAAAGAAGACTGATCGCCGAAGAATTGATGCTTTTGAATTATGGTGCTGGAGGAGACTCTTGAGAGTCCCATGGACTGCAAGAAGATCAAACTTATCCATCCTTAAAGAAATCAGCCCTGAGTGCTCACTGGAAGGACAGATCCTGAAGCTGAGGCTCCAGTACTTTGGCCACCTCATGAGAAGAGAAGACTCCCTAGAAAAGACCCTGATGTTGGGAAAGATGGAGGGCACAAGGAGAAGGGGACGACAGAGGATGAGATGGTTGGACAGTGTTCTCGAAGCGACTAGCATGAGTTTGGCCAAACTGTGGGAGGCAGTGAAAGATAGGCATGCCTGGCGTGCTCTGATCCATGGGGTCACGAAGAGTTGGACACGACTGAACGACTGAACAACAATAATCCAATGTCAGTGCTATGAATAAACCCACTGAAATTAGTGAGCACGACTAAGGTTCCTTCATTCCAGTGGGTCTGCTCTGAGAAGAAGTTAGTTGAAAGCTTCAGTATCAGTGAAACCATGCCTGTGAGTTCAAGTCACCAGGGAGCAACAGCAGGCAAGGGCTAATCCACCACAGCCCTGCTTCTGGGTTTCTCTTTGAGGCACTTGATTAGCCACTGTGGGGAAAAGGATGCTGGATTTAATGGCTCCTTGACTGAGCAGGACTCTCATGTTCTTAACATAAACCCTCAGGACAAGAACCATCTTGTTCCTGTGTTTGTTACAACACCCACACATGCTACTGGGATGGAATAATGGTAGCAGTATCTCAGATTGCTGCAGTTTGTCCTGTCGACAGATGCAATGTTTGCCCCAGATTCCAGTTCTGGAGTAAACACTCAGCTGTTCTCATGAATATTATGCAAACATTGGAGGCACTGAGGGAAGTATTGTGTCCAGGTCACAAGTAGTAACAGTTCCAAGCTATTCCACTCTGCTTAGGCTGCCTCTGGAGTTCTGGGTGCAAACGTTTAAGAAAAAAACATTGATAAACCAAACCATGTCCAGTGGATAATGTCCTGGATGTCACAGGATATGGAAAGAGCAGCTGAATGGCAAGAAGGAGGAGGAGGAGGAGGAGGAAGAGGAGAAGAAGAAGAAGAAGAAGAAGAAGAAGAAGAAGAAGAAGAAGAAGAAGAAGGAGAAGGAGAAGGAGAAGGAGAAGAAGAAGAAGAAGAAGAAGAAGAAGAAGAAGAAGAAGAAGAAGAAGAAGAAGAAGACTTTGGATTTGATATCCCGCCTTTCACTCCCCTTAAGGAGTCTCAAAGCGGCTAACATTCTCCTTTCCCTTCCTCCCCCACAACAAACACTCTGTGAGGTGAGTGAGGCTGAGAGACTTCAGAGAAGTGTGACTAGCCCAAGGTCACCCAGCAGCTGCATGTGGAGGAGCAGAGACGCGAACCCGGTTCACCAGATTACGAGTCCACCACTCTTAACCATTACACCACGCTGGCTCTCTACAGGGGATTGGACAAGTTGACCCTCAGGATCCCTTCCAACTCTACAATTCTATTATTCTATGTCTATCCCAGAGAAGACATGGTGAGGGGGAAGCATGATAGCTGCCTTCAAATATCTGAAGGACTGTCAAGAACAAGGGGTAGAAGACTTGTTCTTTGTTCCCCTAGAAGGCAGGACTAGGACCAATGTGTTGAAACTGGATGATAAGGCTATGTTCTACCTCCACTGCGAGAGGCAACATGCATCTGAATAATAGTTGTTGGGAAACACAAATGGGGATAGTTGCTGTTGTGCTCGGATCCTGCTTGAAGGCTTTCCAGAAGAGGCATCAAGTTGGTCACTGTGAGAACAATATACTGGGCCAGATGAGCTTACACACACAAACTTTTATTGTACTAGCCAAAGGTCATGGCATCATCCAAAGAAAGGGGAGGGGAGACCCATCAGTTGCTACATATGCATAAAACCATGATCCGTTCCACCAGAATTCCTTATCACACAGAATAAAAAGTAATTCTCAAATAAATTTTGCAAATTAGATCTCAGAGTCCCCTTTGCAAATGAACCAGGGAACCAGGCAGAGGGCCTTCTCGGTAGTGGCGCCTGCCCTGTGGAACGCCTTCCCATCAGATGTCAAAGAAATAAACAACTATCTGTCTTTTAGAAGACATCTGAAGGCAGCCCTGTTTAGGAAAGTTTTTAATGTTTGATATTGAATCACTTTTTTAATATTCTGCTACAACCGGCCCAGAGTGGCTGGGGAAACCCAGTCAGATGGGTGGAGTATAAATAAATTGTTGTTGTTGTTGTTGTTGTTGTTGTTTCCAGCAACTGGTATTCAGAAGCATTCTTGCCCCCAACCGTGCATAGCCATCATGGCTAGTAGCCATTGACAGACTTAAACCCCATGAATTTGCCCAGTCCTGTTTATGATGGGATGGTGGAAGTTGTAGTCTACCAAACTCTAAGGGTCTTAGAATTACGAACCCTCAACAATCCACTTATCCTACTGAATATGCAAGGAAACTATGCCACACTTTCTCCAAGAAGCTGCTCAATAAAGCTATTTTTAGCCATCTCACCCCTTGCTTTTTCCTGTAAGACCAATTGCAGTCGTTAACAGTCGTCAACAGGTTTACCACACCTATCAGCCAATCACCCATTCCCACCACCCTTCTGAGTAATACCCCTCCCCACTCCCTCACTATATATAAGGGTCTGGTGACTTCTGTTTCAGTGTATCTGAAGAAGTGTGCATGCACACGAAAGCTCATACCAAGAACAAACTTAGTTGGTCTCTAAGGTGCTACTGGAAGGATTTTTTTATTTTATTTATTTTATTTTGTTTTGACTACGGCATACCAACACGGCTACCTACCTGTAACTGCTCTTTAAACACCTTCCTATGAATAGACTAGAGCAGGCATGTCCAACAGGTAGATCGTGATCTACCGGTAGATCACTGGACGTCTGTGGTAGATCACTGGTAGATCATTGGCTCCCCCCAAAGAAGCTGAACAACTGTGGCTCCCCTAAAAAAAGCTCAACATTTTACCTCCTCCCTGAAAAAACTCAACAACTTTGACCCGAACCCCCCCAAAATGGGCCTTCCTCCTTCCTATAAAAAGCTCAACAACTTTGACCTGAACCCCAAAAAAGGTGGTAGATCACTGCCAGTTTTTAACTCTGTGAGTAGATCCCAGTCTCTTGGGAGTCAGCCACCCCTGGACTAGAGCATCAGAACACCAGAAGAGACCTGCTGGATGAGATCAATGACCCACCTAGTCCAGCGTCCTGTTCTCACAGTATAGCCAACCAGATGCCCCAGCGGGAAGTCTGCAAGCAGGACTTGAATGAAACAGCACCTCTCCCTCCTTGTGATGCCCAGCAACTGGTACTCAAAGGCTGACTGCCAACATATAACCAAAGTGGGTCCCAAGTGTGGGATGCGGGTGGTGCTGTGGTCTAAACCGCTGAGCCTCTTGGGCTTGCCAATCAGAAGGTCGGTGGTTCGTTGGAATATATATGAAAAAACAGTGCCCGAATATAAAAACTTGGATCCATTTCTAACATTCTGTGTTGGTAAAAAAGGGAAGGAAAGATAAAAAGTCGATAAATTCACATGAAATTTGGTTAAATGGTTGGAAAACGCAGTAACGAGTAAATTTAAGCAACCCGGGAGGAGGGCAGGCGGAAGCCTAAGTCAAGTGTACAACTAGGTATTATGATTTATGACTAACTCGGATTGGTTATGATTTATTTATTTAAGTAGTGAAAATTGATATTTTATTAATAGATAGCATGAATGAATGAATATGTATAATTTGTTTTGTTCAATTTTCTTCTTGATGCATTATGGTTATGTGTGTGTGTGATGTTTATTTTGTTGAGCATTGTTTTTAATGTATGAATGTTATAATTCTCAATAAAGATTTATTTATTTATTTATTTATTTATTTATTTATTTATTTATTTATTTATTAAAAAAAAGAAGGTTGGTGGTTCAAATCCCCACAACGGAGCGAGCTCCCATTGCTCTGTCTCAGCTCCTGCCACCCTAGCAGTTCGAAAGCACGCCAGTGCAAGTAGATAAATAGGTACCGCTGTGGCAGGAAGATAAACGGTGTTTCCGTGCGCTCTGGTTTCTCTCATGGTGTCATGTTGTGCCAGAAGCGGTTTAGTCATGCTGGCCACATGACCCGGAAAGCTGTCTGTGTGGACAAACGCCGGCTCCCTCGGCCTGAAAGCAAGATGAGAGCTGCAACCCCATAGTCGTTTTTGACTGGACTTAACCGTCCAAGGGTCCTTTACCTGTATCTTTTTAAGTGGGAAAAAATGACATCATTGCTTTATCACATTGCAGGAGCAGGAAGGAGGAAATAGAACCAAGTAAAACATTTGGAGAAATCTCTCTGTGTGTAAATGCAAAAGAGATTATGGCTTTTTTATTTTAGTTTAGGGAGGAAATTATGACAGAGACTGTAAAAGAAGACCCACTGAAGCCAGTAGGACTAATTCATGAGTAAAAATGCCTAGGGGATGCACTGTAGGTAGGCTGAGGTCTACATCCGCCTTCCCCAGCTTGGCGGTGTTGTAAGAATTTCAAGGTCTTTCATATATATAATAATTGTTATTAATTTACCAAACAAATAAGGCCACATGTCTGAAAACAGCACAGAAAGACAGGCCTCACTCCATTTTGACTCCTAGCTGGCCAAGTGTTTTCATCTGCAGGGAGGAGGTGAGAAGTCTCTGCCTGAGGATGGGCCATTTCCCTCACAATGGACAGCCATTAGCCCTACCGGCCAGGGAGGAAACCTTTTGTTTTGCAGAAATGTGTGTCTGGGAGGGGTCAAGGAGAGATGGCACAGGTGTGGAAAATTCCCAAGTTACCTCCTCTGACCCTCCCCAATTTGTGATGTAGCTCTGATGTATCTGGGGGGAGGTGGTCTTGGGTTACATCTCTTCTGTTGATTGGATTATGTTTCTGGGGGTGGGCTAGACTCCAGGAGGGATTTTGAAATGTCTTTATAAGAGCATGCCTGCATTGTTCTGGGTCTTTTCCCCTGAAAAACACCGTTGTTGCAACAGCTTCAATAAAGATCAAGCTTACTAGCTGCTTTGCTTCTCAATCTTCTCTGGTTGGCCTCTGTTTTTTACTCCTACCAATGGAGAACCTGCAAAGGACTTTGCAAGGGCTCTTGTGTACCCCATAAGGGAATAAGGGCAGATTTTTCCTATTACATTGGCATTCAGATATACTGGAGTAGAGCTCCCATCATCCCTGTCCATGACAGATGGGGCTATATATCTCTTCATAGCTGAAGGAGCATCTCCATCGTTTAGCCCAGATACTGAGGTCCAGCTCCGATGGGCTTCTGGTGGTTTCCTCACTGTGAGAAGTGAAATTACAGGGAACCAGGCAGGGGGCCTTCTCAGCAGGGCACCCTCCCTGTGGAAAGCCATCCCATCTGATATCAAGGAGATAAATAGCTATAAAACTTTTAGAAGACATCTGAAGGCAGCCCTGTATCGGGACGTTTATAATGTTTTGTGTTTTAGAGCATGGAGTTGTAAGGAGGTGGTGCTGATGGAAATAAGTTTTCTAATTGGTTGTTGCTTCCATTTCTAAAACTACTACCCAGAAGCGCCCCCTTTTTTTCTTATCATATGCTGCCCCCTGCTGCCCATTGTAACGCATAGCATGCCAGGGAAATTTACATTTGATTGGCCCAGTACAGAAGAGGAGCAAGTAGCTTCATGCAGTTCTTCCACCAGGTGTCATGCTGACACCTTCATTAGAAAGCTTCAGTTACAGATAGGTAGCCATGTTGGTCTGCCATAGTCAAAACAAAATAAAAAAAAAAAATTCCTTCCACTAGCACCTTAGAGACCAACTAAGTTTGTTCTTGGTATGAGCTTTTGTGTGCACGAACAAACTTAGTTGGTTTCTAAGGTGCTACTGGAAGGTATTTTTAATTTTTTAAATTTTGTTTTGATTAGAAAGCTTGACAGCACGATATATTCAGATCACAGAAAAGGAGAAAAGTGTGGCATGTGGGTGTGTGATTTAAAAAGCCAGGGTAATTCAGGTCCAAAACGTTTCAAAGTAAATTATTGGATTTTGCTATTGGAGCTCGATGTTTGGGGGTGATTGCAGAAGGTAACCTGCTGCATATTTTGCTGTAGGAACACAAAAGGAGCCCTGCTGGATCAGGCCAAGGGTCCATCTAGTGTTGCATCCTCTTCTCATGGTGGCCAAAAGGATGCGGGTGGCACTGTGGTCTAAACCACTGAGCCTAGGGCTTGCCGATTGGAAGGTCGGTGGTTTCAATTCCCATGACAGGGTGAGGTCCCATTTCTCAGTCAAAGCTCCTGCCGACCTAGCAGTTCAAAAGCACATCAAAGTGCAAGTAGATAAATAGGTACCGCTATGGCGGGAAGGTAAACGGCGTTTCCGTGCAGAGGCGTAGCAAACCCAGGTGGTACCCAGTGCGGAATTCTTTTTGTCTCCCACCCCCCACACCGCTGGCAAACCCCACGAGCAAGCCACGAAGCGAGGCATCCTCGCTCCACAGCTTGCTCGCAAACCTGCTCGCCACTCTTCCTCTCCCCCCCCCCACGCTGCCGCCGAAGCTGCCGCCAGCGCGCTCCACTTTTGCAAGCAGAGAGCACTGGAAGCGGCAGTGGCACTGGGGGGGGGGAGAGCAGCCCGGGCTGCTCTTCCTCTTTCCCCCACCGCCACCGAAGCTACCGCCAGCGCACTCTGCTTTTGAGAGCGGAGCGCGCGGGCGGCAGCTTTGCCAGCGGCAAGGGGTGGGAGAGGCGCCCAGAGTGTCACCCCCTCCAGGGTGGCACTGGGGACAGAAAGCACCCATCGCCCCCACCTTGCTAAGCCACTGTTTCCGTGTGCTGCTCTGGTTTTGCCAGAAGTGGCTTAGTCATGCTGGCCACATGACCCGGAAAAACTGTCTGCAGACAAACGTCGGCTCCCTCGGCCAGTAAAGCGAAATTAGTGCCACAACCCCAGTCGTTTGCAACTGGACTTAACTGCCAGGGGTCCTTTACCTTTTACTCATGGTGGCCAGACAGATTTCTATGGGAAGCCCCCAGGAAGCCTCTAAGACACCAGCCCTCCCCCCCCAATGTTTGTCTCCAGCATCTAGCATTCACAGGTAGACTGCCTTATGGCATAGAAGTTATGTTCTTAACTATCGTGGATATTAACATAAAGAGGAGCCCTGCTGGGTCAGATCAAAGGCCCATCTATTCAAGCAGACCCACAAGCAGACCTCAAATCCAGCAGCCCTCTCCTGAATTGTGATTTCTATCAGCTGGTAATTCAGAGGCATATTACTGCCCCTGGCAGTGGAGCTAGAACAACCTGTATGAATGTTTCTTTTGGCACAGGATTAGACAGCCACAAATCCTCCAGAGGGCAACTCCATCACACCACCAGCTCCTCCCCAATTTCAGTTTTTCTCTTCATTTCATTTCATCTTAAAACCAAGGTGATTATAACTGCTTGTCTGGTCTACCACTCTCCCTGGGAATCCACTTATTATAGCAGGAAACAGCTTTGACCCTGAAGAAGTTCTACCAGACCCTGAAGAAGTTCTACCAGACCTTTTGGGTCACACCTCAACATTCCTGCTATGTTCCAACTCTCAAAGCTGCTTTAGAAATTGCATGCTGGGTGGAATACAGTGGTGAAAAAAGTCTACTTCAGCAACACGTGTGATTGTAGCTTCCTTCCCACATCTCTTTGTGTCACCTGGCCTCACCCCAAGCATGTTTTCATGTCCTAGCCCTTCTTTATAGCCAGTTAAAGGAACCCACAAACTTCTCCACCTGCCCTCACAGGCATTCCATATAGTCAGCATTATCACATTCCCCATAATTCTTTTATCATTTTCGCTCCACCTTACTTTCATGAAAGAGTTCCTTCTCTTGTCATTCATAGTTTATCTGCTCATGAATAACAAAAGCGTCCAGTAGTGCAATGGTGAGTTTAGAAGTTCAATGCCTCTTCATGATAATTGCAGCCATGCCCCATCAAAGCCATGCTCCTTTCTAAATATATGGAATATAATTATGAAATAATAATAATAATTAGGGGTGCATTGCAATGATAAGTGCAGATCTCCATGTTTTGCCTTTCAACTCGATCTACTATTTTTTTTTTGTGCATGAATATGGGCAGATGATTTGGAGTTTTCCAATATCTTCTTTCCAAGTGACTTAAGTTGTGTTTTTCTTGAAGTTCCATAGTACATGAGAGAACTTCCACATCAGGAGCACCTTGTGTTTTTAACATTCCTAAATGCTCAGCTATTGGCTGCAATCAGCGCAAAGAGTAGAAAGACTTCTTCTAAGTGGCTAAAAAGTTCCCTTTTGTTCTGATCCCCAGCTGGGGATCTTCGGCTGCCTGTGACCCTGATCTACTAGATCCACCAGACCTCTGAAAGTACTTAGGTTGGTTTGCTGCTATGTGCAAACACGTTGATTGACCCGATCTAATAGGGGTAGTCTCTATTTTATGGAGGAAGTGAAGCGGCTCAATGGTAGAGCAACTGCTTTGCATGCAGAAGGTACCAGGTTCAACCCTCAACATCTCTACTTAGGGGTGGGAAATACTCCAAAGCCCGGAGAGCTGCTACCAGTTATTGTAGACTGTAACAGATTAGCCCTAAGATGGAAGATTCATTACACTCTGGCTTAGTAAGAGTTAATCCACCTCCAACTTAACTGACAGCGCGTCCTTTAGGGGCGGGACGGTTCCCGGTTTAAAAAGGAGGGAACAGCCGTTTTGGCAGTTGGAAGGGGGGAGAGTGGGGAGCGTAGAGTGGAAAGAAAAAGAAGAAAGGTGTGGGGCCAGGATAGTGGGTGTTTTGGTTAGGCTTAGGGTAACTTGAAGTAAAAGTTCGATGGAATTGATGTATAAACGCAACTAAGATTGTAACCATACGAATCTTTAAAAGCTATGTTTGCAAAAAAATAAAATTCATCCTTGTTGTGCCAAATAAAAAAAATAAAAAATCGCCTTAGTTGTTCTAGCCGTGTATCAAAACTCAAAGAGGTGAAGACTCAAGAGAGGGTTAAAGTTGCCTAAGGAAAAAGAGGATAGTTTGTGTCCTAGAGTCACACCGAAGGGTCAAGGGGGGTGAAAACCTAGAGTGCCACAAATTTGCCAGGGTGATAAGGCAAACTGATACAGTGGGGATCCGTGCTGAGGGAGGCCCTTTACTGTAGGTAAGAGGTTGTTCATTCAAATAGCCTTGATGGGTTATGATAATAGGCCACTAAAGCTGGAATTAGGCTCTCATTTCTAAGAAGTCCAGAAATATAGAGCTGTTTAAAATAAGGACGGAAGGATTTGAGGGTGAATTGCTTCACCCCTGGGCTTCCTTCGTCTTTCAAATTTATTAAAAAAAAAAAAAATTGTTTCAAATTTATTGAAAGCGTCGAGAATTCATTGCATAGACCCCAGCTAGATGGACCCCAGTGGTCTGACTCAGTGTAAGCCAACTTCCTGTGTTGTTTCGTTCCTGGTTACTTGACATACATTTTAAGGGCCATAACACAGTAATAAATCATCTGCTTTGCATGAAGAAGGTCCCAGGTTCAATTCTCGGCATCTCCAGGTAGCTCTAGGAAATAATTCCTTTCTGAAGCCCTTGAAAAGTTGATGGGAAATAATGAGCTCAGTGGACTAATGGTCCAGGCTGTTATTGTCTGGCTTCTTATGTTCTGAAAAACCACTGCCCCCTTGTCTCTGAGCTGTTATAGAGGAACATAGGGACACTCTTCACAAGCCTGTTTTCCTACGGTAGATTTCCTCCTCCTAAGTCACCATGTCCAAGCATTAAAATCACCAATTGAGGTCCAGCTCAGGTGTGCTGGTCCAAGGGTAATCCAAGAGGCGAGGTCTGGGTCTGGTCCGAAGTCTAAGGAGTCAACGAGGGGTCAGTCCGATGAAGCAGAGGCAGGGTGCAGGGCAGGAAACTAGGTGAGGGCAGGCACAGGAACACAGGCAGGATCTGGCCAGCAGCAATGTTGCTCCCGCAACCTGGGGTGGGATCTGACCGCCCTTTTATCTCTACTCAGGTAATGGTCGGTCCCGATCCCCCGATGACTCACCCACCCTATGAGTACTCAGGTCCCTCCTTCTCTCAGCCCTTAGTCTCTACAACTAGACCCAGGGGCGGCCTCCGCCTCTGATGGCCCAGCTGACGGCAATGAGGTATCTTCAGTACCTGGAGCCATGACAGGCTCAGGACCCTGACTTGGCCCAGCTGGTGCTTGTTGCAGGGGAACCTGAGCAGACTGAGGCTTTTCAGGATCAGGCCCCAGACTAGGTTCAGCTGATGCCTGCAGCAGAGGATCCGACGCGGACTGAGCCTCCTCCAGTTCTGAGTCCGAGCCCGAGTCCCAAGCCATCACATCAGGAATAGACAATGTGGTGTCTTCTAAATGTCCCTTTTTGGCATGGTGGCAAGGTAGAGAGTGCAACCTTTGCTTCTGTTTTTTATTAACCATGGTTTGAGGTGTTGTCTGAGCCCATAACTCTAGTTAATAGCTCAGTCTACTTCATTCCACCTAGGAGACTCAAATAACCACAGAATTGTAGAGTTGGAAGGGATTAACTCATTCTACTGCAGTATTTACTCCCTCCCTCCCTAATGTTAATCCAATGAGCCAAATTAACAAAGTTAATTAAAGCCCAGCATTTAATTTCCAGCTCAACTTCTGTGGACACCTCCGTCCCCCCCCCCAGTGTTGAGCTATGAAAGCTCTTGCTGCCAATTAAAATAATAGCGCCCCCATTTTCATTAAATGATTAGTGCCTTTTGGGTTATCCAAAGCCTGCCTGGCCCATGGCAAGATGTAGTGGAGTAATGCAGTCATTGCTACATCCTCAGTCCTACACCACCTGGGGCAGAACATCTGAAACTGCCGTATACCAAGTGAGACCATTGGTCCATTGTCTCTGCTGTCTGGCAAAAGCTCTCCAAGGTTTCAGACTCAGGGGAAATTCACAGCCATACCTGGAGATTCCTGGGATTGAATTTGGGACCTTCTGCGTCTAAAGCAGGTGCTCTACCATTGAGTTACTGCCCTTAAGGCTCATTCATCTTTTTTGGTATGAGATTTCTTTCGATCGTCCATGGCTTCTAGGCATCGGTCCAAGTGGGGGTTGCTGCTTTCCCTAGGAAAAAAGCCTGTGGTTTAGCGCTGAATCAGAACAAAAGTCAATCCGCAAAAAAGATTGGCATTTCTTCCAATTCAGCACTAAACTGAGGGGTTTCCGGGGGAAAGCAGTGGGACCCCAAAATAATCCACTACTACTTCTGGGGCATGTGGGTTGATTTTGATCTCCACCAACTGGGTTGCATGTTATGTGCTATGGAGCTCAGTGACATTGCAAGACCTGAGTGGGCTCTCATTTGCACCCCACTTCCTTCATCTGCACATCTTGGGTTCTATTTATTGGTCACGGTCAAGTGTGACAGAATGCTGCGTAGTGTCAGATATAAGCTTGACTTTCTATTTGTAGTGTTTATCCACATTTGCGTGGAGGAAGGATCAAATGCTAGGTGTGTGGACAATAAAACAACACGAGAAGACTGGAATTATGATGCAAAGCAAGCTTTTATTTATTGGGTTGGTTGTTATTGTTGTCGTTTGAAATTTGGGATCATAAACTGGATTGTATCATGGCAAAACTGCTGGCTTTGATCTGAGTGAAAAGACATAGGCAGAGACCTAAAGGATGTTTCTATTGTCACGTTGGAGACAAAATATATCTGTATCACAATAAGTGGCCACAGCGTAAATCGTTGGATCTGCCTTTAGAGAGACAAGAGTCCGGAGCAAGTAGAGAGCAGTTTAACGGAAGCAGGTACAGGATTGGTTTGCAGAAGTGCTGAATACCCGTCGATTCCTGCTGGGATTCTTCAGGGCTCAGCATTTCCGAAAGCAGAGCCCGGCAAAGCTTAATGATGCATTAGTTGCACCTGCGTTGGTTCTTCACATTCCACTAGAAGGTCCTCTCCAGGGCTTAGCAGGGTCCGCAGGGTCCGCAGGGTCCACAGATGCTGTTCCTTCGGACGATGGGGTAAGAGAAGCTTCCACGCCTGGATCCGTAACCATAGCATGGCTGATAGCAGCTAGAGCCACGGCCATAGAGGCCCCCGTAACCGCAGCTGCCATATCCGTACCCACCATAGCCCAAGCCACCATATCCGCTTTGTGGGTAGCAACCACGGCCACCATAACCCCAGCCGCCATAACTTATTGGCTGGTAGCAAATGTTTCCGCAACCCTGACTACCATAGCCCCAGCCTCTGGAACCAAAACCGCCATAGCTCAGTGGCTGATAGCAACCACTGCCGTAGCTGTAGCCTCGCCCGTAACCTCCTCGCCCATAGCCACCATAGCAGCTTCCGGAACTATAGCGGGTTCTGTGCCCAGAGCCTCCGTAACAACTTCCAGAGCTGTAGCCATGCCCAGAGCTGTAGCCATGCCCAGAGCCTCCATAGCAGCTGCTGGAGGAGGTGGGTCTGCAATAACCTGGGTCACACTGGGATTGGTACTTGAAGGTGCTCATGTTGCTTGGAGTTGGAGTTGGATCTGAAACAACATAGCACAGAGCAGAGTCAACTTGGAGGAACTTCTGACTAGGCAGAGCGAAGTTCTGAAATGGTCAAGTATTGGAATGGAGTAACACTGAGGGGAGCACAATACTGTGGGCTGGATCAAACTAAGGCCACTTTCTCACCATAGATGTCAAAGCATTATGGCATCCCTTGCAACAATCATGGCTTCCTCCAGAGAATTCTGGGAGCTGTGGTTTGTTAAGGCTGTCAGACATCTGTCCCTTATTTCCCTCACAGAGCTATAGTTCTCAGAGTATGTAGTTTAACAAGCCCTCTTCACAGGGAACTCTGGGAATTGTGAGCGGAATAGGGAGTCTCTTGACAATTCCCAGCACTTTTAACAAACTACACCTCCCAGAATCATTGGATGCAAGCTTGAAGGTTCCAAACCCTTTTGCCCTTAGAGGGTTACAGACAACTAAACTATATTCACAGTATACCCACTGAAATTAATAGACATTACTACGTTAACCACATTAATTGACCTAACCTAATGTAGATGGATACAAACCGGGTATTAAGAAGGTTGAAAACTGGAGTTGAGTTTTGTTAGAGAACTGCAACTCCCATCAGCCATACCAAACACACCCAATGGCCAGGGATGAGGGGAATTATATTTCAGCAACAGCAGGAGCGCCAGATTTACCAAGCTGGAAATCCACAGGAATTTATTCTAAGGCAAGAGGGAGGAAGTTGGACTCCACCTCTCATCATACCTGGTAACTGGCAATGCTGACCAAGGCTGATAATTCATTTGTTCTATTTCTACCCCCCCCCTTCCCTTCATGGCGGTGTACATGCTTCTCTGGTTCCCATTATATTCTCACAACAATCCGTTGAGGTATGTTAGGCTGAGAGACAGTGGCTGGCCTAAGGTCACCTAATGAGTTTCCTGGCTGAGTGGGGATTTGAAACCTGGTCTCCCAGGCCTTAGTCCAACACTCTTCCAACAATACAACACTGGAGTCCAGCACCATCTGTTCTAAAACCTACAGCCAAGATATTTTCACATAAGTAAACAAGGACTAGGAGAGGAATCATTTGAAAGAAAGACCAAGTCAAGTAATGTTCTTCTGAGATCCAACCACCACTGCCACATTAGGAAAACAATAGGAATCAAATAAAGCTCTGAAGCATCACAAAAAGACTGGATCACTGCAAGGACTTACTTGGACTTCTGAACGATGGAGATCAAGTGAGGATGCTGGAGAAGTGTTGGATGCCTTGCCTTTTTATACCCTATCTGGGGCAGTCTTTTGATTATGAGACATCCCTCGTGCACAGGATTTTCAAATCCTAATTAATTATCAGCCCAGGTAGGCCACGCTCACTCACACAGATGCAACATCCTAATTGCTTTAATTGTCTTTTCCTCCCTCCTTCGGGGCTATTAGTTTATCAAAGGCATCTCAGTGTCAACTCAGCATGCAATGCCCGTCAACACCCTCATTCTCTCTTTCATATTTAACAAGCTGGGGGATAGGCATAATGCTACCCTTGGATGGCCATTGCTAAATTTTGGGTAGGCATTGTTCATGCTGAACTGGGTGATCCCAGCACCCTACGAAACCTACTGTGGAAGAGCTTGACAAATCCCAGTGGGTCAGCCATGCCCTCCTTCTAGTCCACATGTGTCACAATTAAAAGCACGAATCATTTTCCTCATTGTATCCTGGTGTGCTGCATGTTGGTGTGCTCACACTACTTTCAACAAGGGATGCGCCATTGAGCAGGAGTGACTTGCGACTGAGGGAAGGGTCCAATTTGGACCCACATGCCTGGGCCGAACCCCCTTACCAACACAGTGGCATACCACAAGCCAAATCTAATTCGTGACGGTTGTGGGTTATTATTATTATTTTTTTGTAGGCACCAAAAGAAATTTCTGATGATGACAGTGGACCAGATTACTATGGAAGGTGATGGACTCTTCTTCACTGGATGTATTTAAACAGATGTTGGGTGGTCATCTGTCAGGGATTCTTTCGCTGTGATTCCTGCATTGCATGGCATTACACTAATTGGGGGCCCTTCCAACTCTTAGGGATCTCTTCCAACTCTGCAATTCACTTATTCTGTAATTCTATGTTTCTTTTTCTTTTTTAAAGAAAATAATGTTTATAATGGGAATGCCATTTTCTGGAATGCAAGCCCCTCCACCAGATTTATGTTAAAGTGATCAGACTGCATTGTCTACCTTTAAACTACACCATCAAGATGGACTGAACTGATTGAAGCTCAAAGCTCTTAACGGAGCCTTCAAGTGTCCCTATTTTCTAGGGACAACCCTGGATTTACGAAAGCCATCCCAATTTCTTATCTGATCCTGGAATGCCCCACTTCCCCCTAGGATGTCCCTATTTTCATCAGAGAAATGTCAGAGGGTATGGAGTTATCTGACCACTGAGCCATCTGAAGGCAGCCCTGTATAGGGAAGCTTTTTAATGTTTGATGTTTTATTATGCTTTCATATGTGTTGGAAGCTGCCACTCAGTCAGATGGGTGTTATAGAAATAATAATATTAATATTAATACTATTATTATGGAATAAAGGTAAAGGTAAAGGGACCCCTGACCATCAGGTCCAGTCGTGTCCGACTCTGGGGTTGCGGCACTCATCTCGCTCTATAGGCCAAGGGAGCCGGCGTTTGTCCATAGACAAAGCCGCTTCTGGCGAACCAGAGCAGCACACGGAAACACCGTTTACCTTCCCGCCGGAGCGGTACCTATTTATCTACTTGCACTTTGACGTGCTTTCGAACTGCTAGGTGGGCAGGAGCTGGGACCGAGCAACGGGAGCTCACCCCGTGGCAGGGATTCGAACTGCCGACCTTCTGATCAGCAAGCCCTAGACTCTGTGGTTTAACCCACAGCGCCACCTGGGTCCCTATTATTATTATGGAATAGGGTGTCCCTATTTTCATCAGAGAAATGTTGGAGGGTATGCTCCTAACAGTAATGAAGAGTGAATTTAATACAGTCAAATTTGAAGTCTGGAAGATCAGGGATAGGCAATGTTCATACATTCGGCAGCCATGACTTATCTGAAGATTTTATAAATATCTACCAGCTTCCGCCATTGAATGCAGTGGGGAGAGGAGGAGCTCCCTTTCATTTGTGGGATGGCCCAGCAAGGCTACAGCAGGAGCTCAGGGCTTCTTCCTAAGACCAGTTTGCCCTCAGACCCAATCCAGTTGCCGTATTATAGCATGGAGCCCAACTCCAGAAGAGACTCTACCATCACCATCATGTGTGGTCAGTGCCCATCATAAAGTTGGTCCCATTTATGACCAAACCATTCCCAGTGTTTACAAGTGTTGCCCAGTGATTACTCTTATACATTATATTAACGTTCTCTCAATGTAGGTACATCTACATAGTGCATGCATATTAGATATCAAATCAAATCAGAGGTGTTGACTCAGGTGGCTTTAATGGGACTTTAAGAGGAAGAAGAGAGGTCTACCAATGGCTCTTAGCCACACTGGTCAAAAGGAAGCTCTGTATTCACAGTGCTCTTCTGAATACCAGATGTTGAAGAGGAACAACCAGATGGAAAGGCTGTTTCCTTCCTGCCCCACTTGTGGGCTTCCCAGAGGAATCTGATTGGCTGTTGTGGAAAACAGGATGCTGGACTAGAATAGACCTTTGGTATGATCCAGCAGGGCACTTCTTGTGCATTGAGAATGGGATTAAGACTTCCGGGTCTCCCGCGACTTACACTGCCACTAGGCTGGCATGGATAAGTCTAGCCATATCTTACAACCATGATATCTAAATGTGATTCTCTACATTCAGAAGCAATGCATATATATTGGAAGCAAATGGAAGGGAAGGATGTATACAGTCTTGGTTGGCTTCTGGGAATCATTGTGCCAGCCACTTTGCAATGTAGAATAGGCCTTTTGTTCTGATTCAGTAGGGATATTATGTGTGTGTCTTAATGTGACATAACAACAAAAAAAAAATCCTTCCAGTAGCACCTTAGAGACCAACTAAGTCTGTTCTTGGTATGAGCTTTCGTGTGCATGCACACTTCTTCAGATACATCTTCAGATACAGATGTGACATGTTCCTATTCCCTGCCTCTGTTTCTCTTTTTGAAAAAAAGAAGTATAAGGTTGTGTCCAGATAAAACCTACTGAGAATACAGGTGAAACTCGAAAAATTAGAATATCGTGCAAAGGTTCATTTCTTTCAGTAATTCAACTTAAAAGGTGAAACTAATATATGAGATAGACTCATGACATGCAAAGCGAGATATGTCAAGCCTTTATTTGTTATAATTGTGATGATTATGGCGTACAGCTGATGAGAACCCCAAATTAACAATTTCAACTTTGGGGTTTTCATCAGCTGTACGCCATAATCATCACAATTATAACAAACAAAGGCTTGACATATCTCACTTTGCATGTCATGAGTCTATCTCATATATTAAACTCCAGTAGCTAATGAAAACAATTGCTTACATAAATGGACTTTTCCACGATATTCTAATTTTTCGAGTTTCAACTGTAGATACACTGAAATCAACAGCTGTGACTAACTGATCTCAGAAGCCCACTCCACAATAACCCAAAGCAGTGCTCATAGTGAGGCTGTCCTTGTTCTGTGGAACAGCATTACTGTCAAGATATGAGAGGCACCCACCAGATCTACTGTTTCCAGGGGGTGAAAATTGAAGGCATTTTTGTTCAAACAGCCTTTTCCAGCTAGATAAATGGTTCCTTGACGTTGGTGTCTATTTTTTATTGTTTTAGTTTTGTATTAAATGCACCAGCTGTTGTGTGTGTGTGTGTGTGTGTGTTTTAAAAAAATCTTTTTCTTTTCTGTTTTTACAGTACATCAATTTGAGGCAACTGTAGCTGGTAATTCATTAGGAGTTGGACCTTTGGGTCCCTGGAAACTCTCCAATTCTATGGAAGACTATAAGTCATGGGGGAGGGGGGAGAGAGAGTATGTGAATTCAGCAGTGCTTAATTTGTTTTTTTGCTTGTTAGGTTGTTAATGTTCTTAATATCGTTTTGTGGGTTATGAGGGCTGTAAGGCTTTGTGAATTTTATAATAGGACTTGTGGTTGTGCCGTTCAGCCTATTTAAAAAAAAAAGTTCTTTTATTAATAGTGTTTTATGGAAGGTGGCTGTTTTACTGATGACTTGCAATTGTTTTACTGATTGTTTGTTAATTATTTTATATTATTTATGTTGTACCTAATTGTGATGCTCTACTATGTCGTTATTTAATATATGTAAGCTGCTTTGTGACTTGTGTGAGTGAAATGTAACATACCCTCCAACATTCTTCAGATGACAATAGGGGCATTTCTCACTCTTCCCCAACTCACCCTCCTCGACCCCCCCCCCCAATTTTTTGTCCCCACCACCACTTCACCAATGGGAAACAGTACACATGCTCCCCCCCACTGTCCTCAGTACACCTCTTAATCCGTATTTTATTTTATTTTATTTTATTTTATTCTTTAGTAGACTTACAAAAAAGCACACACCAATAAATACATTTTAGAAAGGGGGCAAAATTAGACTCAGATGCACAATCAGATTTTTATTGTTATTGTTGTTGTTGTTGTTATTTTAAAAGACTCATTGCACTCCACTCTGCTCCCCTTTTCTTCCCACTCGGGGGTCCCTGCCCTCTGTCAAGATTGTCCTACACATTTGTAATGGGGAGGGAGGGACTGAGAGGAGGCAGGCAGAAGTTCATCAGGATAACGTGTGGGAAACCAGGCGAAAACGGGGGGGAGGGAAGACTGAAATGGGGCACACGGAAGTTCGTGGGGATAAGCTGTGGGAAACCAGGCGAGAATGGGGAGGGGGGGAAGAGCCACAGCAAGGCGTGGCCGAGCCCGCTAGACTAAAATAATAATAATAATAAATAATAATAATAATAATAATAATAATAATAATATCCAGCAACAACACAACCCTCAAGCTACCTTGACCAATTTGTATATGCCACCTTGAGCTCTGTGGAGAAAAAAGCAAGAAATAACTAAATTCAATTTCATTTATTTTAAGGGGTTTCCTCTGAGAAGGTCTTACCAGGATACAACCTACATTGCTCATTCTTTCAAAGGAAAAGGCACAATTCAATTTCAAAGGAGGATTGCTCTGAGTGATTTTCAAGGCCACATTTTGATATGGTTGTGATGTACCCTTGGCCCTTAGGGAGAAAGGCAGATATTCAATGCACTAAAGAAAAAGAAAAAGAAATGAACAAATACATAAATTAAAAGGGGAAATGGCGTAGGGTGGAGTAAACCTATCAACATTTCTTGCAGGGTGGGAAAAAATGCCACTTCTTGCTTTAAATCAGGAAATCTCCACAGGGGTTGTCAGGGTGGAATGCCCCTTGCATCCCGGGCTGCCATTCCCAAGTCGGTATTTTATTTAATTCATAAATTTATACCTTGCTTGATTGGGCGGGGGGGGGAGGTGTTGGACTAGGACTTGGGAGAGGCGATGAGTCTCACCGGATGTGACCTTAGGTCAATCAACACCTCTCAGCCCAATCTAACTTGCAAGATTCTTTTGAGGATTAAATAAGGAACAAGAGAACCATAAACACCCCATTGAACTCCCTGAAGAAGGAAAGAAATAAGGTGAGCCATCAAGGCAATAAAAAGAAATAAAGAAAATCTGTGCTAGAGAACATGTCGTTGCACACCATCAATAATTTTTTTTTAAGGTCAAAGTTGTTATATTGCATTGAAATGTATAAATACAAGTTAACAACTGGTTCTTAATACGATATTTTGCGATGCCAGGGCTTCAAGCACCATATGATTCATGCACCGGAGATCTTTGAGGTCTTGGGGCCACACCCTTCAAATCAGGTAATCCCTGCCCTGTGTCTAAATCGGCGGGAACATGTGAAGCTGAGCATCATCAAAGTGAACGCCGACTCCTTGCTGACTCATCTGGTAATAGGATGGAGGAGTCCAAACTTCTAAAGTGTTGTCATCAAGGATGGAAATACTGACAATACTGACAATATATTATTATTTTCTTGCAACATTTTTTTTACTATTATTATAGAATCATAGCTGGAAGTTATCCCAAAGGTCATCTAGTCCGAACCCCTGTAATACAAGAATCACAACTAAACAATCCCTGACAAATGGACATCCAACCTCGGTTGGATGGGAGCAAGAGTCCCAAACCTTCTGAGGTAGTCCATTGCACTGCTGAACAGCTCTTACCACCAGAAAGGTCTTCCTAATGTTTAGTTGGAATCTCCATTCTTGTACCCTGAAATCATAGAGACACAGGTGGTGCCTCTTGGGCTTGAGCCTCTTGGGCTTGCCGATCGGAAGTTTGGTGGTTTGAATCCCCGAGATGGGATGAGCTCCTGTTGCTCCGTCCCAGCTTCTGCCAACCTAGCAGTTCGAAAGCACGCCAGTGCAAGTAGATAAATAGGTCCTGCTAAGGTGTTTCTGTGCGCTCTGGCTTCCATCATTGTGTCCCGTTGCGCCAGAAGTGGCTTAGTCATGCTGGCCACATGATCCAGAAAGCTCTCTGTGGACAAACACCGGCTCCCTCGGAGATGAGCGCCGCAACCTCAGAGTCGCCTTTGACTGGACTTTACCTTCCAGGGGTCCATTACCTTTTACCTTTACCTTTACCTTGAATCCATTGGTTTGGGTTCTACCCTCTGGAGCAGTAGAAAACAAGCTTGCTCCATCTTCTATGAAATGTGACAGAATTTGGGACAGTATACTGGCATCAAGTTATTTCCTGGTGTTTTCATGGGGGAATCATAGGGGAACACAAACACACATGTGTGGAAAGGGTGGCCAATGATGATCGTTGTGTCACTCCACACCCACTGATTAGCACAACATGCCAACATATTGATCAGAAGCCATCCTTCCATAACACAACAGGTACTGCCATGTGAAATGAATATTAGAAAATAGGACAGAAGTATTATAATCAGGAAAAGTAATATGATAATTCCCCAAGTCTATATGCACCCTCCATGGGTCTACTTAGAATAACTCAGTTGGATATAATGCAGAAAATTTAGAATGGGGTGCCCAAAAGAGGGCCAGATTTGATGAAGTGAACATGCGTATGGGCCGACCAAAGTTGTTGGGCTTTTTTTTAGGGACCCAGGTGGTGCTGTGGGTTAAACCACAGAGTCTAGGGCTTGCTGATCAGAAGGTCAGTGGTTCGAATCCCTGCCACGGGGTGAGCTCCCATTGCTCGGTCCCAGCTCCTGCCCACCTAGCAGTTCGAAAGCACATCAAAGTGCAAGTAGATAAATAGGGACCGCTCCAGCGGGAAGGTAAACGGTGTTTCCGTGCGCTGCTCTGGTTCGCCAGAAGCGGCTTTGTCATGCTGGCCACATGACCCGGAAGCTGTCTGTGGACAAATGCCGGCTCCCTCGGCCTATAGAGTGAGATGAGCGCCGCAACCCCAGAGTCGGACACGACTGGACCTGATGGTCAGGGGTACCTTTACCTTTTCTTGGGTTTTTTTTTTTTTACAATTTTACCCCAAACTGCCACAGGGACTGGATTAAGCTGAACGCCGGGCCAGATTAGGTCCCCAAAACGGACTTTGGACATGCTTGATTTAGATGGAGCAAACTGAAATTATTCGGTGTGTGTTAGACATGCTTCTTAATTTCATTGGGGCTACTCTGAGTGGGACTAAATTTGGGTGCAACCCAAAGTGTCCTGGAATAGCTTGCCTTGTGTTCTTCCAAAGTCAGGTGTGTTTAATAACCTAACCGTGATGACTTTGAGGATAGGGGAAATAAACTTGATTCGCAAAGACTTAATCTCCCCCCGCAATCTTCTTGGGCTTATTACAGAATAGCTGGGTCTCAGTACATGTTCAGCATCATTTGCTATCTAGATAAGAAGTCATGAGTTGGGGAGGAACGGAAGTGGCGCTCTAGTAATTGATGTTCAAGCAGCCAAGCAAGCATTAAGGTGGCTTCAGCTTGGAACTGGTCCCACGAGTGGAAAACAAGGAAGAAAACCTGAAGTACTGAGGTGCACCATCACAAGCACAGTTGTCTCCAGACCTGTTGTGCTGTTTAACAGTTCAAAAATCAACCACCAAAGCTGTGAAATGGGAGGTTGTGCTAAACAGGATGTGTGCTGTTATTTTTGCATAATTCTGTCCATGAATGTGTAGTAGAGTAAGTATTCTGTTCATGTGCTGTAGAATCAAGATATGGCTCTCTCCTCCTGTGGGATTCAACTTATGGTGTGTGGGGGTCCCTTAACCTATTATGGAACCAATAGCTGGAAACCAGAGGAGAGAAGAGGTGCTCTTGTGGTTGGTTACTGCTTGCTCGTGTTCCAGAGGCATCTGGTTTAGCCACTGTGAGAGCAGGGTGCTGGACTAGATGGGCCATGGGTCTGATCCTGCAGGCTCTTCTTACATTTTAATGTCAGCTGTTTTGCTGAGAGACCGGCAGATGTATTGCTGTTATGAAGCTCAGAGAACAAGGTGGAACTCCAGGTCCAGTTACCAAGTTTGAAACCTTGGAGAGCACATAGCGGTCAATATTCAATTTCCCAGTTCAATATTTGGCCAGTCATATAGTCCTTGTTCATGAACTGTTGGAGGTTGGAGGATGGATGGCGGCTAACAGATTGAGGTTGAATCCTGACAAGACAGAAGTACTGTTTTTGGGGGACAGGAGGCGGGCAGGTGTGGAGGACTCCCTGGTCCTGAATGGGGTAACTGTGCCCCTGAAGGACCAGGTGTGCAGCCTGGGAGTCATTTTGGACTCACAGCTGTCCATGGAGGCACAGGTCAATTCTGTGTCCAGGGCAGCTGTCTACCAGCTCCATCTGGTACGCAGGCTGAAACCCTATCTGCCCACAGACTGTCTCGCCAGAGTGGTGCATGCTCTGTTATCTCTCCTTTGGATTACTGCAATGCGCTCTATGTGGGGCTACCTTTGAAGGTGACCCAGAAACTACAACTAATCCAGAATGCGGCAGCTAGACTGGTGACTGGGAGCAGCCGCCGAGACCACATAACACCGGTCTTGAAAGACCTACATTGGCTCCCAGTACGTTTCCGAGCACAATTCAAAGTGTTGGTGCTGACCTTTAAAGCTCTATACGGCCTCGGTCCAGTATATCTGATGGAGCATCTCCACCCCCACTGATCTGAGGTCCAGAACCAAGGGCCCTCTGGCAGTTCCCTCACTGCAAAAAGCCAAGTTACAGGGAACCAAGTTAAGGATGGATAGTTTGATCTTCTTGCAGTCCATGGGACTCTCAAGAGTCTCCTCCAGCACCATAATTCAAAAGCATCAATTCTTCGGCGATCAGCCTTCTTTATGGTCCAGCTCTCACTTCCATACATTACTACTGGGAAAACCATAGCTTTAACTATACGGACCTTTGTCGGCAAGGTGATGTCTCTGCTTTTTAAGATGTCATGTATACACAGCTTTAAACACCAGCAGGGGCAGCACACTGGAGCAGGAATAAATGTTAAAGTCTAAACAAGCTAACTATTTGAGGAAATGAATTTGATGCATGGATGAATGGGGAAAGCCCCACAAAAATGCAATTATAAATGACCTCTCTCCCAAGGATTTAGCCAAGCGGCATTTTACAATCATGTATGGAAGTGATTTCTTCACAATGTCCTGAGGCAAGGAGCACCTTGGAGGAATGATGTGTTGTGAAGAGAGGAAAACATTCCAGGGCATTGTCACACTCAATCCGGGATCTTTTCCCTGTCAGTGGATGATAATTATGTTTTCATAACAGCCTCATTTCAATCTCAGTTGGTTTCACTTGGAGTTACTCAGCCAATTGGAATCTGGAAGGTACCAGCAAGGGCTCTGAGTGGTTCATGTGCTGGTGGTCCAATCCAAGAATGAACATAACCAGTGAGAAACTATAGAAGGATGCCAAATCCACATGTTCTTATGTTCTGGATGTTTATCTCTTTATCTTTCACTTTCATCTCTCTCTGAGAACATCTTTCAGCCTTGCGTCAGGAAACTGGAACAACCTTCCAAACTGGAACAACCTCCCGGGGTTACTGTGAGGACAAATTGCACAGAATGTCCTTTGCATATTCAATTTATTATTGTCATTCCTTTTTCTCTTATCACTTAATGCCTTGCTGACGTCTTCATCCCGACAGTATCAAAATTGTTTGGCCCATTTTATCCTTACAGCAACCCTGTCAAAGAGGCTGGGCTGAGAGACAGAGCTTGAAGTCACCCAGTGAACATCATGGCTGCATGAACCCTTGTCTCCTAGGTACAAGTCCAACACTCAAACCACTTCACCACCGCTGGCTCTCATTCTATGTCTTCCATTGACTTAAATCCATTGGGAAATAATAACAGAGCTGCCTCTAAAAACATCAGCAAGACACATTTTTATTTATTTATTTCACTAGTCCAAAATTAGACTCTCACATGCCTGCACAAGTAATGACATGGATGCATGTACAAGCTTCAAAGCCTTGTGAATAATACCTCAATCATCCACTTTAAAACTTGTTCAGAGGCTATCCCATTATATTCTCAAAGCAACATGAGAGGGGTGATGCTGCGGAGAAGTGTCTGATTGGTCCATGTTCACCTTGTGAGATTATATAGATGGCTGGAGAGTTGAACATAGCCACAATTGACACTTTCAGAACCGATGTGCATGCCGTGTGGAGAATAGCTTAGCACACTCATATGCATGACAACACACCTCATGGACACAGCAATAATGTAATTATTACAATTATAAATGAAATGGCTAATGTTATAAATGTAATGTAATAAAATTATAATGGACACTGCTGGATTTCTCTGTTTGCAATTACTGGACGTCTGATCACTGGAAGGTATTAACTGATTCTAGGTAGCATAATTAAAGAAATCCTTAAAGAAATCAGCCCTGAGTGCTCACTGGAAGGACAGATCCTGAAGCTGAGGCTCCAGTACTTTGGCCACCTCATGAGAAGAGAAGACTCCCTGGAAAAGACCCTGATGTTGGGAAAGATGGAGGGCACAAGGAGAAGGGGACGACAGAGGATGAGATGGTTGGACAGTGTTCTCAAAGCGACTAGCATGAGTTTGGCCAAACTGCGGGAGGCAGTGGAGGATAGGGGTGCCTGGCATGCTCTGGTCCATGGGGTCATGAAGAGTCGGACACGACTGAACGACTGAACAACAAGAACAGGAAGCATAATCCATAGAGCCACAAACATTTGGTGTATTTATTTCTCTGGTGATAACTGGGGCATGTCCTCCAAGATGTTGTGGTCATAAGAACTATAAGAACAGCCTGCTGCCTCAATGCAATGGCCCACCTAGTCCAATATCCTGGATGGATAATGAATAACGGTGGAACAGAGTAGGTACAAATGCAGACAATTCCAGCAAGAAAGAAAAGTGGGAGGCATCTAAAGAAACAAGTGTGGATGCATAAGGAGATTACAGATGAGCTGAGATTTAAGAAGGGCATGGATAAGATATGGGGGGAAGAGGAAATCATGAAGGAAGAGTATACATGATTAGCCAACAGTTGTAGAGAGAAGGCCAGGTGGGCCAAGGCTCAGAATAAGCTCAGGCTTGCTAGAGAGATTAAATATAATAAAAGGACATCTTCAGTTATGTTTGAAGCAAGAGGGAAAACAAGAAGAAGACAGAGAAATCCTATTGGGTGTCAGAGAGAAGATGGAAAGCTGAACTGATCCAGTTGGAACAAAATAGAAAATTATTTCCAGTAGCACCTTAGAGACCAACTGAGTTTGTTCTTGGTATGAGCTTTCGTGTGTGCTCATACCAAGAACAAACTCAGTTGGTCTCTAAGGTGCTACTGGAAATAATTTTCTATTTTGTTTCGACTATGGCAGACCAACACGGCTACCCACCTGTAACTGATCCAGTTGGGCTCTTCTTAGGTTTTGTAAAATGTACAGCCTCTAGAATGTTGGGAAACCAGAGCATAAATGTTAAATAAATATAGATCACCCTTCATCAGTGATGGAAAGTTAAATCAACAACTGAAGTGTCTTTCCAACAGCACACCAATCATTTCATATTTGCAAATGACGCATCTGGGGATGCGACAGGAGATTAGGAGGCTTCCTGATGGGGCAGTTTCGTGAATCACCACAATATTAATATGGAGAAATAGATCCCAACAACATCCTCTTTATGTGACAATGCTAAGAGATATTGGTTTGTGTACACAACAATCCTGAACAGGTTGAGTGCCCTCGGGGCTGTATTGTACTGAAAATATCTCACAGCCCCCACCCATGTTTGGTGTGTCAGTCTCAAGGTGGCAAAGGGAGTCTAGCCGACACACCGTGGAAGAAAAACCAGTTACTCTTCTGAGGTGTCACTAGAGGGCAACTGTGCCTTCTAGTGTAGAGAATGAGATGGGAGAGGCTGTTTCTTTGGGAAAAGAGCAGAAAGTGAAGGAAATTGGGTCCTACTTCAGGGATATGTACTAGTTTTCAACTACTGGGCCAGGATCCGATAGTGAGTTGTGGCCTGATCCAAACTCAGTTAGAAAAGGAGTACTACTGCCAAGCAAATATATGGTAAAGGGATTAAGAATTGGGATCCCAAATGTATGTGTGTTAAAAGAGGGCCCTGGATCTGAAAAAGGCTGAAGATGTCTGCAAGAAAGCAGTTGCATGTCGAGGTCCCCAAACACTTCACACAGAAATTTAAGTTTAAGGTTTTTGGCATAATTTTGGCCACAACTTTATTAAAATACAAAATGTGAGTGGTTGCTTAGGCATTGGTTCTGACTATCTGTCCCCGCCTGGGGACAGACTGACATCTGCCCACCTTGCGGAAGTCAGTAAAGGGAAAACACTTTGGGGAGAGAATGGGGGCTGGGGGTCTAGCCCTCGCCTCTCCCCTAATGTTCCCAGGGGCTCTTGCGTGGCCCTAGCCCCTGACCAGGGGATACGGACAAAAGCATGGAGAGCCCCTGGATTCCTTTAACGGAATTCCCCGCACAGCAGCAGCAGCATTGGAGGGGCAGGCACAGCCAACCACTTCCCCTCCACCAACCAATTTAATAACCAATGCCTAACCGCCAACCTTACAAGTTGTGACTAATTGCTACGCAGTAGGCGAAAACCAAATGGCACCAGCCAATCAGCCAAATGGAAAAATTCCTACCAGGCCCCTGCCCCAAAAGCAGATGACCCCATGACAGGAATAGCAAGGTGAGACGCAGAAGCCTAATTATAGGGAGGGTGATCCAATGCACACAGTGAAGAGGGGCTCACACTGTGTGCAAGGAATATATATAGCCTCTGGGCTGTCCATCAAAAATTGCAACATAGAAATCTCCCCAACAACCCAACAGAACCCAGTCACAGCCATGGCCATCTATACTATCCCGCCCAGCAGCAGAGGGGTGTATTGTCAGCCCCCATCGCAACACGTGCTCTCCATGAAGGAGAACTAGCTTTAATGAACTGTGCTGGTGGGGAATTTGTATGAATATTTCATCAACATCACCACCATCTATGGACTAGATGTATGGGACAGGAATCCTAGCTTAGTGTTTTACCTCACATACTGATACTGAGTTTTGCCTGAGTTATCCACCCCCTATCAAAAAACCAAGCGCTTGATTCCAAGTCTAATCCACAAACCATTGTTCTTCAACAATACTTATCCTTCAGTACCAGGGCTGGAGAACCTTCAGCCTGTGGACCCTCCTGATCTGGAAGCTGCCCTGAAAACTGAGGCTCATGGGAATTGGAGTAGAGGAACATGTGGAGGTTTCCTATCTCTGGCCTAGAACTTCATCTCTTGTCACCACCACCTGCCACTCTCATCACTCTACTAGAACTCAATAGGGTCATCAAAAGAAGCTGAACAGTGGGAGGCTGAGGACAGATAAAAGGAAGCTCATTCATAAATTTAGTGCCACAGGAAATAGTGTTGGCCACCAATTTGGATGGCTTTTAAAGGGACTTAGAGAAACTCGTTTGTCAGATTTGGCCACTGACAATTTACAGGTCCTTGTAGTTGAGGTTTGCCAACATTTCTTAATACTTTCGAGCATTTAAATGGGAGGTGGCCTTTCCTTTCTGGAATCATTTGAATCAAGAAGAGGCTTCTGGATCAAACCAGTTGCCCAGCTCTGTTGGTTAGAGCATGGGGATCATAATACCAAGGTTGCAAGTTTGCTCACTGTATGGGGCAGCTGCACATTCCTGCATTGCAAGGGATTGAGGCTAGATGATCTTTAGGGTCACTTCCAACTCTACAATTCTATGATTCCATGATCTAGTCCAGCTTCCTGTTCTCACAGTGGCCAGCCAGATGAATCTGGGAAGTCCACAAGCAAGAGTTGAGAACAACAGCACCCTCCTCTGACAGTGGAGGTAGAACAGGTTTAGTAGCAATTGGGAGCCTTATCCCACAAGTACAAGTGTGGTGCAGTGGTTAGGCTTTCGGACTAGGACCTAAGGAACCAGTGTTCAAATCCCCACTTGGCTATGAAGCTCGTTGGGCAACCTTGGGCCAGTCACTATCTCTTAGCCTAACCTACCTTGCAGAGTTGTTGTGGGGATTAAATTAGGAGGTGGAGAAGCATGTGCTCTACTTTGAGCTCCTCGGGGAAGGTGGGATATAAATGAAAATAAAATAAAATAAAATAAAATAAAATAAAATAAAATAAAATAAAATAAAATAAAATAAAATAAAATAAAATAAAATAAAATAAAATAAAATAAAGAACATGGATGTTTTCAATGTCACATTCAACACTCCTCTGGGTATAGGGCAGAATAATAATAATAATAATAATAATAATAATAATAATAATAATAATAACAACAATAGTTTAGGAAGCAATCTTGGGATAAGAAGGAATTTTGTGACAGCAATTGTCATGTGCCTCACATTTTCACATATCTTGCTACCATTCACATACCACAACCATATGTGGAACGAGCAAGTAGAAATGTAGACATGCATTGTCTGTAAAGATTTGCAATCCAAGTCCTGATTCTTTTTCATTTCTTTATTTCAGCTCTTATCTCTGCCTGGGCTTTTTTTAATAAACTGTGCTGCAGAGATGCTTTGAAGATTACTGTGCTCTAGTGACTATAAAGCTCTTTGATATCTCCTGGTATTGCTTTGAAACCGAGAAGTTTGCATTAAATCTGTCTGGGGTGTGACCAGAATGCTACATTACACAGGGCTTGGATGATCAAGTAATAATTTCAAATGAGAAGGGAAAATAATTACAGCAGTTTGAGAAGTTACACGTAGCATCTTCTGGTTGCCTGGATAATTAAGAGTTGTAGAACAAAGAGGCTGCTTCACAGCCCCCTAAGGCTGCATTAGGAACGTATATAAGAGTGTCAACTATGATTTTCACCAAAAAAAACCCCTCTTCCTCTCAACTTCATCTACTCCTTGAAGTTGGTAAGTGCAATTTGACTTGATTTATTGACAAAAAGATTTTAAAATGTTGCTTTGCTGTCTGAACACCTTGGGTAGGGAGTGGATTATAGATGAAGAAAAAATCCCTGAGATGTAGGATTGAATTGTACTGAAAATGGGTTGGCTTGCTCAAAAGTCCTCCTTCAGGTCTCGCCCACAGAGTAATCTTCATGTTACTTTGCAGCAAACTCAATTCTAGTCCACCATTAAAGGTGAAGAAGTCTTCTAGCCACCCTAGGAGGAAACTTCCTAATTGCCTAGAATTTTGCTTTGGGGGGGAAACGGAGTGTGAATTCTTGGATGAATGTAGAAAATGAAAATGAAGAAATAAACTAGTCCTCCAATTTCACAACATGTTCTGAAGCCAAAAGGAGTGAGACTCATAGATCCCTGTGATGTGATGTGAACTGAAAACGATCACTGATGATGTTCATACCTGCTTCCTGTGCACTTATTCATAGTGTTTTATTCATTTGAAAGCATTTCTAAACAATGCAATGTTTTTTTTTTAAAAAAAATCCTAAGTGGTGTACACCATGTCAAATAAAACAAAAATGCATTATGAAAACAGTAAAGAAGAAAGTATAACATTATTTAAAAGGAAATGAAACTGATTTGGGCGATTCAAACAGATAACATACAGTCTAATTTGATGGGTCAGAGTAGCTGGTTCCCAAAGTTTGCTGTCTGTAGCCAATGGCCATTGCAATATAAACATAAAACACATATGTGTAAAACACAGGGAAAAAAGCATAGGTCCAATAAGAAAGGGATAAACCCTGAGAATGCAAGTAAACAGGACTTACAGAAATGTTCCCTTACTGACTTACTGGGAAATCTAATATGGATCAGAGGGAAGAATATTCCAAAGTACAGGGCCAATGGTCAAAAATCCCAATTTTGGGGTCACTGCCCTTTGATATTCTGCAGGATGCAGTTCACCCAGTTGAATTTCCACAGGTGATCTAAATTGTCCTTTAGGTCTATACAGGAGCAGGAGATCTTGCAGATAATTAGGATACACAACACAATCCCATTCCCATATAGTGAGAAGTGGGTCAATGGGACTTACTCCATGGTAAGTCTGTCTTGAAGCTGTAAGGAACTCCTACTGAACTCAAGAGCAATAATCCGCCAAGGAGCCTTGTCAAACTCAATGGGACTAATACCTGAGTAGACACACATAGGGTTGTACAATGCATTTAAGAAAGATTGTACTTCACATGTTTGAAACAGTAACCAGAAATTTTGTAGTGAGAGGGGAGCTCCTAAGGAAACCATTGCAAAATAGCTTGAACATAAACTGTAGAAGATTGACGTGTTTGAGATGCTTTAATTGCGTTGCTACAACTGCAATTATAATGAGTAATAGTGGAGAGTCCTGCTTGTCTGCTTCACCATATATTCACAGAAGGGTTGTGTTTTGCTTTGTTTGTTTTTTAAGGACCAGAATGACAGGGTCTTCAGGGAAGCACAGTAGTAGAGCTGTAGCTTGCTGTGGGTTTTGGGAGTTGTTAGGAGATCTCTATATTCCCCTCACGGAGCTACAATTTTCAAGGTTCCCTGGGAAGAGGGATTGCTTGCTAAACAACTTTGGGAGAGGTTAACTCTCTGAGCCACCTAACAAGCTTCAGCACCCTTATCAAACTAAAACTCCCAAAATCCTTGGGGGGGGGAGCCACAATTGTTTTTAAAGCATCATTATTGTGCTTTGAATGCATTGTGTGAGTTTGACCTACATTGGATACAACCCAGACCTGTGTTGGATACAACTGATTTTATTGTTTGATTGCATGTATCGACTGACGTAACCTGCCGTGAGATCAATGGACAAGGGAGGAACATAAAATATATTCAAAAATGAATTAAGCATCGCCCAAATTAATACTGTTGACTTTCTCCCTTCTTGCAGACCCACCTCCCCATTTAGAAAGATGATGCTCTATAGGCAATCAAGCTGCTATCAGCCTTGCTATCAACCATGCTACCAACCTTGTAGCTATGGCAGTGACACTGGCTATTCCAGGGGCACGAGCTGTGGCTATGGTTACAGTTCTGGCTGCGGTGGTTATGGTTCCGGTGGCTACGGCTATGGCCCAGCTTGCATGCCACCGTGCAGTTACGGTTACCGGTACAGCCGCAGAGGGGGCTGCTATGACCCCGGTGCCTACAGGTTGGGGTACGGAGCTCGGCTCAACTCTCCTTCAAGAAGACATACCTATGGCGGAAGCTATGGAGGAAGCTGCGGTGGAGGCTATGGAGGAAGCTGCGGTGGAGGCTATGGAGGAGGCTATGGAGGAAGCTATGGAGGAGGCTATGGCGGAAGTTGCGGATGGCCCTGCTAATCCCAGCAAGAGCACCCATGGGACCAAAGGCGAAGCAGCAAATCCCGGGCTAAACATGGTTTCAAAAGGCTGAGGACCAACAAACCCCTTCCGTTGGTTTCGTGAGTGGTTTGGGCACTCAGCACTTCTGAAACACTGAGCCAGGACTCTCTTCAATCCCCCATGCTGAGGGAATAAAACCTGACAGCCATCATTTTCACCCAGTGACAATTGCATCTTTTTTTCAAGACTCGACGTGACTCTGACCCCTTTGCCTTTTTGACTTGTGACTCTACCTGGAGGGGCGGGCAGAAGCTGGTTGAAGGAAAAGGAAAGACGGGGCTGAAAGGTTGCCCATGTGGAATGATGAGGACTTCTCTCACTGTCACACTTTCCTGTGCCATACAATAAAACTCAAACTTAGCAGAAAATTAGTAATAATGCTTTTTACTGTTTTTGTGTATACTTGATGTATGGTTCCTCATTTTGACACAGGACAGGGATTGTGGAAGTGCTTTTTTAAGCGGGGAAGGCTCAAAATGATCATCACATGGTGACTGTTGCTTATTTTCCAGAAACACATTTGCCTATGCCATAGAGACATGGGATCGGTAACTTATCAGGACAGTGAGGATTGCTTCTGTTCAGGGTTCAAACCCAACAGATAGGTGGATGCCCTCTTCCATGAAACTCTCATTTTTTAAAAATTTATTTATAAGGGATTGTCCCACAACTAAGTCCTACCCAGAGTAGACCCACTGAAGTTGATAGGCATGACTAATTTAGGTTCTGGGACCCAGGTGGCGCTGTGGGTTAAACCACAGAGTCTAGGGCTTGCTGATCAGAAGGTTGGCGGTTCGAATCCCTGTGACGGGGTGAGCTCCCGTTGCTCGGTCCCAGCTCCTGCCCACCTAGCAGTTCGAAAGCACATCAAAGTGCAAGTAGATAAATAGGGACCGCTCCAGCGGGAAGGTAAACGGCGTTTCCGTGTGCTGCTCTGGTTCGCCAGAAGTGGCTTTGTCATGCTGGCCACATGACCCGGAAGCTGTCTGCGGACAAACGCCGGCTCCCTTGGCCTATAGAGCGAGATGAGCGCGCAACCCCAGAGTCGGACACGACTGGACCTGATGGTCAGGGGTCCCTTTACCTTTACCTTTAATTTAGGTTCATTAATTCCTATGAGTAGACGTTCTACCGGAGTAGAACTTACTTGGATGCAACCCAAGTTTTCTTACCTGACCTTCACCACCATGTCACCAGGAAGATAGGAAGCTGCCTTGTTCCATCTAACTTGGTGTTGTCAACACTGACTGGCAACAGCTTTCCGGGGTTTGTGGCAGGGAATATTTCCCGGCCCTTCTTGGAGACACCAGAGACTGAACCTGGGGCCTTCTCTTTGCAAAGCAGATGCTCTGTTTCTGAGCTATGGACCTTCTTTAGGGTGAGTTCCAATAATATAATTGACAATTGCGTGTCGAGGTCCCCAATCACCCCTCAGAATAACTCACACCACAGACAGTAATTTAGGTTTTGGTTTTTGGCATAATTTTGGCCACAACTTTATTAAAATACATAATATGTGAGTGGTTGCATAGGCATTGGTTTAGACTATCTGTCCCACTGGGGACAGAACTGACGACCGTCAGTAAAGGGAAAACACTTTGGGGAGAGAATAGGAGCTGGGGGTCAGACCCAGTGACTCTCCCCAAATGCTTCAAGGAGATCTTGTGTGGCCCTGGCCCCCGACCGGGAGATACTTACAAAAGCATGGCGAGCCCCTGGATTACTTTAATGGAATTCCCCGTGCAGCAGCAGCATTGGAGGGGCAGGCACAACCAACCACTTCCCCTCCACCAACCAACATAATAACCAATGCCTAACCGCAACCTTACAAGTTGTGACTAATTGCTACGCAGTAGGCGAAAACCAGAAGGCACCAGCCAATCAGCCAACTGGAAAAATTCCTACCAGGCCCCTGCCACAAAAGCAGACGACCCCATGACAGGCATAGCAAGGTCAATGCAGAGGCCTAATAAACAAGGGGGGGGGAGGGCGTGTGATCCATTGCACGCAGCAAAGAGGAATATTGCAAGGCGTGCCAAGCATTTTTAACCCACTTGGCTGTCCTTCAACACATTGTTACATAAAAATCTCCCCAACAACACCAAGGACCCAATCGTAGCCATGGCCATCTGTACGCTCCCGCCCAACTCTGGAGGGGTGACTTGCTGGCCCCCACCGCAACACGTGCTCTCCATGAAGGAGAACACGCCGTGTTAAAACAGAAGGCAGCTGCTGGAATTGGCAGAGTAATCCACAATACTGGGCTAATGACACTCGTTAGCTAGGAATCTTGGCAGCAATGAGGGTGGAGCGATCACAGTGTGAGAGCCCCTGTGTGGCTCTAGAGTCACTGAAGAAGACCCAGAATTTTTTTGGGAAACAGTCACAAGGTAAACAGCAAAAAGTCACTGAAAAAATTGCTTGTACGGTCTTGAGCCCTGCTGAATCAGACCCCTAAAGGGACATCCTGAGTTGAAATAATAGAAATAATAGAATTATTATTATCTCCATGAAGGAGAACACACTTTATAAAAACAAATTTAAACAATTATATAAGACACGTGAATGGAACAAAACAGCAACCATATGGTAGATGTGGTCAAATGCTCATCTAGTCTACCATCCTATTTCCCAAAGTGGTCAATGAGATGCCCACAAACAGGGTATTAACACACAAAAAACCTCTCACCCCTTCTTCACCCTGAAGATAATATGTATATTTGGAGAGAGAGAGAGAGAGAGAGAGAGAGAGAGAGAGAGAGAGAGAGAGAGAGAGCCTTCTTGGCTAACCATAGTCATTTGATAGCCTTATCCTCCTTGGTGTTGTTTATCCAAAAATCTGAAAGAGTGGGCTTCCACTATAAAAATGATATACAATTTGCTGGGGAGGAGAAGGGTCTTCTCACCGGGGCTTCAGGTTGGCCTGTGTGTGAACAGGATGCTGGAATGGATGGGCCATTGGTCTGATCCAGTAGGGTTATTCTTATGTTCTTAAGGCAGCCTTCATCAAACTGGTGCTCTCCAGAAATTTAACTTTGTGAGACTAGATGTTGGTTCCTTTAGGTCTAAACTTGTATAAATTTATACATGGCATGGATAAAGGCCCGCACACAGAATATTTTTTTTTTATTCCTCCCTGAATACCAGTTGTTGGGAATCACAAGTGAGAGGACTCAGTACTCAGGTTCTGCTTTCGGACTGACCATTAGGCATCTGGTTGCCCATGTGAAGCTTCTGGCCTGACCCAGCAGCAGGGCTGTTCTTACCTAGATAATATTTGAGGTGGCCTCCAACTCATCATGATTCTATGATCAAGCAATTTAGTTAGATTTGTGGAACCCGCTCACCAATATAGTCATCTCGAAGGGGTGTTAAATGCTCTGTAACTGAGAGGAAAGCAACAAAAGGAAATGTTGAGGGCATGGTGGAAAACAAGATTTCATTTTTGTTTTAATTTTAGAGGAAGGAAGCTCAGGTAACCTACTACCCAAACCAGTCTGTTATTACACATGCGCGTCCGCGCGCGCGCACACACACACACACACACATATTGTGGCTAATGTCTACCCATTGGAAGTCTGCCCCTTCTAATAATGCCTCCTCTTGTATTTATAATATCTGTTTGTGCTGTAAAAGCCAAAGGCAAAAGCTATCCATCTTCATCTTGAAAGGCAACAACTAATTTGTTTAGTATGCTCCCGGATCTGCCCCAGCACGTTGGTGCTGTTCCTACAGCCCCTGGGGCAAAGACGCGCATGTTTACTTCAAAGTTCAGCATTATTCATTTGAATGCATCGTTTACAGCAGCACAAGAACACGGGGTAGAGGCAGTTATTCTACTCTTGTTCTCTCTCTTTTTCCCATGTGCCCATAATATCCTCAGTATCCTTGACTTCATATGCCCATTATTGTCCTGAAGTCCTTACTGCCATCTGGATCATTGGCTCACTGTGGCCTTTATTCCCTTCTCACTTTGGTTTCATAATACTTAAAAGTGTCTGCCAAGCTAGTGCCAAACATACTGCTCTGCTTTCCTTTGGTCCACATCAGTGAGGCCTGAATGTGGGGTCTTCAGCCAACAAGCACATGGCGGACTTTGGGAAAAAGGAAGGAGGATTATGGGACCCTGTCAGAGTCCTCTCTCCTCCTTCCCCAGGCCAGACACCCTTCTTGGCTGCATGCCTCCTGAGACCACACCACTCCCACTGTCCTAAATCTGCCTCTGCCAGGACCTCCAAACACACTGCCTAGACTCCCCACCAGGGAGGTCACCAGTACAACTTCATCCAGTGTGCCAGAGCCAGTGTGGTGTAGTGGTTAAGAACGGTAAACTCGTAATCTGGTGAACCGGGTTCGCTTCCCCGCTCCTCCACATGCAGCTGCTGGGTGACCTTGGGCTAGTCACACTGAAGTCACCAAGCTCCAACTGAAGAACTTTATGGCAGGAGCTGCCCTGTCCTGTTGGCCTGGGCATTGTCACCAGCTCTGACCTGGGAGGAAGAGTGCCCCAGCCCAAGCCACTACCAGCATAGACTTGAGTTTAAAAAGTGTAAACTTAAGCATCCATTCAATAGATTGCTTTTCACTCCTCACTCCTCTTCTTAATTTAGATTGCAAGCCTGGGGGCAGGGACCATGTCTCGGCACTAATTTTTGTAAGGCCTTTTTGGAGTAAAGAGGAATGGATGGAATGAATGAATGCCATAAAGAAATAAATCAAATGGTCCAATGGGATTAAGCCCAAGTGTGAGCAAATGAGGGGCGGTGAGGGAAGAGGTAATTTATTTATTTATTTAGTCCATAAAATTTATACAAACAAACAAACAAAACCCTCAAAGTGGTTGACCTCAAAGAGCGAGGGCAGAAGGGAAGGGAAGGGAAGGGAAGGGAAGGGAAGGGAAGGGAAGGGAAGGGAGGTTAACAGCAATGGAATGATATAACAGGTGCTGATATTTGCTTTAGAGGAAATCTGGTGAGAACATTGGCACCTCCTTCCCTTCTCTCTTCCCTAGTCTTATGAAAACAAAGGTTTAGCCTCCCCTAACATTCTGCAGATGTTTTGCCCAAAGGAGGAACACCCAAACTGGCTTTTCAAATCTCCCTTAAGGTGACATTTCAGTGCCAAATGCAATCCCAGTTCTTGTCTGGTAGGTGTCATAGCGTGTTTCTTGTTTTTAAGTGTATAACCCCTATATAAATAGGTATGGGCAAATGTGTCAGTTCCAGTTTTGCTTCATTGTTCACCCCACTCCCCTAACCTTAATTCCACATAATTTGCATTAAAATAAATAAATAATCCACATGGAAGTCATGCCCAATGGGGCCTGCATGGCAATACCAGCTGGGTTCATAATAAAAAGTGGGTGGAGCAATATATATGATCCCCCCTCTTTTAATAAAGAGGCTGTTTTGTTCATACACCTCTCTCGCTATTCTCCATGCAGGCAAGCAAGAGGCATGATCACTGTTCAAGGATAATTCCAGCCGGGCAAAAGCACTAAAGGAAGATATGAAGCAGGATCAATAGAGAGTGTGGCCTGGATAGAGAGGGTGCGGCCTGGGGAGAGTTTTGAAGGCAAGATGAAGAGGCTTAGAGGGCCACATTCACACCCCCAAGGCAGTGGTGGTCACCAACCTGGGTGGTTTTAAAATAGTATTAGACAAATTCATATAGGATGAGAGTATCAGTGGCTACCAACCACCTGTTGGAAAACGCCCATGGGTGCCTGCAGTTCCCCAGAACTCCGTGCGTCCTCCCGTATGCGCAACCCTGTAAAAGGCATCTTCCCCATTCTCCAGTGCGCTCAGTGACATAAACTAGCTTGATTTATGCAGACTAATCTTCTAGCATAACACAGCAAGAAGCGTGAAACGTCGTAGTCTAATCTACTATTTATTTACGTACTATGTACAGGCAAAGGCATAATGGCGACCGTTCTCTTCAGCTCTGAGAGAACAACCAAAATGAAGTAAAAGCAAAAGTACATTAAAAAAAATACATACAGCAGAAGAAAGATAAGGCTGTCTTCCGTTCCCACAGTCTTCTCAGACAGGCATGTGAATTATAACAATCTCAGCAGCGGAGGAGTGAAATTGCTAACACCACCATGATTATGTTCACCCACAATGCTGCTGGGATGTCAGGGATTGTGCTGAAAAGGGCTGCACTGAGGAAGAATGGTGGGAGCCACCCCCACCCCCTCCCCCTGATCCTGAATCTTCTCAGGAGCAGGAAGACAGTATAGATTCGGAACAGTGGTTTGCAGAGAGACATAGTTCAGAAGGCAGAAGCTGGGAAATACTGGATGGGGAACAGCTAGGTGAAGAAACACTGGAAGAGAGAGAGTTAACAGATTCACAGTCTCTGGACAGCATTGCTCCGCTTAGCCCAAGGTCAAGAAGAGCTCAGGAAGTGTCAGAACAGAAAATACAGAGGCTCCAAGCTCAGATTACAAGATGTCAGAGTGACGTATATTAATAGGGACAGAGGGGGGCGGAGTGAAATGAATTGGGAGCACCGCCATTCACAGTCGTTCACTGTGTTTATTAAAGAAACTAACTGGTAAGAATTTGTTAGTATTTCATGCCTCCAATGCTGCAGATGAGATTGCTGTAAATCACATGCCTGTCTGAGAAGCGTGTGAGAAGCGGAAGACAGTCTTATTTCTTCCGCTGTGATGTACTTTCACTTTTACTTGTTCTGTTTGTTCTCTCTGAGCTGGAGAGAACAGACGCCATTATGGTTTTGTCTGTACATTGTGTGTAACTAAATAGTAGATTAGATCTACAATGTCTCGCTCTTCTTGCTGTGTTTTGCCAGAAGATTAGTGTGCATATACCAGCTGGTATATGTTGCTGGAGCGCCCTGGAGAAGAAGGAAAATACTGGAGGATAATCGGAGTTCCGGGGGCTTGCAGGCTCACCCCCAGGGCATTTTCCCAACAGAATTCCCTTTAATTTGATCTGCTCATTTAGAGCTACGGGGGACGAAGCTGGTTCCCTGAAGCTGACATGGAGGCAGTGTGCCTCTGAATGTCAGTTTCTGGGAATCACAAGTGGGCTATTGCACTCAGATCCCGATTTCAGACTTTCTGGAGGGATCCGATTGGTCATTGTGAGAACAGGATGCTGGAGGTTGTGAAGCAAGGCTGGATAGGGGTGCGACCAGACCAGAGGGAAGGTATGTGGTCTAGTACAAAGGGTTAGATGAAAAGGGAACATTCAGCCATGGTTCCTGAGGTCCCCCACCCTGGTGATAAAAGATGAACACAGGCAAATGCTTCACTGCATACTTTAATGAGAATAAGAAAGTGAGGAAAGAACTATTCATTACGAAGCAGAAGACATAATATCAAGGATACTTAAGAACATGATGTGTCATGATGGATGAGACCAAAAATATTATGAGCTTATCCAATCCATCACCCTGTTTCCTACAGGCTCACCATGTTCCCCAGAGAAATACACAAAGGTTGTGTGGAAAAGGAGAATACACTCCCTTGTGGTTAGTCTCCAGGAACATCTATTAATCAGAGATATGATGGGTTGCACTCAACTAATTCCTACTCAGAGTAGGTGGATTGATTTTTATGTTCATGCTCATTTATTTCAATGGCTCCACTCTTAGGTAGGAGTAAACTGAATACAGCCCATAGTCTCTGAACATAGAGGTGCAATTCTTAGCTATTCTGTTGAACAGCTGTGGCTAGATATCTCCTCCATGGATCAATCTAGATGTGCCCAAAATGCCATCTAATCTTGAATGGTCATCTCCTGACCTCTGGAATCCTTCCTTCCTTCTCACTCATGTGCTGACCCACCTAACATGCACAACCACCCTACCAAACTAACATGCAAAGGTCCCTCTTGTGTCCTAGAAATCATTTTCTTTCCAACAGTAGCCACTTGTCTGGATCGTATTGAGGGCTTCTTCTGACATCCCACCCTTTGTTCCATGATGAACAATCTCAACAAGCAAAAAGGGGGATGATTTCTTTTCCTCTTAGCAATTCATATCTTCCTCATACCACCATGCGCTGGCCTAAACCACATTCAAGCCACACGGTTTAGGCCAGCTGGCATAATTGCAAATTGTTCTGGCCATTGTAGAATGTGCCTTCACCAGAAATTCATGTGATAAACTCACACCGGCTAAAGATCTGCACATTACTTGCTGGACGTGGAGCAACCACAAAAGCTGCCATGATCCTGCTACTCAATATAATGTGCAAAATAGCCCTAAGCTGGTGGCCATCCCAGAAATGGGTTTGAGAAGCAGTGGTTTTCATGGTTCCTATCTTGGGGGGAACACTTTCAAATAGTTTTTGAGGAGCAGGCATGAGTGGTGCGAAAACCAGTTGTCACCCCCTTTTAAATTTGCTTTGCCTTTTGTTTTGGGACAGTGGAGACAGCAACAAGAACTTTCTTCTAAATGGTGAGCTGTAATTATATTTTCACTGTTACAGCAGAGTGCTTGGAGTGAACTAATTCAGGATTAACCAATTCATCGAAACTAATTCAAATAAAATATCTGAATTAAACACTGTGTGTGTGTATGTGTGTGTGTGCGCGCGCGCGCGTGCACGCGTGCATGCATGTGTCCATTGCATTTGTCATTTATAACAACATGAAAAGTGATGCTGCTGTTTCAACGCAAATATCATAGTTGTTGGAGGGAAAAAAATAAAACAATTGTTCACATTACACTCTGTGTTTTGATGTTTCCTTACTCTTCTTAACTATATCTTATCCTTTGGCCACATCCACACCTTACATCTGAAGCACTATGATACCATTTTAAACAGTCATGGCTTCCTCCAAATGATTTGGGGAAGTGTTGTTTGTCGAGGGTGCTGAGAGTTTCTTGGGAGACCCCTATTCCCCTCCAGAGTCCCCTCCGAAGAGTGATTGATTGTTACGTTGCTCTGGGAATTGTACCTCTGAGAGTGAGTGAACCTTCCACAAACCACACATGATAGGATGCTTGGTGGGGGCATGACTGTTAAAGTTGTCTAGCAGTGCTTACAATGTCTGTTGTGGAGATGGGCTTTTAGCACAGCAGCTTGTGAAAGCTGTTTTTTTTGTTGTTTTTTTTTTGCCAAGGAACATGTGAATGAATTGTGAATCGAAATAGAAGGGGGTGGTGGAACTGGAAATGATTTTTCTTTTTAGAATGAGATTTCAAAGTACTGGTTCTTCAGTGATTCCCTGCACTCTTAGCTCTCCTCACAGAGGTTGCTGTTGTGTTGTGTTGTGTTGTGTTGTGTTTTGTGTGTGTGTGTGTGTGTGTGTGTGTGTGTGTGTTTTAATGCCTGTAAACCCCAAGTGTCCTCAGAACACAGTTTGAAAACCACGGTACAATACTTATTCCCCCCCAAAAAAAGAAACAAGCAGAATAATTTATTTGCATCTCTTGGATGCTCAAGACTAGTAAGGAGAAAAATGTGTATATACTGTATTATATGCTGTGGCTATATAATAAAGAACATCTAGAATAGCCTTCAACAACCTGATGCCCTCCAAATGTTTCAGAGTACAATCTTCAACAGTCCCAGATGACTAGGACTTATGGGAGTTGTGGTCCAAAACATCTGGAATACACCGGGTTGGCGAAGGATGGTCTAGAACCTGTCCTCCATTCAAAGGTGCAAGAAACTTAACTCATGACTTTTGGAGGTATTGAAGACACACACAAAAATTGACTTCATTGGAAATAATCTGGGAGCCCATGTTTTTTGAAAGCTGTTCTCAGTCATTACAGATCGTTTGTTCCTATTTGTGTTGTGTCTTCCTGTCTTGATGACACTCCTGTCCCAATTTAACATGGGGAGGAGTTGCTATGGTGGTATCTCCGGTATCCACCGGAGTGGCAGCAGCTTCCTGAAGAGCAGCCATAGCATGGTGAGCAACAGTTGGAACTGTAGCGTGGCGAGCAACAGCTGGAACTGTAGCGGGGCGAGCAACAGCTGGAACTGTAGCGGGGCGAGCAACAGCTGGAACTGTAGCGGGGTGAGCAACAGCTGGAACTGCAGCAGGGCGAGCAACAGCTGGAACTGCAGCAGGGTGAGCAGCAGCTGTAGCTGTAGCGGGGTGAGTAACGGCTGGAACTGTAGCGAGGCGAGCAACAGCTGTAGCTGTAGCCGGGTGAGCAACAGCTGGAACTGCAGCAGGGTGAGCAACAGCTGTAGCTGTAGCGGGGCGAGCAACAGCTGGAACTGCAGCAGGGTGAGCAGCAGCTGTAGCTGTAGCGGGGTGAGTAGCGGCTGGAACTACAGCAGGGTGAGCAGCAGCTGGAACTGTACCGAGGTGCGTAACAGCTGGAACTGGAATTATAGCCAGTGGGACCACAGCTGGATTCAGATCCACAGCCATATCCATATCCAGGGGGGTAGCAGCAGCCAGAACTATACCTCGATGGGCGGGAGTAGCTTCTCCCCTTGTTGTTTCCGCAATTCGAGCTGTATGGATTCCAGCAACCCTGGGGTCTGGAGCAAGTCATCTTCGTGGGTTGGAGGTGGATCTGGAATGGTGTAACAAAAAGAGAAATGAGAGGTAAGTCCTTTGCCTGTAGAAACGGCATGAACAGATTACTCCCACATTTCTAGTTCTTATGTTCTTGTTGTTATTAACCAGAACAACAAGAAGAGGAACAACCGGAGCAGCAGCAATGAAGCCCACCCCCCATTTGCTGTGCAGGTTCGCCAGTTGCTTCAGGGCTGAGAAGGAAGTGTCTCTGTCAACTCTTAGACCAATGTGTGCCTTGGAAATAAGATATCCACCAGCTTTTGATTTATCCAATTGCCTTATTGTAGTTCTCAGCTCAGAGAGATAGATAGATATAGGGATCTATCTGTCTAATCTATCTATCTATCTATCTATCTATCTATCTATCTATCTATCTATCTATCTATTTTCTTGCTTTCTCTCTTTCTCTCTCTCTATATATGAGCAAAAGCGAAGTAGCTAGAAATAGTCATGTAGAGATGTAGATAGATGATATAGGGTTACCATATTTCAAAAAGTGAAAATCTGGACACAAAAGTTGTTGAGCTCTTTTTTGGAGGGGAGCAAAGTTTTTCTTTGTTTTACTGGGTGTTTTTTTCTTCTTTTGCCAAATCAACACATCCAAAATGGGCTGCTATACACTCAGGGTCTCCTGGATATTTTGACTGGTTTTTGTAAATTCCTCCCAGATGTCATTTTTGGCAGACAAATCCCGGTTATGTCCAAGAAATTCCGGACGTATGGCAGCCCTAAGATAGTTCTGTAGATCTACTTACCATCAACCTAGCATCTAACTGCCATCTATCAATTATTTCTCTATTTAATTAAATGTGAAGTTAATTGAGATTAATGCAAATAGGGACAGCATGGGTTTATAGCTGAGCCAATGTGGAAGGAGAGGGACAAGAACCAGACTGTGATAGCCAAATAAATTCTGTTCACAGTAGACCCACTTCAGTTAGCCATCTCTATTCATTTCCGCTGGTCTACTGTAGAGGACACAATGGATTTGTCCACACTTCCTTTTTGCCCTACTCTTTCTAGGCAGATGGCTGCACTTTAAAGCTCCATGTCCCAGCTTTTGTTTGCTTGTTTGCTGCAAGCTTTCTCCACACACAAAAACTGAATCAGAGCAAATGTCATTTAAAGCTGAATTGGAGCAAATGTCAATTCAGGTTTTTCACAGATCCGTGTTTGAAGGGCACCTGGACACAGAGCTTTAAATCATGGGCCATGCCTGGAAAAAGCAGGGGAAAGGTAAGAGTGGATAAGCCACAAGGTAAACGCTAAAGGTAAAGGACCCCTGGAGGGTCCAGTCAAAGGTGACTATGGGGTTGCGGCGCTCATCTCACTTTCAGGCCAAGGGAGCCGGCGTTTGTCCACAGACAGCTTTCCAGGTCATGTGGCCAGCATGACTAAACAGCTTCTGGTGCAAAGGAACACCGTGACGGAAACCAGAGCTCAAGGAAATGCCATTTACCTTCCTGCCGCAGTGGTACCTCTTTATCTACTTTGCACTGGTGTGCTTTCAAGCTGCTAGGTTGGCAGGAGCTGGGACAGAGCAACGGGAGCTCACCCCGTCGTGGGGATTCGAACTGCCGACCTACTGTTTGGCAAGCCCAAGCGGCTCAGTGGTTTAGACCACAGCACCACCCACGTCACATCGGATAAGCCACCACATTGCATGCAACCCTGAAGCTGCAATCCTACACTCACTTACATGGGAATAAGGCTCAATTTAGGCACATTAGCTTTGAGTAAACACATGGACATTGCACTGTGATTTCCCTACCCCATATCTTTCTTTGAGTTTGTTATCTGATGGTGTTTGTGTTTGTTGTTCTTTAATGTATCAGGCACAATGAGGAGGAGGAGGAAGATGACGATGACAACAAACAACAACAACAACAACAACAACAACAACAACAACAACAACAGAGGCAACTAAAATTCTCTGGTTTTGAATTTCAAATTTCCTCCCTTAATTCCTCACCACAATTCCATTCATCCTTGACAGCTCCCTTTCCCCTAAATGCTGTTGGCCCCACTGCCTTTTAGCTGATTTCAGGAAGGTATCTCACTATGGTGCAAACTTAGGTCCATTGATTTAGTCAAGTATGTTCTTCACATGTCTCTGGGTAAGAGAAATCAAAAGTGGACTCACCTGGATCGCGGTTGATAGAAATCATTGAGATGTTTCTGGGAGTTCTCAGAGATGCTGGCCTTTCTTATAGAGTTTCCCTTGGGTGTATAGAGAACATGTGGATGGCTAATAAACTGGAAGGCCAAAATTAGCACCCACATATTTTTCCTTATTTTCAAAAAAGATAATTTGGTTTAGGCTGGGCTCATCATCACACCCTCACAGTCTCTCTAATTTTAAGAAATTAAGTGCCATTTGTGTTCCAGGAGTCCATATATTATGAGTTGCATTAGCCAAACAGATGGCTGGCTCCAAGGTATATGTGACCCACATACCATGCCTATGGGGCTATTTACTACTAGAGAGGCTTGCAATGTGGAACCTTGTCTCACTGAAATGGAAGTTACCCAACCCATAGCCCCAAAGGCAGTTGCCTTTCACCTGTGTGGTCCTCCATAGAATGTTGGACTACATCTCCTATTGTTTAGTGGCCATTGGTCAAGGGGCTTAGGGGAGTCCCCGAAAGTATCTGGAGTGACACCATATGTTAGCTACCTCTGTTTTAACTCATTAATTACAAAAAGACAACAAGAGAGAGAGAGAGAGAGAGAGAGAGAGAGAGAGAGAGAGAGAGAGAAGTGCCCAATGAGAACCAAATACCTCCTAGCTGAGTATCATGTTCCTTACAGAGGTTAAGCAAGCATCTCAGGGAAGCTCACAAGCAGGATAGGATGACAGTGGGAGCTGGGTCCATCAGGACAAGGGGGCACTGCCCCATGAACCTCAATTTGCCCGCCCTTAGCCAGCTCCTACAAACTGCCCGCCTTCTTACTTACAATCATTCCAGGGAATGGTGCTGCCTGCCAGCTCCATCGTCCATGGTCTCACTGTTGTCCTTGTAGAACTCAACAAGGGGAGGATGGGGACAACATTCAAATCAGGTGGTTCCACCTGTCATTGGCTCTGGCTCCACCAATTGTTGGCTTCCCTGCATTCCACCCCACCAGTCTCAATAGACACCAACCACTGCTGAATAGCCTTCACCTGCTGTTCCCCCAGCCCCCAAATCCCTGAAATTAAAATAAATAAATAAAAATACACTGCCACAAAACACTGAAGTTTCTTCTTCTTCTTCTTCTTCTTCTTCTTCTTCTTCTTCTTCTTCTTCTTCTTCTTCTTCTTCTTCTTCCCACTTTATCTCCAAGGACCTTTAGGTGATGTTCCCCATTTTGTCCTCACCACAACCCTGTGAAGTAGGCAAAGACCACGTTCATGTCATATATTTAAAACACTGTGATACCACTTTAAACAAGCGTGGCTTACCCCAAACAATTGTAGGAGATGTAGTTTGTTAAGGGTGCTGATAATTTTTTGGGTGTAGCCACTGCTGTTTAGAGTGGCATCTTTATATGTGTGGATGTTGCATAAGAGATAGTGAGCAACTCAACGAGACCCCCCCCCCAAAAAAAATAATAATAAAAAAAAAATTCCTTCCAGTAGCACCTTAGAGACCAACTAAGTTTGTACTTGGTAGGAGCTTTCGTGTTCGTGCACACGAAAGCTTATACCAAGAACAAACTTAGTTGGTCTCTAAGGTGCTACTGGAAGGAAATTTTTTAAAAAAAAATTTGTTTTGACTATGGCAGACCAACATGGCTACCTACCTGTGTCAAGGAGACCCAGTGAGCTTTGTGGCTGAGTGGAGGATTTGAACCCTAGACCAACACTTTAACCACTTCACCACCCCTGGCTCCATTTAGCCTTCTGGATAATGATCGTTGATAGACCAATACCCCATAAATGTGTCAATTCTCCTTTTAAAACCATGCCATCTAAGCATGAGTCCATCACATTATGTGCTGCGTGTGAAGATGTTCTTCGTTTTGGCTAATCTTTGGGATCAGTTTTGAGAACTTTGACCTTTTTCCTCCTGGCAGAATGTGCTAGAATCTGAATTTTACCATGAATGTATGTGGACCAAAGTCCAAACAGCTCCCCCCACCCCCTTACTTAGGCATGTACTTACATTCCCATTACTTAAAAGAGAACTTTCAAAGAGAACTAGAAGAGAGAACATCAGGACCTTGTGCCTCACAAATTGCTGCTGAAATTAGCAGTTTCTTGTTTCAAAATTGTAGCTGCATGTATGCATTTTGGGCACACCTGCAGTGCTTCGTGGGTTATGTAGTCATTCCCTTTAGCTTCTCTGATGACCCCTCCCATTTCTTTATTGATTTCATAGAATCATAGAATCATCGAGTTGGAAGAGACCACAAGGGCCATCCAGTCCAACCCCCTGCCAAGCAGGAAACACCATCAAAGCATTCCTGACAGATGGCTGTCAAGCCTCTGCTTAAAGACCTCCAAAGAAGGAGGAGACCTTCTTTGGAGGTCTTTGGAGATCATATTGACATGTTCCTTTTCGATTAAAATAGACCAACATTTGGTGTGTGTGAAGGAAGCAGAACTGCTGTCCCACCCATGCCCTGTTTGTGGGCATCTAACATTTATTTTGCTAAAAATCATCTCATTTTTTAACAATAATAATAATAATAATAATAATAATAATAATAATAATAATAATACAGTGGAACATTGGTTTCCCAACTCAATCCATACTGGAAGTCATTTGGACTTCCAAAACATTCACAAACCAAGGTGCGGCTTCTGATTGTCTGATTGGCCCCGGAAACAATGTCAACAGCCGAAATGGATGTTTGGCTTCCAAGAAACGTTTTCTGGGTTTGTGATGTTCGGGAGCCGATTTGTTCGGGAGCCAAGCCATTCGGGAACAGAGGTACCACTGTAATGAAACATTAGATTGTGGGGTTTAAGAAGGGGAAAAAATGTTTGAACATTTGTTTCTGATATTTGTGGATTAACCAGTCCCCAGTGATAGGTCGTTCTGCAGTCCTAAGGCAGAGGTTGAGACCTCATTCTAATTAAATCTTGTGTCTCCTTTATTGACTGGAGAAGGCGGCCAACCTTCATTAGCGAGAACAGAGTTGAATCCCTGGATTATGCTTCTGAAAGGGCCAGACATTTACTTTGTCATTTTGACCATGCCAAATATCAACTAATTATTCATTGGGTGAAGGTTATGAAAAGGTCCTCTTAATACCTCAAGTCTAGAAGGCATCGCCCCTGGTAATGTTCCACATGCGCAATGAACTGTGTTATTTCACTAATAGCTGGTTCCATTCCTTTTGTACACCCGCTTCAAATTATATGATGGAAGACTATGAAAAAGGTTGTTCTACCCAAACCATCTCCCGTCCTTCCATAAACCAGGCCACAATCATCATGGCGATCTTCCAGATTTCCTGAATAAAACCTACATGGGAGAAATAAGAAAATATCCTAATCCTTAGCCTTCTATGATCTTAAAGTAAAGGCAACACATTACATTAATTGCTCCCATTAATGTCATATAGGGTTCGGATTTTTCCTTAAATCCCCACGGATATTTTTCTTCTTCTAATGCCTATCTAACTTTGATGTAAAGGAAAGGTGTGTTTATGGGATTTCTTTGCTGGCTCCACTATATGAACAGTTCTCAACTATCAAATGCATTCCTATACATATTATTATAGTATATAATACACTCTGGAATTTCTAAATTAGCAAACACATAAAACATGTACGTACATGCAACAATTTCATGTTAATATAAAATTATTCTGCAGAAATATAGGACATTTTATACAGAATGTGTTTATTTCTTTATTATCATTATTAAGGTTGCAGAACTATATAGTGTGTGTGTGTATATATATATATATATATATATATATATATATATATATATATATATGGATAAAGTTATTGTTTCCCTCAGTATAAATTGATTCATGGGTCCCTAGAGTTTTGATAAACACGTTCCAAATATCATTAAATTTACCCATGCATAATCTTCATCTGAAAGTGATCCATTCATGGTTTGCAAGAGTTGTCATGTCATCTATCCATTGATCGAGGGGGGCGGCGGCATATTTTTGTCCTTCCAGTGTATCAATATCATTCTTTTTGCAGATGTAGGGGTACGGAGAAACCATTTGCGTTGACTGATTCTCAAGCCACATATACCAGATAGATAGTTTAAGATGTTATCTTCCAAAATTTTCAACTCTTTCTCCACCATAATATTTATACATCCGCATATTCCCCCCAAAGTTTTTTTTTACCAACACTGTATAAATATATATGTTTCAAATAAGCAATTTCCTTATTACGTACATCTCCAACACCATGTCAATCAATCAATCAATCAATCAATCAATTTATTTATTGCATTAGCCATATGGCCATAGCACATAGTAAAAGACCAGGCAGTGGCCTGGTGCGATTATACAAAGAATACTACAGATACAGTTAAAACATTAGATGTTGAATTGTGCTGGATAATGCAGATTAAATAGTGAACAACAGCAGGGCATGACGTCAGTGTCCATGTCAGGATGATGGATAGGACTAAGGCTAAGGCAAGTTAGCCGAAAAGGTGGTCCAGAGTTTCAGGGCCTGCAATGTATAGATGGCCACTCCATGTGAAATCAAGGGGTTGGCATCCGCCAGTAAGTATTTCATGCAGTCATCGTCCCTGGCGATAGTCGGCAGGATTAGAGGGAAAAGCCTGCGTCTTATTGAGACATATAGTGGGCAGTAGAGGAAAAAGTGAATAAAGTCCTCTTTCAAACACACCATGTCATCATTGATAGGCCCTGTTTATGCAATTATGACGGAGTCCAATGAACTCAAAATAAAATCTTTCATTATATGAGAAATAATTTATATATGTATTATTATACATATTATTATGTAATATATAATACACTCTGTGATTCCTAAAGGACCAAATACATACAACAATTTTATCTTAATATAAAATTATGCTGCAGAAATACAGTATAGGGACTTTTAGACACAATGTGTTTATTTCTTAATGTTTATATATTGCTTGATTTTTTAACAAACGAAGAAGCACTCAAAGCAGTTTACGAACAGAGTAACACAGTGAAAATATCAGTAAAAAAGAAAAAAAAAAGAAAACCTCGGTTATAAACAGCAATTTAAAACCTTTAACAGTAATTAAAGTCAATGTAGAGCAAAAAAAAAAACCACACAAATTAAAACACATGTAAACTTTCTAGATATCTGGGTAGGCTTGTCTAAACAAAAATGTTTTTAGCAGATGCCAAAAAGAGTGCAGTGAAGGCATCTGCCTAATGCTAATCGTCAGGGAGTTCTGAAGAATGGATGCGGCCGCACTAAATGACGAATTTCTTGCAAAGGCAAAATGGGTATCATTTGCAACCTGGAACAGTGCCATGATTTTCTGCATAGCCTATAATTTTGTATGTCGCTTTGCATTGCATTAGTCATCCATTTTAAAAATAATACAGTGGTACCTCCAGTTGTGGACGGGATCCATTCCAGAGCTCCAGTCAGATCCTGAAGTTTCCGCAACTGGAGGGACCGCTTCTGTGCATGCATGCGTGGCAAAAAACTTCCGGGTTTGCCGCTTTCACAACCCGAAGTTTACGTTACCCGAGGGTAACATAAGCCGAGGTGCTACTGTAATTGGAAAATGTCAGCGCATTTGGACATAGGCAAGCATTCAATAAAATAAGTGGTCTACTGAGAGCAGAGCTCAATCAAGTCAAATCGCTCTATGGTTCTGTATTCTTTAGCTGTGTTTCCTGCATTGCAACACCTTGGGCTAGAGGACTCTTGGGATCCCTTCTAACTCTAACAGTTCTATGATTCTGTGTTGGAAGAGTCAAGTCCCATGTGGAAATCTGCTTAAAATGGATTCCTCTATCAACCCTAATTGTGGCCATATGTTTGACAATCTCCTCTTCCAAGGGATGGAGCAACATGCTCATGCACCGCTGTTGTGTATTTCTTTGTCCCAGTTCTGGGTCATTGTTGGTTGCCTCCAACCATCAAAAGTGGTGGCTGACCCACACCAGTATGGCAGCATTTTGTTGTTGTTGTTCAGTCGTTCAGTCGTGTCCGACTCTTCATGACCCCATGGACCAGAGCATGCCAGGCACGCCTATCCTTCACTGCCTCTGCAGTTTGGCCAAACTCATGCTAGTCGCTTCGAGAACACTGTCCAACCATCTCATCCTCTGTCGTCCCCTTCTCCTTGTGCCCTCCATCTTTCCCAACATCAGGGTCTTTTCTAGGGAGTCTTCTCTTCTCATGAGGTGGCCAAAGTACTGGAGCCTCAACTTCAGGATCTGTCCTTCTAGTGAGCACTCAGGGCTGATTTCTTTAAGAATGGATAGGTTTGATCTTCTTGCAGTCCATGGGACTCTCAAGAGTCTCCTCCAGCACCATAATTCAAAAGCATCAATTCTTCGGCGATCAGTCTTCTTTATGGTCCAGCTCTCACTTCCATACATTACTACTGGGAAAACCATAGCTTTAACTATACGGACCTTTGTTGGCAAGGTGATGTCTCTGCTTTTTAAGATGCTGTCTAGGTTTGTCATTGCTTTCCTCCCAAGAAGCAGGCGTCTTTTAATTTCGTGACTGCTGTCACCATCTGCAGTGATCATGGAGCCCAAGAAAGTAAAATCTCTCACTGCCTCCATTTCTTCCCCTTCTATTTGCCAGGAGGTGATGGGACCAGTGGCCATAATCTTAGTTTTTGTCCCTACAAAACCACTTCTGCCCTGCTAAGTTGGCAGGAGCTGGGACAGAGCAATGGGAGCTTACCCTGTTCCGGGGATTCGAACCGCTGACCTTCCGATCGGCAAGCCCAAGAGGCTCAGTGGTTTAGACCACAGCGCCGCCCATGTCTCTACTGTGAAAATAGAATGCTGGACTAGATGTCTCATTGGGCTGATTCAGCAGGGCTCTTATGTTCTTACAATGGCTACGTTCTGCCTCCACTGTCCTCTCTTAAACAATACACCAGAAACATCTGACTCCACCCATCTAAAACTGAGTCCAGTGCCACCTAGTGAATAAACTATTTCACTAACATAGAATCATAAAATTGTAAAGTTGGGAGGCATCCCAAGGGTCATCTAGTCCAACCCCCTGCAATGCAGGAATCACAACTAAAGCACCCATGATAGGAGAGCCCACAACTCTTCCTGATACTTAATTGGAATCTCATTTCTTTTAACTCAAAACCATGAGTTCGGGTCCATCAATCCCCAGCATCTCCAGCTAGGGCTGGGAGAGAACCCTTTCTGAAACTATGGAGAGTTGCTGCAAATCAGTGTAGGCAATACTGAGCTATATGGACCAATGGTCTAAGGCAACTTCCTAGGTATATTGCATCTTATAGAATGCCCTCCCCATACATCTTGTTATAAACGATAACGTCCAGGTTGTGGCTTTGAGGCTTACCTTAGCATCAAGCTAAGAGCTTTTGAAGAGATGCCTTCAGAAAAGATACCCTCTTGTTTTCTTTACTTTATTTGATCTCCTTTGTGATACCTGGTGAAAACAATGCATGTTAGCAAGGGATACATCTCCCAGTACTCCTGTCTGTTTGCATGGATTTAGGGAAAGTATTAATAACATAGGGCAAATACCTTCTCCAGCGAGTCTAAAATTACAAGGGTTGAGAAGCATGTTAACTGCAAATTAATAAGGTGCAAAAGCACTAAACCAGTATGTGAGATTAGTGTGAACACTGGGTTGACATCTAATTAGATTTTCTTTTTTTGTAGATGAGGTCCCTTAGGCTGTGTGAAGATCTATAAAAAAGAACTCCTGGGTGAACAGTATTCCAGAAAAAAAAGATCTCATCTGAAATATCTCTTCAGACATCAAGGTAGGCCCAAGTTGATTCATCTGTTTAAAATTTGTGAAATGTTTCTGTGCATATTTTTTTTTTTTTTTAAACTGGGGGTGGGAGTCAAGATTAATTGGGGATGGGTCAGAAGTCAGTAGCAGAGCATATTGGCATGCTTTGCACAAGAGATATTCTGGCCTTCCCTAGCATATTCCTTTTTTATTATTGTTGTTTTAAAGGATCAGGTAGCAAGAAAGACCTTGGATGGAGACCCTAGAAAGCTGTTGAAACTGTAGGGATGTCAGAGAATTCTGACAAAAAGAGAAGCAGATGATATAAAAATAAAAAATTGTTAAAAATTGTCCAGGAACACCTTATAGACCAGGGGTGGCCAGCTCCCAAGGGACTGCGATCTACTCATAGAGTTAAAAACTGGCAGTGATTTACTCCCTTTTGGGGGGTTCTACCTGTTGGACGTCCCTGTTATAGACCAACTAAGTTTGTTCTTGGTATGAGCTTTCGTGTGCATGCACACTTCTTCAGATACACTGAAACAGAAGTCACCAGACCCTTATATATAGTGGGAGGGTGGGGTGGGGTGGTATTTCTCAGAAGGGTAGTAGGAGGTGGGTGATAGGCTCAATGGGTATGGTAAACCTATTGATGACTTTTAACGACTGCAATTGGTCCTACAGGAAAAAGCAAGGGATAGTATGCAGATGACCAAAAATAGCTTTTCTTGTTGTTTAGTTGTTTAGTCATGTCCAACTCTTTGTGGCCCCATGGACCAGAGCACGCCAGGCACTCCTTTCTTCCACTGCCTCGCGCACTTTGGTCAGACTCATGTTAGTAGCTTCAAGAACACTGTCCAACCATCTCATCCTCTGTCATCCCCTTCTCCTTGTGCCCTCCATCTTTCCCAACATCAGGGTCTTTTCCAGGGAGTCTTCTCTTCTCATGAGGTGGCCAAAGTCTTGGAGCCTCAGCTTCAGGATCTGTCCTTCCAGTGAGCACTCAGGGCTGATTTCCTTCAGAATGGATAGGTTTGATCTTCTTGCAGTCCATGGGACTCTCAAGAGTCTCCTCCAGCACCATAATTCAATAGCTTTATCATGTGTAATGAGACAAGAATCCAATATCTCTATTTAGACCAGGTCTCTCCATAGTTTTCAGTTTGGTAATAAGTTGTAATTCAGCAACTGCATCAGACCATCACGGCTACATACCTGAATCTAGAAGCAGATGATGTTTGCTTTATCATCCTATAACTGAAACAGAGATTAATCCAGGGAATAGGATTGAGATTCGTTATTGTTGCTGCTTTCAAATCGTGAACAATCCATAATGGATCAGGTTTCCCTTTCCCACTTGCCTTGTGTTACTTTTGCACTGAAATAAAGGGGGTGGAATAATGTACAGACAATGCAACTTGTGTAATTAATGGCATACGTCACCTAATTCCACCACAGTGGACAGTGAGGCGAGTAATGTTGGTTTTGGCAGAAGACAAATGACAGAGGAATGGGAATGGTGCTGCACCTGGAATACTGTGTCCACTTCTGGGCACCACAATTTAAGAAGAATATGGACATGCTGGAACATGTGCAGAGGAGGGTAACCAAGATGACCAAGGGTCTCGAAATCAAGCCCAATGAGGAACGGTTGAGGGAACTGGTTATGTTTAGTCTAGTAAAGAGGAGACTGGAAGGAGATAGGGTTGTTGTTGTTCAGTCGTTCAGTCGTGTCCGACTCTTCGTGACCCCATGGACCAGAGCACGCCAGGCACGCCTATCCTTCACTGCCTCCCGCAGTTTGGCCAAACTCATGTTAGTAGCTTCGAGAACACTGTCCAACCATCTCATCCTCTGTCGTCCCCTTCTCCTTGTGCCCTCCATCTTTCCCAACATCAGGGTCTTTTCCAGGGAGTCTTCTCTTCTCATGAGGTGGCCAAAGTACTGGAGCCTCAACTTCAGGATCTGTCCTTCTAGTGAGCACTCAGGGCTGATTTCTTTAAGAATGGATAGATTTGATCTTCTTGCAGTCCATGGGACTCTCAAGAGTCTCCTTCAGCACCATAACGAGATATGGTAGCCATTGCCAAATATCTAAACAGATGTCACATGGAAGATGGGCAAGTTTGATGTTTCCTGCTCCAGAGGCTAGGAGCTAAACCAATGGATTCAAGTTACAAGAAAGGAGTTTCAGGCTAAACAGCAGCAATAACTTTATGACAGTAAGAGCTGTTCAACAGTAGAACATACTCCCACAAGAAGTTTTAAAGCAGAGGTTGGATGGCCATTTGTTATGTATGATCTAGCTGACATTCCTGCATTGCAGGAGGTTGGACTACATGACCTTTGGGGTCCCTTCCAACTCTACAATTCTATGATTCCATGGAACACAGAGCAGAAATGGAAGCAATTCATCCTTACATTCTTGTTGACAATCAGAATAGATGTACTAATGAAATGGTTAAGCCCAAAGTAGCCACAAGTTTTCCATGTAAAAGGCTCTGGGCAATTTAGTAGCAAGTCTGTTAATCCATTGACTGCCTATCTTGTGGATTCATCCTTCCCTCTAAGGTTAATGAGCTGAAGGCTTTGGAAGGCAAAATGTCTCACGGAGAATCACAAGGGAAGTACCGGCACAGGCATGAAGCAAAGTGAGGTGTAGAGCAGGGGTCAGCAAACTTTTTCAGCAGGGGGCCGGTCCACTGTCCCTCAGACCTTGTGGGGGCCAGACTATATTTTTTGGGGGGAAATGAACGAATTCCTATGCCCCACAAATAACCCAGAGATGCATTTTAAATAAAAGCACACATTCTACTCATGTAAAAACACCAGGCAGGCCCCACAAATAACCCAGAGATGCATTTTAAATAAAAGGACACATTCTACTCATGTAAAAACATGCTGATTCCCGGACCATCTGTGGGCCAGATTTAGAAGGTGATTGGGCAGGATCTGCCCCCCAGGCCTTAGTTTGCCTACCCATTGTGTAGAGAGTCCTCTTAAAAGTGAAAGCAATGGTCAGCTAAACTTCCCCGACAGCCTCAACTGTGCAAATCTTTAAGCACATTTATTTATATGTTTGTTTATTTTTTAAATGCTTATCTTGGCCACTTTCCCCTCTAACATAGATCTTCATTTCCTGAGCTGGAGAGCTGATTTACAAGGTACAAGTTTTTAACTGCTGGGACCTATACTGCTGTCTCACTTGTTTTTAACTGCCCCCATGTTTTCAAACAACTATCTGCAGCTACTGCTTCAATCGCCTCATTTTGGTTTGAATTGTATTGCGATTGTAGGCTATGATATGCAAGGTTCCTTGTGTGTGCTATCCATCTCCCCCAAAACATTGTGGCCTACATGCACATTTATAAATACTGTTGCATGTGCCCTCTTCTCAGAGCTGCGAGAGACTCCATTGGTTACAGCACTTACCCAGGGTTCAGTTTCCTTGGAACGAAGGTCAGTGGAGATTGTGGTGCCTTTGGGGTATAGCAGGCATAGGCAAATTCTGACCCTCCAGATGTTTGGGGCTACAATTCCCATCACCCATGACCACTGGTCCTGTTAGCTAGGAGTGATGAAGATCTATGTTAGAGGGGAAAGCTAGGAGTGATAGGAATTGTAGTCCCAAACATCTGGAGGGCCGGAGTTTGCCTATGCCTGGGGTATAGGGTTTTATTTACACACATTTACAACCTGAACGTAGGATAGAGGGGCTCACAGCATTGGCACGCCACAGATCTTGCCTCCACAATAGGTTCTCAGGGACTTCCCCAAGTCACAGCTTTGCATTCAGCACAGAGCAAGGCAAGCTTCTGTGTCTCCAGTTTCTAGCATCACACACCAAAACTAGCTCCCCTGGCCTATTGTTCTCCTTCCTAGGATGATGCAGCATCCAGCAAGGTCAGATGACGTAGGGAAATGCCTACCCCATCCTGGGAGCATGTTCACTTGTCCCTAATCTCTTCTTAGCTAACTCTTAGAGATGCTGACGAAGCCAGCCAAGGCCATTACCTTAACAAAAGAACTGGGTTGACAAGTTCACCAGGTTTCCTCTTGTAGATGTTAAATTCACATACACATAATCACAGGACTGGAGGGGGCTCATGGATATCATCCAGACTGATCCCTCCCTGACCCCCCCGACCTATAATACTACACAGAATTGTATTCAGTGTTCATCCTATTTAGAGTAAACCCATTGAAATTAATGGGCCTGATTTATATGGGTAATAGGGCAGTTCGTAATTTATTTATTTTTAAATGCCTCCTCCAAAGGTCTTATCTTACTAGACTAGGGATTACACAGCTATATATGAAATACCATGCATATCAGTTAATATCTTGACCCTGCTCCACTGAATTGAAATTTCAGCCTTCACGACATAGGAAAACGGCAAAGTAAACAGCTATTTTCGTGGAGGAGGGTCGATATATTAAATGATAGGCATGAAATTTCAGATATAGCTATATAATCCCTAGTGTTGTAAGATAAGATCTTTGGAGCAGGCGTTTTCAAAAAATAAAAATAAATTTATGAACCACCCTATTAGGTACATTAATTTCAAGGCATCCATTCGAAGTAGAACTTACATGCTCATCCCATTAACTGCTGAGGGTGAACAAGAGCGTAGATTGTGCAAGAAGGAGGAGTGGTGGTGACTCCAGGTTTTCAGGAGTCCTTTGACAATTCACCCTTAATGCCCGCCTCTCCTGAGTCTACCCTCTCACTGCCATTCTAGGCAGCTGCTGTTCTTTAGCATCACTGCCACTACACAGAAGTGGCAGCTACTTCTATTTCTCACCACCACTGCTTGTTCATCTCATCTGGGGCCAGAGTGAGGGGGAGGTGAGCAGGCTTGTCACAATTGTGGACAGGAGGAACAAGTCCAGGGGGGACTCTTGCCAATGCTCTCTGGCTCCCACTAGTGTGCGGGCCCTCAGCTGCTGCCTGGCTGCAGTGGCATAGCATGGGTTGCCAGTGCCTGGGACCATGTGGAATTGAGGAAGGGAAATGGACACAGTATGCATGCACATTCAACTGCCCAATGGCATCCGTGTCACCCAGGAGATCACAGCCGCGGAGATAAGAAAAGAGAAGTCATTCTGTATTCTGGAGAGGTCACTTTCTGGCTCACATGGAAGAAGCCATATTCAGCTGAGCTCAGCGACTGAAGCACACAGCTGTATTGAGGCAGCACAAGGTGTTGAAATTTTGCACCCCTGAGAATTTTGCACCGGGGCGACTACCCCTGTGCCTCCCCCCACTATGTCGCTGTTTGGCTGTGCCAATAGTTGCTGCCAGCTCTGAAAAGTAGGAAGCTCTTTAGGAGAAGGTGGTGGAGGGAGTTAGAAGTGGGGGGGGGGGGAAAGGAAATTGATCAGGGGGCAAAGAGGAGCACGACGACTTGTTGCAGGTCCTTCCCTGAACTAGATCATTCCCACCAATGATTTTTTCTGCTTTTTTGGGTTTCAGGTGTGCCTCTTTCCAAGAAAGATGATCGGCATCAGTCTTCTAAGCCACTATCCACCAGGTGGCCTTCAAGTGATCCATACACCACAAAGCACCAGTAGCTCAGGCCATAGCATCTCTCACACGAGCTGCTACAGACCCTATCACTGTGGCAGCAGCTGCTACAGACCACAAGGTTATGGTTATGTGTCTGGCTATGGCAGGAGCTGCTATGACCCTTGTGGCTACAGCAGCCAATCCAGTTATGGGGGAAGCTGCTACAGACCACAAGGTTACGGTTATGTGTCTGGCTATGGCAGGAGCTGCTATGACCCTTGTGGCTACAGCAGCCAATCCAGTTATGGGAGAAGCTGCTACAGACCACAAGGTTACGGTTATGTGTCTGGCTATGGTGGAAGCTGCTATGATCCTTGTGGCTACAGCTGCCAATCCAGTTATGGGGGAAGCTGCTACAGACCACAAGGTTATGGTTACATCTCTGGAAAATCCTGCTATGGACCACGTGGCTATAAATCCTTCTCTGGTTATAGCGGAAGCTGCTATGAACCATGTGTCCATAGTCCCCTCTACAGTTACAGCAAAAGCTGCTCTGGGTCACATGGCTACGGTTACACCTCTGGCTACGGCGGAAGCTGCTACGACCCATGTGGCTCCAGTTATGACGGAAGCTGCTACAAGCCGCAAGGTTATGGTTACTTCTCCGGCCAAGGCAGCAGCAGCTGCTACAGGCCACGTAGATATAGCAGTGTCTGCGGTTATGGCGGAAGCTGCCACGAACCACGTGGTTATGGGTACCGCTGCGGTTACGGCGACAGTTCCTGCGACCCGTGCTATGCTCCCAGCTGCCAGCAGCCTCGCTATGCCTACCGGCGCCGTTACAGCTGCCGACCCGCTTCCAGTGACCCGTGTTACTACGGCTCAGGATCATCGTACCCATCCAGTCACTGGAGGCATGACAGTGGCAGCTCTAGTGGTTGTGGGCCATGCTAAACCCAGAAGAAGAAGAAAATCTCCAGGAAGACCAAGAAGACTCAAGATATTTGAAAGCATTGTTGAGCTTAGTACATATCGTTTCTTCTGAGAAATGCTCATCCCCTCCGAAACACACACGCACACCTACAATTCCAGTTGGAGTGAACCCAAAGTTTTGATGTTTGGAACCTTTGGAAATTAAGTTTTTTGTTGTTTCTCAAAGTTCTCGATCGCATAACTTTACAAATTGCTTTGCAAATCAGATCTCCTTTGTTACCTGTATGTCATTTTCCTGCATCCCACACCTGCATTCTTTTTATTCACACCCTGTCGGTAATGTTACAAGCAGCTACATTCCACATCCTTGTTTCCAATAAAGCTTTGCATCGCATGAGATTCCTTGCCTTCTCCTGGGTCCTTTCAATCATGTGCGGAGATGAGATGAAGAAATGCCATTTTGGCTTGTTTATGAATTAATGAAAAATTTAACGCAGGGCACAGTTGAAGTATGGAATTCTCTCCCACAGGAGACCAGCGCGGGCCACCATTTTGAATGGCTTTAAAAGAGCAGTAGAAAGAAAAATTAAAGGAGGACAAGGCCACGCTCTACCTCCATAGTCAGAAGCAGTTTCCTTCTGAGTACCAGTTTCTGGGGCTCACAGGTGAGGAGAGTTGCTGTTGTAGTCAGGGCTTCCCATTGGCATCTGGTTGGCAACTGTGAAAAGAGTGTGAGACTAGGTGGACCATTGACCTAAATCAGCAGGTTCTTATTTTTTTTTCCCCGTTTCAAAATGGGGGTGAGTGGGATTTGCTTCAATTCACATTTCAATGTGTGCCCACCTAATGTGTGCTTCCCAGATGAATACCTGAGCAAAAACATACCTATAATTAGAAATTCACACTTCCACAAATTTGGCTGGCAAGTTTCGTCCAAGCACTCTCATGACAATCTTGTGACACCAAGGGTAGTAGACCAGTGGGGTCCTATGCCAAATCTGTAATTCAACAGAGGGGAGGTTAGCCTCAAAGTGCAATGAAGCATTGGGGACACAGGATAGAACGGGGGGGGGGGGAATTGCCTTAGGAATTTGGATTGAACAGCTTCTGTAGTTCTAAAGTGAGTGCCTGTCCAAATCTGAGCCCCATATAATAACAAAGCTAGGGGTTTAGCTTTAAACACTTCAAGGGCTGATGATATGTGATTGGTAAGGCATTCCCATTAACATTAAGGGTGCTATTCTGAGGATGGCAAAGATTATAGATAGATGATTAAGAGATTGGTGAATTGAACTGAAAACTAGAAAGAAAAAAGAAACTGAAATGGACAGAGTGCTGTATGCAACATTAATGCTACTCAGAGTAGACCCATGGAAAAAGATGGACTTGAATTTCAATGGTTCTACTCCAGGCATGGCCAAACTCGGCCCTCCAGCTGTTTTGGGACTACAACTCCCATCATCCCTACATAACAGGCACCAGTGGTCAGGGATGATGGGAATTGTAGTCCCAAAACAGCTGGAGGGCCAAGTTTGGCCATGCCTGGTCTACTCTGTGCAGGATGGAACTTGGATACAACCCAGATTCGCCCATGCACGGCAGAAGCACCCAGAAGCAGCAAGAAGGAGCATTTCTGAAGAATCAGGCTAGAAGCAATTAATTTTTTCCCTCCTGACCCATGACAAGTAACATGAAAGGAGCAAGCAGGGTGTTGTCCCTTCTATTACACCGAGATTGTAATCTGGCATTGTAAACAAAGAAGTCTGGATAATTACAGGGATTTCAAAGCATGGCCCTTCTGATAGCCTTGAGTCACTGATGAATGAGCAGCTTCAGTCACAGTTCATTCCTAGGCATGGAGACTCCAAATAAAAGGGGGCACTATTTTGGATTTAGGATAATGGCATCAAAGATTCTATGACCATGTGAAATTTCTCAATATGGAGTCACACTATTGGTCCATCTAGACCAGACCTGGGGCACCTGCGTTCTCCAGATGTTGGAAAAGGCAAGTGGATGGATGGCATTTAAAATATACAACAGCTAGCTCATAAGGAGGGACATCTTTTACTGATGGGTAAGAGATGTTCCTCCTTATGGGAAAGGGAAGCTATTTAGATCAGGATGATTAATCTGGTGCCCACCAGATATTTTTCTTAGAAACTAAGACTCTACCGGTAACTCCCATCAGCCCCAGCCAGCATGCCCAATCATCAGTGTTTCTGGGGACTGAAGTCCAGCAACATCTAGAGGGCCATAGCTTCCCCACCCTTGCCATAAACATATTGTGGTGAGATTATTTAAAGGGCCACCTATGTCTATATGATTTTGTGTAGGCCCACAGGGATATTTCTTAAAGGTTTATCACTAGAATCCATCCAATCTATGGTGGGCACAAGAGACATAACCTTTTCAGTGGTGGCCCCATCCCTATGGAACTCTCTCCAATGAAATATATGTGTGTGTTCCTCTCCAGTTGTTTTTGAATAGGTCTTAAATACCTTGTTTCCCCAAGCAATTAATATCCAAATATGGTTGCTGGTGTATACCAGTTCTGGAAAACCTGTGGACCTCCAGTTTTAGTTGATCTCCCAACTCACATCAGCCTCAGCAAGCATGCCCAATAGCCAGAGATGGTGGGAGTTCTACTTCAGCAACATCTGGAGGACCAAAATGTCCCCCACACCTGGTCTATACTTTCATGTGTTGCTGCCTTTAACTATGGTAGCATAGATGGTGGATGTCTTGAATTAGTTCTGATGGTTGCCTCTGTGAAGCGCCTTGAGAGGATTTTTGACCCCTAAAGAGAATCTGTACAGAAATAAAGAAGCTGGGATTCGAGAATGATTTTTGCACGTATTGAGGGAAAGGTTCTGATACTTCCATTTGTACTGCTCAGGGCATAAGGCAGGCTTGGGGAGCCTTTGGCCATCCAGATGCTACCAAACTTCAACTACCATCTGCTCTAGAAATCACTGTTAATGACCAGGGATGATGACAACTATTGTGCAACAACATCTAAAGGGCCCAAAATTCCCCATGCCTGTTATAAGCAATGGTTCTAAGGTCTGCACCCGATTGACACCAAATAATCACCTTTCCTCTTAAAGAGTTTATTGAAAGCAGAAGACCATTCAAGGAACTGCTGCATTTTGGATCAGCTGATGTTCCTGAGTTGTCTTCGAGGACAGTCCCACACATAGCACATTGCAGAATTCAGAATTTATTTATTTACGGCCATAGGCCCATACAAGTAAAAAACACATCGATAACAACTTGTGCAAGTGGGGACAACAGCCGCTAAAACACCACAGTAACAATAAAATACAATAAAATAGAATGGCATACTAAGCCTTAGCTAGCTTGTAGTGCTCCTTGGCGTCGCTTTTGGGTAAGGACAGCGACCAGGAACCTTGCCACTTTCAGGGTCGTATGAGTATCCTTATCCTGCAAGATTTGGGCGAGGTGGAATTCTGGTGGGGTGCCCTCTAGTTTCTGTATGATTGAACCCAGCAAATTTGCCCGTGGCACGTTGAACAAGGGGCAAGCGAACATAATGTGCTGGATTATTTTGAGGGCAGTTAGAGAAATTTCAGATAGAATCTCTTAGCGATTCCATGCAACTTTATCCATTTCCACCGGTCTTCGTGCATCAGGCATGGGTGTTCCCAAGTCGCAGTTGCTAAGCCTCTATTGAAAGCACAAAATTAGTGTGTTTCAGAGGAGTTCACCTGCATTGTCTCATCTGAAAAAAAAAAGCTGCTCGGAGAAGCTCAGCTGCCTTTGCAATTACTTCTAACTGCTGTAATTATGCTTATTAAAAATCCCAGTTTCTTTGTTCGAGTTGGTTCCTCCCCCGCTCCCACCCCAATACAAGCTACCTGGAGAAGTAGTTTCATACTATGACTCTCTTGTAGAACATGTCTCTGTGTCAGCATCATAAGACACATAAACCTCCTGAGGATTTCTGCTTGGGTTGTTTGTTCTTCTTTGGAAAGCTAATCAAATGACACTATTGATTTCTCCAAAGGCGGAAGGGGCAACTAAAGCCCGGAGCTCTTTTTTTTTTTTTAATGAAATTAAAGCTGTAAAAATGTCAGCTTTGATGACACAGTTTCAAAGCCTGCATGGGTCCAGTTTTAAAGCACCTGACTTGCATGCAGAAGGTTCCCTGGCGTCTCCAGGTCTGGTTGGGAATGTATCCAATCTGAAATCCTGGAGAGCTGCTGTTGGCAAATACAGACCAAGCTAGATGAACCAATAATCTGACTTTGTATAAGGCAACTCCCTAAGTTTCTATTTAAGTCAGCCCTTCATCCAGAACCCTGGGGGATGGAATCTTACTGTATTTCTATGGGAAGGACTATTTTTCATGGGGTAGAGCACATGCTAGGCCAGCAGAAGGCTCCAAGCCAAGTCAAATCCCCTGTAGGGTATCTCCAGGTAGGGCTAAGGATGTTTCCATTCTGAAACCTGGACAGCAGCTGTTGGACGGTGTTGGCAATACACATTGGGTGGACCAATGGGCTTGATAAGGCAGCTCGTGTTGGCTTCTTACCCAAGGTAAGGCTAGAAGGACATAATCTCTTCCCCATCTTTTACTGGGTAGAAGGACATAATCTCTTCCCCATCTTTTACTGGGGAGCCACAATTTGCCCAGGGGTCTAGGCATGAATCCTCACCTGCCTGTACTTTTAAAATTGGGTTAAAGTTGGTTAGCAGTTCCTCCAGGTTATATATCAATAAATAAAACCATTTCCCCAATGCTTGGATCTCATAAATCTGCTTTGCAGGCATGTGGGCAGTAAGCCTTTGGTTTTATCTAGCGGAATTTTGGGGAACAGGGAATTCCATATATCAGCCTTAAACTGATATTTCAGTTTGCCTTGGGCTTTGCTTGCCTACCATCTTCGTCAGGAGATAATGTCCCCATCTGGGAGAGGTTTCAATTTCTTATTCTTTGGAACAAAGGAATCCCATGAAGCTCCACAAACACTCATTAAGGTTACACACATGCAAAGTGGTGCATTATATGGGGAGAGAGATTGTGGCCACACCTTCCTGATGCATTGCCCAATATGCACCATTTTACAATGCTTTACAGCGTAATCCTATATTCATATACTGAGTAAGTTTAATTGGACTTCTTCCCAGTTGACTATAGTTTGGTTTGTGTTGTTATTTTTTATTATTATTATGTATTATGTATTTATTATGTATTTTGAGTTTTTAGATTACGTTTTTATGCTGTGAACCAGCCTGAGATCTACGGATGAAAGGCGGTATACAAATTTAATAAATAATGAATAAAGGGGTGGAATAGGAGGAGGTTCCCATTTCATTGGGGAAATGTTGGAGGGTATGGGCTCAGGACACATGGCTGTATTGCTTTCAGGGATCTGCAGCAGAATACACAGTTATAACTGCCCTCATACTTCTTTGTGTCGATGGAGTCCTCAGAAACCAGGGAAGCGTCCTAACCCAAGTCTCTGCAAACCAGGGGTGGCTAACCCATGTGCCTCCAGATGTTGCTGAACCACAGGTGCCATCATTCTTGACCATTGGCCATGTTGAATGGTTCTGATGGGAGGTGGAGTCCTAACAACATCTGGTTGGTTACCCATGAAGTGATAAGCCTCCCATCACTACTAGGCTGCCTCAGGGTGCCTATCAGCCTATGCTGTGCTTCTCCCCTGATGACCACATTGAACCAATGACCCAATTAGGTGCGCTCTCAATTAGCCAAATCATCCTCAGTTAAGCCAATAGAATTTCTCTAATCCTTTTTTTAAAAGCCATCTAATATATTGTCACTACATTTTGTGGGATTTAATTATGTAGCACATGAATGAAGTATTCCACATGCCCAGCCAGAGGTAAGTCCCATTCAATTAAATGCAGCGTACTCCCAGGTAAGTGGGACTGTAGTTGCAACTTTCATCGGCTTATCAGTAATACCACTGAAGTTGCTTTGAAGTGGTTGCACTCCTCCTATTGGAGCAGAGAAGACACTGCCCCAGAAGTCCAGCGTGACCCAAAAGGCAAAATCAAAATACATATGATAGAATGGTAAAGATAAAGGTACCCCTGATCATTAGGTCCAGTCACAGATGACTCTGGGGTTGCAGCACTCATCTCGCTCTATAGGCCGAGGGAGCCGGCGATATCCCCGCTCAATTTTTATCTTGTGGTGTGCGTCTCAGAAGGTAAACACTGGCAGCTGGGAGGATTTGTTCTTTCAAACAGATTTAGTTTCGTAAGGCTATCAGAATAGTTTGGTTGGATCACTCTACAGGGGGCAAGAAGGCAACGGGCTCACCCCGCTACATTCTTCTCAACAAGTGGAATTCAGAGGTAGAGTCCCTCAGAAGCTGAAGGTAAAAGTTTCCATGTCCATGTGGCAGACCTGTCCTTCTCCAGAAATCTGTCTAATTTCCTCCTGACTCCGTGTAAGTCAATGGTTATACCTTCCCCCCCCCACCCACCAATAGTTCATCTCTTCTCTATCAACAGCCTCACGGGGTTGCTGTGGGGGTTAAAGGAGGAGAGGGGATGCATGTATTGATGCATTGAGCTCTCAGGGGGGAAACAAATCAGATATAAATGTGAAATTTAAAACAAACAGGATCCAATCTTAAGGGCCTGGCCAGCATAAGGAGGTCCACAGATTACCTATGGTGCCTTAATCACTCAGTAGCTATTCTTTGTCCCTTTCTCAAAGCTTATGAGTCACAGAGCAACTCCTTATTCCCTGGGATGCTACCGGTAGGAGGGAGAAAAAGAGATGTCACAAACAGGCCAGTGAATAAAAGTTGCTGCAAACCATCTATGCCTCAACCCTCTGAGGAGGGAATACCTCAAGCCAGAAATCCCACAAAACCTCATCATCACAGGAGCTCCAAATCATTTGCTGTTTGGGAGATAGGCATTAAGCACAAGGATTATTCATTCTGCGCTCTCTCTTTCTCTCTCTCTCTCTAAAATGCTGTCATCTGACAAAGCCAGGGTAGGCATCTGAACATGACTTGATAAGCTGCTGTTGACAGACATTCATATCCCATGACAAGGAACAAACCATTACAGGGATCTTGCGAAAGCACTTCAAAGATCCTTCTTTCCCTTTGCTGGGAATCCAACCAGTTCCTCTCCCTGCCTCGAGGGTGTAATTATCCCCTGTTTTGCCTGCCTTGCAGAAAAAAAAGGGCAAGCAGTAGTTATGACAATTACTCAAGGGTAATAGTGCAAGGCTTGTTTTGAAGAAGCAATGAAGAGTGGCAGAGATGCATGCTCTCTCTCTGTCCCCCCATCCAGTCCATCTCACCCCATAAAAATGGAATCCATTGAATATTTTAAGAAATTGTCATAATTTTAGCCTCTTGTTGCTTGGCTGCTCATTCCACACTATGAATAAATGCAGACCCCCACAAATGTCCTTATTTTCCAGGGACACTCCTGGATTTACATAAGCTGTCCCAGTTTCTGACTTGATCCCGGAATGTCCCACTTTCCCTTAGGACGTCCCTATTCTCATCAGAGAAACGTTGGAGGGTATGGGGATATGAGACCCCCGATCTAGCTTAGTAACTACACAACCTTTAGAAGACATCTAAAGACAGCCCTGATTAGGGAAGTCATTTAATGTTTTATTATGTTTTTATATGTGTTGGAAGCCACCCAGAGTGGCTGGGGCAATTTGTTCAGATGAGTGGGGTATAAATAATAACATTTATTATTGTTGTTACCATTAGGGAATAGGATGTCCTTATTTTAATCAGAGAAATGTTGGAAGGGTGTGTAAGAGAGAGAGAGAGTAGCCATATTCACACCATACATTGAAAGCACTAATAAACACTTCAGACAAATCATGGATTCCCCCAAAGAATTCTAGGAGTTGTTGTTTGATAAAGGTGCTGAGAATTGTTAAAAGGCCTCTAATACCCTGGGAGAGCTACAGTTCCTGGAATTTCCTGTAAAGAAGGGTGCTAGTCATGATGGCTATAAGGTAAAAGGTAAAGGGTAAAGGTGAAGACCATTAGGTCCAGTCACGGACGACTCTGGGGTTGTGGCGCTCATCTCGCATTAACTGGCTGAGGGAGCCAGCGTACAGCTTCCGGGTCATGTGGCCAGCATGACTAAGCCGCTTCTGGCGAACCAGAGCAGCGCACGGAAATGCCGTTTACCTTCCTGCCAGAGCGGTACCTATTTATCTACTTGCACTTTGACGTGCTTTCGAACTGCTAGGTTGGCAGGAGCTGGGACCGAGCAACGGCAGCTCACCATGCCGTGGGGATTTGAACTGCCGACCTTCTGATCTGCAAGCCCTAGGCTCTGTGGTTTAACTCACAGCACCACGCGTGTCCCTCATGATGGCTATAGTTCACTGCTATTGTTTGAGAAAGTTTCCTGGGAATTCCAGCTACCTGGCAGAACTGCTGCTGTGCTCAGGTCCTGCTTCCAGACTTTCCAAGGCCCACTGTGAGAAGAGAATGCTGTACAGGATGGGACCCCTTTAGCCTAGCCTAATAAGGATCTTCTGGTGTCCACCTGTTAAGGATCCTGTATCATCTTCACAATAATTCACTATACTTAAAATTAACTTGTTTCTAAAGGTTTGTCTAGATTGAATTACAAAACCATGCAGAACCCCACTGCACCTTGTCCAAATCTGTCAAACATAGTCATCCAGATGATTAAATCAGTAATACAGGCTTCGGGCTGTGACTTATTTGTTTTTCTTTCCTAATTGGCCTTCCGATACATGGGTTTATGTCAATCGCCCAACCTGGCATTTCAGTTTCCTTATGCGTACATCCCAGGATGATTTAATTATTTCCTGGGTTCAGAGGTGTGTGTGTGTGTGTGTGTGCGTGCGTGTAAGGCTTGAAAGTTTCAGCAGAAAGAAAAAGGAAACCACACAAACACGATATCAGTATTATAGTCCTCACACCATAGGATAGCAACCAGGGACTCAGCTATGTTAGTCAAAAGCAACACTTTGAATGTGTTATAAACACCCAACGCCAGGTGGCACCAGAGAGCAAACAAATGTTCTATGCGGTTTTTACATAGGTTTTTCTTTCTTTCTTTTGTGATAACTATTTAATTTCTGACTTATTTATAGTGGGGTGTGTGTGACAAGGTTCTGTGTGTAGATCCCCAGGTCTTTCTTTTTCTGTTCTTTCTTTCTTTCTTTTCTTTCTTTCTTTCTTTCTTTCTTTCTTTCTTTCTTTCTTTCTCTGTTTTTGTTTTTATGTAGATTAGCTCCTTTAATTTTATTGTATTAGGAAAAACCTTTAATAAAATATTGTGGGTGAAGGAATAAAATAAAGAAAGCAGGTGTGAATAAACTTGGCCATCCAGATCAGGGGTAGGCAACATAAGGCCCGGGGGCCAGATGAGCCCAATCGCTTTCTCAATCCGTCCTACGGATGGTCCAAGAATCAGTGTGTTTTTACATGAGTAGAATGTGTGCTTTTATTTAAAATGCATCTCTGGGTTATTTGTGGGGCATAGGAATTCGTTCATTTCCCCCCAAAAAAATATAGTCCGGCCCCTCACAAGGTCTGATGGACAGTGGACTGGCCCACGGCTGAGAAAGGTTGCTGACCTCTGCTCCAGATGTTGCTGAACTACAGCTCCAATCATCCCCAGCCATTGGCCATGCATGCTGTGGTCGATGGGGATTGTAGTATACTAGCAACAACGAGACGGCCCCGCTCCTGTAGCAAAGCTTTAAAAAGTGGAAATGTGCTGCTACCTTGTGGAAGATGAGAGTACTCCTCAGCACTTGTATTTTTATTATAAACACAAGTGGGACTGGTAAACAAAATGTGAAGCATGCAGTGTGTGTGTGTGTGTGTGTGTTTGTGTGTGTGTGTTTGTGAACTTTCCAGGAAGCATTTCTGAAGCCCTCAACCACCTTCCCTGGCTTCCCACACTTCCTATTCTGGAAAAAAAGCACAAATAGAGGGACTGCAGTGTTTTGCTTTCCCCAGTTTTAACTGAAGTGCAGACAACCAGGGAGGCTAAAGCATACTGGCCACTGTTGAGATGATGTTGTAGAATGGAGTTAAAGCAGTGAAAAGGGTTAGAGCACCTTCACTGTTGAGGGAAGACTACGGGTTGTATCCCACCAAGTCCTACTCAAAGCAGATCCACTGAAATTAATGAGTTGCTCATGCCCATTAATTCCAACCAGTCTACTCTGAGCAGGACTAGCATGGCCTACAACCCAACATTCTCCAAGGTTTTGGGGGGTGGATACCTAAAATTGTGCTATAAAACAAGTTATCAGAATGTGGAGGATATTAGAAGTCAATGTGGAGGATATTAGAAGTTAATGCAGTTCATGGCCAGCAGGAGGCAATGATGCCTACTAAGAACTTGATGTTATGGATCAGAACTTCTAAGGGTCTGAGGGATGCTATGGAGGCAAAAGGCTTGTCCGTCTCAAAATCTGCCTTGTGTGTTACTTGCTCCATCGTTCTTTGCAGATGAACCGCAAGATGTTTCTACTGACCTTAGGATAGACTGATTGACATAAGGCAAAAACCCCACTTTCTGCTAATTAGCAGTAACACAAATGAAAGTTTCCGGAATTGGTTACATGGCAACTTGCCTGGCAGTGTAGTGACATAAGATATGACAGCCATCCTTAACCTGGTGCCTTCCAAATGTTGTTGGACTGCAGCTCCCATCAGCCGAAGGCTGAGGTACAATCAGGCAAATGGCTTCTCAACAGCCTTCTTAACAGCTGGTGTAAATGTCTTTCTCTGAGAGGAAGAGGTCTGTACATATTGAGTTGGGATAGCTTCCCATCCCCCCCCCCTATTCGTAAGTGTAATACCATAAGAAGGGCCTGATAGATCGGATCAATCGTCCATCAAGTCCAGCATCCTGTTCTCACAGTGGTCAGCCAGATGCTTGTGGTGAACCCTCAAGGAGCACCTGAGCACGAGAGTACTCTCCCTTCCTGCCGTTTCCAAAAACTGGTACTCAGAAACATTACTACCTCCAACCGTGGAGGCAGATGAAGGCCATCTTGGCTAGTAACCATAGATAGCCTTATCCTCCATGAATTTGCCCTACCTTGTCCATTGTCACTTAGTCCAAGTGTCTTCCCTTAGCCTATTAACCAGGTAAGACATTAGCAGAATGTTCCATAGATTCCATTTGGACCCTTTTTTCCATCCTGTGCCCACTTAACTTGGGAGAAAACCCAACAGAACACAAGAGGATTTGCTCCTGAGGGAACATCTGTAGGATCCTGCGGTTACCATAATGCGTTTCAAGTTATTTCACTGTATCAAATGCCAATAGCATAACTCCACCCCCTAACATTGAAACGAAACAAGGGCATGCCACTTATCCCAGTACTTGTTATTCACTGAACAGAACAGAAGGAGGCAGAAGCAAGCTTGATCCTTTGTTATTCTCATTTATTTTGAATCAGTTGATGCATTTATTTACTTATGCTAGTGGTGCGCACAGCCCTTTTCAAAGGACAAGAAGGTGGGGTCTCCATCCCAAGGACCTTCCCATCTAACACTCAGCACAGGGGACACAAGTGATCACTTGAAGCAATCCTTCATTCTTCCATGCTTTGTAGTATATCTTCACATGCATAAAAAGCCCAGAAACTTTAAAATCTAAACAAGGGGTCCGGAATATCCATGGGGTGGTGGTGGATAAGTTTCTCTGTTGCTACACCTCTGCACAGATATCCTTCTTCTTGTCCCACTAACCTTGTGGTTCCCAGTGAGGACTATGGCTCAGTGGTAGAACATCTTCGTTGCTTGCAGAAGGTCCCGTGTTCAATCTCTGTTATCTCCAGGTAAGGCTGAGATTTGTACCCTGTCTGAAAACCCCTGGAGAGCCACGGATGATAAACATAAGGACAACCAAGCTAGATGGACCTTGGTATAAGGCCAGGCCAGATTATTTTAAGTAGCACATTTTCAATTGGATTTGTGCATGGTTAGCATTTCTGGTGGGGGGTGGGAAATAAGACTTCAGAAAGATTGTCATTGTAGTGCCTTATAGCTTGTTTTCACTGGATGTTCCTGCCCAGTTAGCATCTTATATACCTGTACGAGTGGAGAGGTGGCTTCCTTCGAAGAGTGTAAGATTTTCCATGAGTGGCTTTTCTCCCCTTAAAAGACTCGGAAGTCGGCAAGGAGGAGTAAACAGCCCTGCGTGGCCAAGAACTTATGTCACACAGGGAACCATAACAGGTTTGATGCTTAGCAGTGGCTAGCTCTTTGGAAGCATTCAGAATTACTGGAACAACCACATGGATGGATGGCGGTTTTAACATAACATCTGAGTTGTGAAGCTGGGAGGAAATTGCTGGATGGGTGGCACTGAGTCTGTAGCGAGCCATGTTGGTGGAATAACCAGAGGGACCTACAATGACAGCCACAACAAAAATGCAGGGAATTAGATGATATAATTCCTATAGCATTTTTCTTTTAAAGTGTTGAAGAAGAAGAAGAAGAAGAAGAAGAAGAAGAAGAAGAAGAAGAAGAAGAAGAAGAAGAAGAAGAAAAAGTTGTTTAAGATGAAGAAAAATTAGAACACAATAGAGGTGACATGATAGAAGTTTGTAATATTATGCATGGCATTGATAGAGAAAAGACACATCTCTCACTCTCTGATCCAGGGACACCCAATGAAGTTGAACACTGGAAGGTTCAGGGGAGATATGGCTTCTTTGATTCCCATAGAATCATAGAATTGAAGAGTTGGAAGGGACCCCAAGGATCATCAAGTCCACCCCCTGCAATGCAGGACTATGCAGCTGTCCCATACGGTGATCGGACCTGCAACCTCGGCACTGGTTAAACTATGGAATTTGCTCCTGCAGGAGGCAACAGTTGGCTCCAAGCTTCAAAAGAGGATTAGACAAATTGATGGAGGAGGAGGAGGAGGAGGAGGGAGGATATCAGTGGCTACTGGATGTAATGACTAAGCTTTGCCTCCACAGGCTCTTCTTCTGTTTTGCAACACAAACAATGGGCAAATCACCCTCACACAGTATGCAGGTTCTCAGTCACCCATGCTGAAATGCTATGAATCACCAATACTCTTATTTATTGCCTTTCTGCTCCTTCATGCTATTTCTGCCTGGGGTTTACCACTGCACCATTATTTATTATTTAAACACCACCCGTCTAAATGGGTTGCCCCAGCCACTCTGGGCAGCTTCCAATATATAAATTTAAATAGATATAAATTAAACATTTAAACAACTTTCCTATGCAGGGCATCCTTCAGATGGGTCACATAACCCCATACCATCCAACATTTCTCTGGTGGAAGTAGGGACGTCCTACCAAACCCTCCAGCTTTTATTGAAAATGTCAATGAAAATAGGGACGTCCTAAGGAAAAGCGGGGCATTCCGGGAACAAAACAGAAACCGGGACAGCTTCTGTAAATCCAGGACTGTCCCTGGAAAATAGGGACCCCTGGAGGGTCTGCAATAACTAAACAGAGCCCTGTTGGATCAGACCAAAAGCCTATCCAGTCCAGTATCCTGTTTTCACAGAGGTCAACGGGATGCTTGTGGGAAGCTGACAAGGAGCACCAGAGTACAACAGCACTCTCCCCACTTCGTGCCAGGTGATATTCAGAGACACATTGCCTCTGACAGTGGAGGGAGAATATGGCCATTTAGTAAATGTTAATCCTTGACGAACTCTAAAGTTCAGGCAAGAAAGACAAACAATTCAGAGTCTTACCTAGTGATTGAAGAGAAGCGGGATTACATCTGTTCCGGCCAAATTGCTTGCTGTCTTAGGAATGACAGACACATATATACAGCCTTGAATAATAACACACCATCCAAAGGAGGGCTCTGAGCACAACTCAAAATTGCTCTAAATTAATGTTTTCATCTTCTTTGCTGCTGTTAGCTCATCCCCCGCAGAATGATGTTTAGACGCCTGCCCAATGTGTATAATTTTGTAATGGAATGAGCCTGGAAACAGACCAGCAACGTTCAGTCTCCAAACTCTAGGGTGCGTTTAAGTCAGTGATCTGTCTCTGACCTTAGATACTGCCTTCAACCATGAAGGATGAGCATAGCCATCATAACTGGTAGCCATTGACAGTCTGGTTCTCTGTGAATAGGTTTACCACCCATGAAAAAAGTACACGAAGGTGACATGCACCCAAGTGTGTGTGAATGTGTGAATTTCCTAAAGGTATTTTGGTTGCAGTGGCATAGCATGGTTTGCCAGTGCCTGGGGCCACACAGAGGGGTGGGTGGGTGGGAAACGGATGGAGTACACATGATCATTCAAGTGCCTAATGGCATCTTTGTCACCCAGGAGATCACAGCTGCAGAGATAAGAAAAGAAGAGTCCTTCCATTATCTGGAGAGGTCACTTCCTGGTTTTCATGGAGAAGCCGTTTACAATGGAGCCCAGCGATGGTAGTGAACAGCTGTATTGAGGCAGCACCGGGTGTTGAAATTTTGCACCCCTAAAATGTTGTGCCCAGGGCAACCACGCTTGTGGTCCCCCACATGCTACGCCTCTGGTTGGTTGTGTGAGTGTCTGGGCCCACACACATTTGGGTCTGACCCTTCACAGTGTTGCAGATTGGCAATAACCCACCTCCAAGTTTGGGGTACCCGAAGCGGCTAACATTCTCCTTTCCCTTTCTCCTCCACAAAAATCTTCCCTACTCCCAGTCTTAAGGGAAGGTGTAATATTGTTGAAGACCAGCTGGACTACTTATGAGCAAGTGACCCTTTTGGTCCTATCTGTCATGCCTAACCCTGACCTGAGTTGCATTCACAGGCCAGTTTATTTCATTAACTTGATGTTCCCCTAACTGCTATTTTTCACATTATATTGGAGCAATCCCACAGTGTAAAATCCTGGAAAACGAATGATGCCAATGCTGAAGATAGCTTTGAGGGGGCCTCTGGTGAGAGGTCTCCTCGGGAGCCCCTAGAGCTATGATATGGGGCTGCCTCTCTCAATCTGGATGATTCCCACATCAACATGAATTGGCCCAATTCAGTTCCATGTCTGGGATTCAGTTGGATCTGGTGAACAGCCCTATATGTGTGGTGCTACAATGTGTTCTATCCTGCAGTAATGGATATTTGAGTTCTCACATATCGTGCTGCGTGGGCTCTGTGCTCCCGCAACCGTGCTGTGCACCTTGGGCCATTCCAAAACGATTACTTCCTGTTGTTGTTTGTCTGCATTTTTATTTTTCAAGAGCTATAATCAGCGCGAGGGACAGCAGTTTGCAGCAACAGTGGGATTATTGGGTGAGGGATTGCTGGAAGGTCTGCTCCAAGGGAAGATGAAACAATTTCATAATATATATCTACTTCATTCCACACACCCACAACACCCACATCCCAAAAAAAGAGAGTTCCTGTTTACAGAATGGATTGGTTTAAAAAATATATAAAAAGTATTGTTTGTTTATTGGGGGAACAAGTTAGTAAGTTTGTATCAATTGCTGCTAACCATGGTGGATATGTTTTCCCTTCCCTGTTGGAGGGAAACTGCCTCTGGATACCATTTTCTGGGAATCACAAGGGGGCAGGCATGTCAGGTCTAGGGGGGAGAGGTGTCAACAGCTGCCTCAATATTCCTTGTGAATTAAGTTGGAGTTCTTATTGCAAAATACACTGAAATAAATGTTACTAAGAACTCTGGCCGCAAGTTTCAACAACAAAGATACGTTTACTCGTGAGTAAATTCAAATATAGTATCATTGAAAATCCTGTTAAGAAGGGCTTCTTACAGTCAGATGTATTAAATAAAGATAATGGTTTCACATTGAAAAGTCTCTTGAAAGTCTTTTAGAGGTTGATGTAAGGGCTTCTACGATACAAGTCAGATGTATGATGAGACAACTGGAGACCAGGACAGGGCCCTGTTTTGGTGTAGACGCCTTCCTCAGCTCGTTTTTTGATATCAAATCCAAACTCTTCTTCTTCTCCTTCTCCTCCTCCAATGATGCATGCATGACATCACGGGCCACACCACCTATTGCGCTGCTACCCACCAATCTTCAGCCCAAGGTGGTGCCTCTGTAAGTGGAGGAGGGGCCAAGTTGCTATTTCTTTGATTCTTGAGAACAGGAGTAACCTTTGGCATGTGGCGTCTTAGAGAAATGTGCCGCCGGGGTTTCCCTGTGTTTTCTAGGGGGAAAATGCGCAAGACTGCTTTTGTTTCCTGACTTTTCAGTGTGAAGGGGGGCGGGGACTTTTGCTCCATTACTGCCGCCGTTCAAGAGGGACCTTTATTATACCCCCCAGAATTTGGTGCCCGGGTGCTCCGCACCCCTTGCACCCCCCTGGGTAAAGACAGCCCTGCATGTGGTCCAACCCCCTCTTAATAGTATCTTAATATATATGCCTCATCCTCTTGAGATGCATTTCCAACACTTTCCCCTTGGAGACACTGTGATGAAACCCATGAATCTTCAAACTTGCTAATCCTGCTAACCAGGAATATACAGTTACAGGTGGGTAGCCGTGTTGGTCTGCCATAGTCAAAACAAAATAAAATTCTTTCCAGTAGCACCTTAGAGACCAACTGAGTTTGTTCTTGGTATGAGCTTTCGTGTGCATGCACACTTCTTCAGATACAGGAATATACACTTTGCTTTGCTTAGGGCACATTTAGAGTATGGGGAAGGACATAAATGCATTTGACCCAGTGCCAAGTACAACCTACCTATTGCTTCTAGCTTGCTGGAGAGAATGAAAATCACTTCCATCCCTCATACCACAACCAGCTCCTTCCTTACTGTATCCTGCAGCTTGTAAAAAATCTGGACAGCGACGTTCTTGCCCCAGGATCCCCACAGTACTTATGCAGCTGATATATTGGCAAGATAAGTCTCAGTTGCTTCAAACCTCAATTCAACACGTGTAGCTGTGGCCTGCAGCCATTCTTGGACTACAAATCCTCTTGGCCACATCTGCTATGGCTAATAACCAAGGATGATAGGAGATACAGTCAGGAGCCTGAGTCCAGTTCATGACCAGCAGTGGGCCGTGATGCCTGCTAAGAACTTTGAGTTGTGCTCAAAACCATTACATAGCTCTTTTCAGTAACCAGAATATGTCATCCTTCCCTCAATGCAGACTATAAGATTTGCAATGTGTTGAAAGTAAAAGACAAAGACCATGTGAATGATGCAAACATACATTTTAATATGATACGGAGGCTTGGGATAAACAACAGGGCAATAAGAATGGCACATAGGATAGAGAAGTATCAATGAAATATGGTATACACAAAAGAAAAACCAGAGAGGGCTGAGCATCACTGATAACAAATTCTCCTGCCAGGAACTAAGAGTCTGTAGGTAAGGATTGCTCAATAGCTACTTCAGAGGACTTCTGATAGCATTATAGGTCTTCTTCAAGACAGTACATTGGCTCTGGCCCAAACTAGTTAAACTAAGATTCCAGTCCAAATTCCATCGACTTGTAAGACAGGACTGATCCCCAAATCTATGTGGTTTCATCTACCTAAGTTAGACAAGTTCCACTGCAAAGCCTTTTGTCCAATGCGGTGCTTGGTGTTGGATCTGTGATGGTTGTTTCACACAGTCATTGACAATGAATGGTGAATCCTGACTGGTCTGGGTCTCTGATTTCAGTGGGGATTTATTCCAAAAGTGAGCACAGTTACTGAAACTTCCACAACCTTCTGGTTAACAGTCATATGCATGGGTGCCACATAGCTAAATGTCGCCATCAGATTCTTGGCAGGGGCTCCATTTTCACAGTATCATGAAGACAGAAGAAAAGCAGAGGGTTGCATCCCTTGTTAACCCTGCTCAGAATAGGCCCATAGAAATGAATGGGTTTGACCAACTGATCTATTAATTCCAATGGGTCTATTCTGAGCATGATTTGGTTAGATCTGACTCAAAATCTTTTATAACACATTCAGGGCTGTTGGGCTGTGCTCATCTTGGTGGGTTAGACATTGAGCCAATCAAAACTAAAACAAAATGGAGATGGTTAAGAAGTCTAATCCATGACTTAACTTCCTCAAAAAGAACCTGAACCGCACCCACTTGTCAGCTCCTGTCTACCATTAGAGCAACACTTAATTTCATTTGCCTGATGTTACAGAATGAAGAATTTAGCATATTCAGGTGTGACAGAAAACAGGGGAACTGAATCAGATATGGAGGAGGTGTGGAAAGGGATATATAACTCAGAGGAAGAACTTGATCAAAAAGACATCTGGACATGATTCCCACCCACCCCCCAGAGCTACTGAGCACCCATAGCTCACTACAAGAAGTTGGGTGCTCAGCATTTCCAGGATCCATGCTGGTAACCATGGGTTGGTATCTAGCCATTCATCTTCCTGCTGTCTCTTCTTCTCATAACCAGTTGGGAGCATTCTAATACCTTCTGTAACCATAGGAGCTGAGAGGACGGCTGGAGAGACCTGGCAGGTTGTAGACAGAGCCAGACTCGGAGGCCTCTGAAGGAAGAAGGGCTGGGTATCTTCTCCCACCTAGCATGCCATAGCCGGCACATGGGTTGTATTGCTCGATGCCGAAAACTTGGTTGGGGCAGTACATCTCTGGTCCTGGGATGGTCACCACGAAGGGAGGAGGCTGGATCGTCACGGTTGATGGTGGGCATTGAAAGGCGCAGTTATTGTAACCAAAGGAAGACATCTTGAGGTTCAGGTTTCTAGAAGGTATTATTATTATTATTATTATTATTATTATTATTATTATTATTTTGATTCATAATTTTTATTAATTTTAACTTTAGCATACAAACATAGAACTTATCAATTATATTTACATTATTATTATTATTATTATTATTATTATTATTATTATTACCAATTATCTGTCACTTATATAGCAAATGGCCTTCAAGTGGTTTAAAACTCTAAAATCAATCCACAAGTAACATTTACAATAACATTAAAACAACCTTTATTATAATATCCAATACTAGGGGCTGTCTCCCTTGCACAATCTTCTCATCAACCCCACCTACCCCTTTGCCAGCTGCTGTTTCCCCACACCTTTGATAATATTTTTTTTATTAGTTTTCAATTTCAATCCAATAATAGCCTCATGATGACAAAACTGATGTATAATACAATTACTAATACCAATCGTTCAAATACTAAATGACATCATTTAGGTGGCCCCCCGCATGCTAGAAATGATGGTTTGATGGTTTTCTTTATTTCTGCATTCCAAAATCTTATTAATTTCAATTACATTCTGGTCATAATAATAATCCCTTATACAACAACTGCAATATCAATAACTTCTATTCATGTTGACACATTAAATGATTTTTAAAACTACAAGCGAGGCACTCAAACTATATCCTTGTTCTTCCTGTGTGTGTCCCCACACCTGACCAAACCACTTTCCCTTTATATCTCACCCATCCCCTTAGTCCCTCCTCCTCCCTCACAGCTCACCCAACTCTCACACCTTTTAATGAAGGAGGAGGTGTTTTTATATAGTCGCTGGCTAAACCACTGTGTAATGTGCCTCCCCCCTCCTGGACCACCTGCTGCCCACACTACTTCCTTGCCCACTCACCTGATTGCCTTCCTGTCATTTGCCACACTGTGGTTGGTGTGGCTGCCTGCTGGAACCCAAGCAAACTGCAGCGTGGCAACATTTTGTACTTTTACGTATATAGGAAGAAAATAATCCATTTGAAAGGATAAAACTCTACCACTGAACTATTTTTAGTCAGAGCTATTGTTCTAGAAAGAGAGGTGCCGGAACTCACCATGAATGCCTCCCTCATTCTCTTATAATGGCAATGGTGCCCTCCTGAGAGATGCCGAAATTGAGTTCCGGTGAGTTCCAGATGAAAAAAGCCCTGGTTACAAACGTTCCTCTAGAAATAAGGAGCCCAGTTCTCATGGCTCTCAATAAAGGACTGATTTAAATAGGAACGTAGCAAGCTGCCTTATGCAGAGATACAGCATTGGTTCACATAGCTCAGAATTGTCTACAATGACTGGCTGTAGCTCTCCAGAGTTCCAGACAGGGACCACTCCAAGCCCTATCTGATATGGGTTGTGCTGGAACCTTCTGCATGTAAATCACAGAATTGTGGAGTTGGAAGGTACCCCAAGGGTCATCTGGTCCAACCACCTGCAATCTCAGCTAGAGCATCCATGAGAGATGGCCATCCAATCTCTGCTTAAAACCCTCCAAGGAAGGAGAGTTCACAGCCTCCCAAAGAAGACAATTCCACTGTCAAACAACTCCTACTGTCAGAAAGTTCTTCCTGATGTTTAGTCGAACTCTCTTGTAACTTCAACCCGTTGGTTCAAGTTTTACCCTCCAGAACCAGAGAAAACAAGCTTGTTCCCTCTTCCATGTGACAGCCCTTGAAATATTTGAAGATGGCTATCATAACTCCCTCAGTCTCCTCTTTTCCATGCTAAACATAATCAGTTCCTTCAACAGCTTGATTTCCAGACCCTTGATCATCTTGGTTGCCCTCCTCTGCAGACATTCTAGCTTGATCATGACATGAGCTGCCTTATATCAAATCAGATCATTGGTCTATCAATGGCTGGAAATGGCTCCCCAAGTTTTCAGAAAGGGGGCATTTCCAACCCTACCTGAAGGTACCGTAGATTGAAACTGGCCTCCTGCATGCTCTGCTATAGCACTTCCCTTAAACAACATGTTTTACAATATTAATTTTGAGGTTTCCTCCCTTCACTGTTATCTTTCAGGTGAGTGAGGAAGAGAAGGAGATTGTTTTGCCCAAGAGCCCTTCAGATCCCAGAGATGAGACTGGCTCTGAATTTTCCTTCAGATGAACCTTCACCATCAACTCTACAGATATTTTAAGAGTTACAGGAGCTCCTTTCAATGGCACAAACCTGGACTGAGAAGGAGAGAGAGAGAGAGAGAGAGAGAGAGAGAGAATTAAATTTTATCTTACTGGGCTCTCCAGAGACACACAGCAGAGCAGAAGGGTCGAAGCAATGGAAGGAATTGATGGTTGAGTCCAAGCCTTCCAGCAACTTTTATACTATTTCTCAGTTAGCCCAGAGGGCATGATGCAGCCTTTCTTCCCACTATGCTATGCCAATTAATTGGCAATGATATGTCACTTAATATGCCAACACACCCCAAGTGACTCCAATTATTTATCTACAACAATCGCTTACATCTGATCTTTGATTTGCCCAACAGGAGAAAGGAGGGAAAAATTGTCAAGCATGCTTTTTTTTTCCACAAGGAGGATCAGCATGCCTCAAAACCATTAAGGGATAAAGGTCCCAGCCGTGACACATAGATGGACTTAAGGTGCTTGTTTGGGTTCCCTTGGATGTTGCTGGAGAAATGCTGAGCACGGACATATTTGGGAAACTAGAGGATTAAACTGGGGTTGTGCATCTGTGGGGGAATCAGGAAGCAAATTAGAGAAGACTAAGGGACATGATAGACCCCATCTGCAAAGGTAAAGGATAAAGGACCTCCTGGATGGTTCAGTCCAGTGAAAGGCAACTATGGGGTTGTGGTGCTCATCTCGCTTTCAGGATGAGGGAGCCAGTGTTTGTCCACAGACAGCTTTCCGGGTCATGTGGCCAGCAAGACTAAACCACTTCTGGCGCAACGGGACACCGTGATAGAAACCAGAGAGCATGGAAACACCGTTTACCTTCCCGCCGGAGTGGTACCTATTTATCTACTTGCACTGGCGTGCTTTTGAACTGCTAGGTTGGCAGGAGCTGGGACAGAGCAACGGGAGCTCACTCCGTTGCGGGGATTCGAACCGCCGGACCTTCTGATCGGCAAGCCCAAGAGGCTCAGTGGTTTAGACCACAGTGCCACCTGCGTCCACATCTTCAACATACATTTAAAGCAGTATGATACCACAGTCGCAGCTTACCCCAGGGCAGAAGCGTCAGCTTCTCCAGAGGATCAAGGGGGCAATGTGACATCCTGACATCACATGTGTGATGTCGTGTGATCCTGGGAACTGTGTAGATTGTTAGGGTGCGGTGCAGAGAGCTGATAGGAGGACAGCATCATTTACCTCCCAGAACTACAATTCTCAACATTCCCTCTGAAGATGGGTTGATTCTTAACGCACTCTGGGAATTGTACCTATGTGAGGCAGAACAGGGGCCTCCTAACAACTTTCAGCTAGATGGGCCATTGGCCTGATCCGGCTGTCTATATCTCTATTTAGTCAGTCCTCTTTTCAGAACCAAGAGGACTGGGTACCTTGTCCTAAAAATGAAGAAAGATTGTAGCTCAGTGGTAGAAAACCTGTTTTGCATGCAGAAGGTTCCAAGTTCCATCCGCAGCATCTCCAGGTAGGGGATGGAAGGGCTTCCCATCTGAAGCCCTGGGGAGTCACTGCCAGTAAGCAGAAATAACAGTTAACTAGTTGGCTACGATTCTATAACTACTGGTCTGATTTGAGTCCTACATTGATTGATCCTGTAGGCATCCTACTGTGGTGCAATAGTACAAAAAAGGGTCGAGCTTTTTTTAGCGGGGGGGGGGGAAGCAAAGCCTTGAGTGTCTCTACCCCATCGTTCAGCCCAGACACTGAGGTCCACCTCCGAGGGACTTCTGGAGATTCCCTCACTGCGAGAAGTGAAGTTACAGGGAACCAGGCAGAGGGCCTTCTCGGCAGTGGCACCCTCCCTGTAGAATGCCCTCCCATTAGTTGTCAAGGAGATAAATAACTATGCAACTTTTAAAAACATCTGAAGGCACTCTTGTATAGGGAAGTTTGTAACATTTGATGTTCTGTTATGCTTTTACATTTGTTGGGAGCCACCCAGATGGGTGGGGTACAATTATTATTATTATTATTATTATTATTATTATCATTATCATCATCATCATCATCATCATCATCATCATCCAGGGACATATGTATGTGCATCCCATTGCTGATCATACCAGTGGTTCAACCACACCATTAGCACGCTTCAGCCAGTGGTCAGATGGCATAACCAGGCCACACTATAGGATTTAATTAGATAATGCCTTGTCGTTTCCATATCTCATAATCACTACCACAGAAAGGGGATGAGCTGCTTGCTGTGCAAAGTTTTCATTTTCCATCTAGCTGAGTTTTTAGCCATCCCATATTGCTACGGAGCAAGTTGGTTTGGCAAAGATCCCGATGTCCTTTCAGAAATGCTTTGTTGCCAGCTGTCAGGGACTGGACTGAAGAGGACAAGAAGAAGGAGGAATTGTGGAGATCTCACCTCCTTCTCCTGAAGCTGCTAGAGAAGAGGGAAGCAGTATTGAATTACTGCAGTGGTTTGAGGAAGGTGTCAGCGCAGAGACAGGTGGACAGAAGAGCTGGGAGGTGTTGGAAGAAGAGATAAGGAAAACTGAGAGAGCAGCCAGCTGACACGTCATCACTGGAGAGTATTTCTGAACCCCCTTCTCCCAGAACTCTGTGGTCTTTGAGAGTGCAAGAGCAAAGGACTCAAAGACAATTAACCCCTGTCAGCCGCTGTAAAGGGAGGAGCTGTTACTAGGAAAGGAGGTGGGGGGAGCTCAGTTGGAGCAACACCATCAACAGAGACAGACTTCATTCCTTGTCTCCTGCTGTGATGATTGAATAAACTCATTAGTAAGATCTCTGCTTTGTTGTCTCTGCTTCTTGCTGCCACCGGAGGTGAAGGAAAGAATTCCCCGAAGCTTGACACCAGCACACCAGAGGGAAGACTCAAGACGAAGATTATGGGGAATGGGTTATAGTTATCAAATACAACAAATTAGAGCAGGGGTCAGCAGACTTTTTCAGCAGGGGGCCAGTCCACTGTCCCTCAGACCTTGTGGGGGCTGGACTATATTTGGGGGGGGGGAATGAACGAATTCCTATGCCCCACAAATAACCCAGAGATGCATTTTAAATAAAAGGACACATTCTACTCATGTAAAAACATGCTGATTCCTGGACTGGAACGGTTTAATCCGTTTTGCATTACTTTCTATGGGAAAGCACGCCTTGGTTCTGGAATGCTTTGGTTTTGGAACGGACTTTGGGAACGGATTAAGTTTGAGAACCAAGGTACCACTGTATACCAGTTTCAAAACTGCAACCCAAGTGTGGATTTTATGGGACAGTTGGATAAAATACATTCAAAGGCATTTTTAAAGCTCACATTCCTCTTTGAGGCAGAGCAGCTCGTTCACGCAAGCAATCAGTGGTGCAATGGCAATAGCCTTTGCTAATACAAGTCATTAGCAGTTGCTTGCAAAGCACTCAATGCAAAATGCCTTTATCATGGGATCCATCTTTGCCTCTCCCTCTAAATTACATTAGTTTCCCCCCCCCATTGTGATATGTTCTGATAGGTGGCACCCTTTTCATGTCTGATTTGCATGTGATGCTTCTGTGGGTTCCTCAGGAGTACTCAAACACCCTTTGATCATTAATCTGAATGTACCGGACTCCCCCGCTGTGCTGTAATACTGCTTACAGCAGGCGTTCTCCAATGCTGGTGGAGAAAACAGGGACATTCCAGGATCAACTCTGAAGCCAGGGAGGCTTTCATAATTCTGGTTGTGTCCTTGGAAAATTGGGACACTTGGAGGGTATGGGAGTTCAACGCGTTATACGTAGGGCTGCCTCTGAAGACGGTTCGGAAACTTCAGCTGGTGCAGAATTCAGCGGCCAGGTTGCTCTCCAGAGCAAGATGGTTTGAGCATATTACATCGGTTCTGGTCCAACTGCACTGGCTACCTATTACTGAGAGCCAGTGTGGTGTAGTGGTTAAGAGCGGTAGACTCGTAATCTGGTGAACCGGGTTCGCATCTCCGCTCCTCCACATGCAGCTGCTGGGTGACCTTGGGCTAGTCACACTTCTCTGAAGTCTCTCAGCCCCACTCACCTCACAGAGTGTTTGTTGTGGGGAGGAAGGGAAAGGAGAATGTTAGCCACTTTGAGACTCCTTCGGGTAGTGATAAAGCGGGATATCAAATCCAAACTCTTCTTCTTTCTGGGCCCAATTCCAAGTGCTGGTTTTGTTCTATAAAGCCTTAAACAGCTCAGGACAGCAATACCTCTTTCCATATGAACCTACCCAGACCCAGAGGCTTCATCCGTGTGTCATCTCCTTGAGAGGTCCGGAGGGTGACAGCTCGTGAACGGGGCCTTCTCTGCAGTGGCTCACCATCTCAATGCTCTCCCCAGGGAAGTTTGCCTGGCTCCCTTTAGGCGCCAGGCAAAAACGTTCCCTTTTAACCGGGCCTTTGGTTGACCTGATTGACATCCTATAGCCTTTTAAAATGTGACTCTTTCTGGGGAGGGGGGTGTTACTGGGTTATTGTTTTTATTTTGGTTTTATATATTGTGATCTTTTCTGTGAACTGCCCTGAGACATCCAGGTATAGGGTGGTATATAAATTCAAACAACAACAACAACCTTTGGAGTGCCATGGGCTTCCTGTCCCTGATTTACATCTCTGTAATGCGGGTGGCGCTGTGGGTTAAACCACAGAGCCTAGGGCTTGCCGATCAGAAGGTTGGCAGTTCGAATCCCTGCAACAGGGTGAGTCCCATTGCTCGGTCCCAGCTCCTGCCAACCTAGCAGTTCAAAAGCACGTCAAAGTGCAAGTAGATAAATAGGTACCACTCCAGCAGGAAGGTAAACAGTGTTTCCGTGTGCTGCTCTGGTTCACCAGAAGCGGCTTAGTCATGCTGGCCACATGACCCAGAAGCTGTATGCCAGCTTCCTCAGCCAGTAAAGTGAGATGAGCATCATAACCCCAGAGTCGTCTGCGATTGGACTTAATGGTCAGGGGTCCCTTTACCTTTACCTTTAAGTGCATTTAATAGGTGACCCCTGATTGATTGCAATATATTCCTACAGCAGTGATGCAGGGAGCTGCTTCTCTGTAGATGGTCCTGGACTGATCCTCTCATTCTCCATGACTAATGGCCATGCTGTTGGGATGTTGTGCGAGCAACATCACACGCCATCCAGTGCCGCCCACCCCCTTCTCCAGAAGCCGGCGCCTCTTTGAACTGGTGTGATTCATACCCCAATCCAACTGACGGCACAAGATGTGTTTTGGAACTGTGTCAGCTACACTGAGAACAGTTGTTGAGAGACTTACTGCTTGGCTTACTCCCAAGGTTTGTTTGCCTGCACAGGTGCTCCTTGAGTGGGCGTCAGTTTATGGTACAGCAGCGAGCCTGGTCCCCGGATGCTTCAGTCGTCTGGAAACCTCCTTAAGAAGATTTGGTCCATGTAGGAGTTTAATCGAGGTGGATCCTGGTTTCAGGGACTGCCAGCTGAGGGGTAGGGTTCACAAGCCCTCGAGGTTCCTTTGTTCTAGGGAAGTAGTGCAATGAATCACTGTAAAGTGCTGTTACTTAGTCAAACTGCAATTAATTGGGATTAAGTAGGGTGAACAACCATTTCTGATTCTCCTAAAACAGGTGAGGGAAATCATCAACATGTCCTGGATGAATGAAGAACGTTGAAATCTGTGAACAGAAATTTGCTGTGAACCGCCCTGAGACCTCTGGGTATAGGTATATAAATTCAATAAAATAAATTAATAAATAAAATAAACCCACTTTAAATCGAGTTGGCCCATTGGCCCAGCTCGCTGAGTGTTTTCTGCACTGGACAGGTGAGAAATTAATACTGGTTAACATTTTAACTAAGTCAGATATACTGAAACTATATGATCACTTGTAGATGGTGACAGCGGTCACGAAATTAAAAGACGCCTGCTTCTTGGGAGAAAAGCAATTACAAACCTGGACAGCGTCTTAAAAAGCAGAGACGTCACCTTGCCGACAAAGGTCCTTATAGTTAAAGCTATGGTTTTCCCAGTAGTGATGTATGGAAGTGAGAGCTGGACCATAAAGAAGGCTGATCGCCGAAGAATTGATGCTTTTGAATTATGGTGCTGGAGGAGACTCTTGAGAGTCCCATGGACTGCAAGAAGATCAAACCTATCCATTCTGAAGGAAATCAGCCTGAGTGCTCACTGGAAGGACAGATCCTGAAGCTGAGGCTCCAATACTTTGGCCACCTCATGAGAAGAGAAGACTCCTGGAAAAGACCCTGATGTTGGGAAAGATGGAGGGCACAAGGAGAAGGGGACGACAGAGGACGAGATGGTTGGACAGTGTTCTCGAAGCTACCAACATGAGTATGACCAAACTGTGGGAGGCTGTGGAAGATAGGAGTGCCTGGTTTGCTCTGGTCCATGGGGTCACAAAGAGTTGGACATAACTAAATGACTAAACAGCAACAACATATGACAATTGGAATCCAGCTATCCTTCAATATGTCATATGTCTCCAAATTCTGCATTGAAGTTCTCCAACCAAAAAGAAAGAAAGAAAGAAACAATCCTAGGTTGTATCCAATGTTAGTCCAACTTAGAGTAGAAATGAATTGAATTGACTCACTTTAGTCCATTGATCTCTGCATACAAAATACCCACTGTCTATAAAATACACAGTTTTATTACCTACTGTTATTGTTGCATTTCTATCCCACCTTTCCTTCAAGCTCAAGGTGGTCCACAAGGTTCTCCCTCCTCCCCCCCCACTCTATTTTATCCTGTGATGTAGGTAAGTCTTAGGTACTGTTGTTCACGTAGGCATCTGTTTAGGACTGGCATTTATAGGTAATATGTTAAAATGTAGCAAGAACAATGAGTTCCTCAGACCACTGCCTAAGAGTCATTGGGTATTTATCCTTCCAGGCTCAAGGTACCTGACTGACCACAAGGACTCACAAAAACCATTCTTGTTGTCCTTGTGCTGATAGAAATATAGTTTAAAAGCACACGAACATCTGCAAACATCAGTGATTTTGGCGGTACAAAATTGATATGGAAAACAACTTTTGACTCAGTGAAGCATTTTCAACATTAAACCTTCAGCATCTATCCGTATTGGACAATGCCTTCCTGTAGAGACATTGTGGGAGTCCAAGATACCCAAAGCATTATGTTTTGCTGAAACAACCATGTCTGTTCGTGCTGTGGTTTGCTCCCATTAAGTCTTCTCCGTTGGTTAAAGCATGGTGCTGACTAACGCCAAGGTAGCAGGTTCGCTCCCCATATGGGACAGCTGCATATTCCTGCATTGCAGTGGATTGGACTAGATGATCCTCAGGGACCCTTACAACTCTCCTCCTCCTCTTCCTCTTCCTCTTCCTCTTCCTCTTCCTCTTCCTTCTCCTCTTCCTCCTCCTCCTTGTCATAATCATGCTTTGGACTCCAGCTCACATCATCTCTGTCTATTTGCCATGGTGACTGAGGATTCTGGGAGTTGTAGTCCAATAACATAGGGAGAGCACCACATTAACTTACCCTGGTTAAAACAATCAATGGCTTCCTGGATGGTGCTTCCACTAGACAACCATTAGCAACAAGAAAACTCTTTCAGAGTGAGTTACCAATGGTTTGGTTGGATGACAGGTGATAGAGGCATGGTGATATTATTATTATTATTATTATTATTATTATTATTATTATTATTATTATGGTAAGTGCCTGGCAGTTTTGAAACTCAGATGGAGATACTGACTTCTTCTCAACATTCTGGGCATAGGGAACCTTTAGCCCTCTAGATGTTGCTGAGGTACAACTCCCACCAGCCCTACCAAGCATGGCCAATGGTGGTGGATGGAAATTCAGGGACACCTGGTGGGCCAAAGTTTCCTAACACCTGACTTACGGCAGGCTCCTTGCCTGTGTATAATTTTCAGCCCTTTGGTGCCATCTGCTGCCCACACTGGATCATAGCTCAGTGGTAGAGCAACCGCTTTGCCTGCTGAGAACCAGAGGTCTAATCTCCAGCATCTCCAGGTTGGACTGAGAGAAGAAGATCCCTTGTCTGTGACCCTGGGAAGCCACTGCCAGTCAGTGTAGATGATGGATAGTGAGATGGACCAATGATAGTTAGATGGTCCAACTTCCTCCTCCTCCTCCTCCTCCACCTCTTATCCTCCTCCTCCTCCTCCTCCTCCTCCTCCTCCTCCTCCTTCTTCTTCTTCTTCTTCTTCTTCTTCACTTTTTAACTTGTTGGATGTATGTGATTCTTTTCTAGAATAAAATCCAGGTTTCAGCCAATCGGCGACAATGCAAAAAGGTTTCCTAAATTGATTACATGTCACTGTGCCATGTAATCTATATCTGTATATCTGAAGGAGCCTCTCCACCCCCATCGTTCAGCCCGGACACTGAGGTCCAGTGCCAAGGGCCTTCTAGCGGTTCCCTCACTGCAAGAAGAGAGGTTACAGGGAACTAGACAGAGGGCCTTCTCAGCATTGGCACCGTTCTGTCAGATGTCAAGGAAATAAATAACTATACAACTTTTAGAAGACATGAGAAGGCAGCCCTGTATCAGGAAGTTTTTAATGTTTGACGTTTTATTATGTTTTTATATGTGTTGGAAGCTGCTCAGAGTGGCTAGGGAAACCCAGCCAGATGGGTGGGGTATACAGAATAAAACTGTTATTGCTGTAGTTTAGGCTTGCCATACATCTGGAATTTCCTTTACATATCCAGAGTACCGCAATCTGCAGCAGTGCCAGGGTGGAAATCGGCAAAAATGTACCTGAAAATCTGGATGTATGGCAACCCAGGTTGGAAGTTTTGTTTTTGCTGATTTCCTATAAAAATAGCTCCAAAACGTCTTTTTCCCCCGCGGAAACTTTTGTGTCCAGATTTTCCCTGTTTGAAATAGGGCAACCCTATTGTTAATATTATTAGTTCATTGTTTTGCTATTGTTATTAATGCTATTTAGGTATTGCCATCTCTCCCTATAACTCATTCTTAAATACTGTGGATTCCCAGGTTTCTGAATATGCACCCCTAGACCACAAAAATTGGGGATCCCTGCCATCCTACTATATCTGTCTATCTATCTATCTATCTATCTATCTATCTATCTATCTATCTATCTATCTATCTATCTATCTCTATCATCATATTATGGCCTTCTAGGCAAGATTGTTCAGATCGTTTAGAACATTATTATTTATCCTCTGAATAAATGCTGTGAAATGAGAGTTTAGTAGAACAATCCTCTCAATTAGTAAATCTCTCTCCAAACAATGAATCATCTTAAAGTCATCTCAGACATTGACAATTTGTCTTTCCACCCAAGATGGTTTAACAACACACAGCTATAAATGCCAAACTTGATAGAATTGCAGCAGTTAAAAAAACCACACCAATGTCAGGGTGCCTGTCCTCAGACGCTCTCTGAAATTGCACAGTGCTGCTTGCATTGTTCTTTAAGACTTTAAGTGCCTTACATTCTTGCGAGGAAGTGTTGTGTAGTGGTTAGGGTGTTACTCTAGAAAGGAAGGCATCTGGATTCAACTTCCCACTCAGCCATAAAACTTGCTGGGTAATAATAACTAGTTCTTCTCCTTCAACCTAAGAGCCCACCAACAATATGCATTTACAGTAGCAGCATACTACTTTAGATAGCCATGGCTTTCCACAAAGAATCATAGGAACCTGTCATTTGTTCAGGGTGCTGAGAATTGTTAGGAAACGTCATTCCCCTCCCAGAGTTCCCTGGGGAAAGAGATCATACCCTCCAGCATTTCTCTAATGAAAAGAGAGATGTCCTATTCCATACCCTCCAACATTTCTCGGATGAAAATAGTGGCATCCTAAGGAAAAGTGGGTTGTTCTGGGATCACATCACCACTAACAAACTAGAGTTCCAAGGATTCTTTGGGAGATACCATAACTGTCTAAAGGGGGGGGGTTATCAGAAAGAATGATACTTTTAGGCTCAGCAATTAGCTTTTCAATGACTAACTCAATTCAAGATGAATCAGCAAATTTAACCCCCCCCCACATTTAGGTTTTTTTTTTTTAAAAAAAAAATCTGGATGTGTGAGATGGACAAATCAGTCAATTTTGTTTCTTCCAGATTTTCGGTGTTTGAATCACAGAATCCAAGAGTTGGAAGAGACCACAAGGGCCATCCAGTCCAACCCCCTGCCAAGCAGGAA